>CM055967.1:53002500-53327500 GCA_029531755.1 Holothuria leucospilota
TTAAATCTTTCAATGAATGAAATTAATTCATACTATCGCATGAATGAAAAACATTATTTGTTTTATATAACACCTTGTAACTATCTACCTTGATCTTGCCATTGGTTTAAGTTGTGTTTTGGCTGGTCACTATGGTTCGTGTTTGTCCGTGTGGTAGCTTCATAGTTTGTTGTTTGCTAGCTACGCATAAATTTATGTGCGGCCTGTTACGTACTGTACGATATGCAGTGTGCGATCCAAAGCTGCGTCAAGTTATTGAGTTGCAGCATAGTTTGTACGTACCACAGTGGTAGCTGAAATCACAGCCATGTGTTATACAAGACTATTGCACGATGGATAACACACGACCATGATGATAGTGCCGAATCACCCATAGCATGTGACCACCAATCCTCCAATAAAATGTAGAGAAATCAGTAAGGTGTTATATAATATCAGGTATTTTACAGCATGTTTGCACAACTCAAGTACCTGATATTGTTTGTTAATTTCAAATCTTGAGTCATATATCCACAGTAGTTTTTTATGGCCAATGAAGTCAGTTTTAAATCAGATTTTAAAGAGAGTCATTTTGTCAATTTCAATGAGATACTTTTGTATTTTTGAAATCTTTCTTCTGACTTCTGTAGAAGTTTACAAGATTTTGTTTATTTTGTTCTTATATTTGGCTTTAATGCACTAGCATTAGTACTATGATGCTGTAGTTTTCTTGCTTTAGCATAATTTAGTTTTCTGCTACAGGTAAGCCTTGTGGTTTTGTTCATACTTTGTTATGTGTATAGGTCCATACATTCTATCATCATAATGGTCAAATTTTCAGCATAGCCTAGCTACTGAGAAATTCAAGCGCAATATTGTGAAATCATTTGGAATTTAATGACTTACAACTCTTAACATTGAAAATGTCTTCAATGGTCTTCAATCAATGAATTTTAATTTGTAAACAGCTGTCAACCAATTAAATGGCCTTATAAAGTTATCAAAACATTTTACCTTTTAGTTTAATAAAAAATTTAAGAAGAAATTGTGAATTACTTCTTGACGTGCAGCTTCCTTTCGACTTCTTAGATGAAGGTATTCCTGAAATGTTTTTGTGTACAGTATTAGTAAAATCATTATTGTGTTTTAAATAGCCATTTAACAAAACTGCAACTCTTTTAAAAGGAATCAAAGTATTTCCTTATTGCCTCAGCACAGACTGGCATTCTTATTCCTGATGTCTACAGTATAATTTTTCATCTCTGGACAGGTTATTAATGCCAGATGGCTTGACTTTCCTAGAATCCTTTCCCCTCCTGTGAGTTACAGTAGTTAAAGTCAGTATCCAGCTCTTTCCTTTTCAGAAACTTTATAGCAATATTTATGTGTTAAATGACTCAGCACCTTGGCTTGTTTTATAGGTTCTTTACTCTCAGATACGGTTTTGTTTGAACTACCAGTAGCTTTGTGAATTTCTGCAGGTGAAATTGGTATCATACTTTTTTGCAGCATTGTTCATATTCTAGCGTTTAGTACCAAAAAGCTGAGTTCTACTTGCATACTGTATGTACTTGCTGAAGTTGCTTTAATATGCCTACAATTTTGCAACTTGTCAAATGGAAGAGTTGTTTTAGTGTATTTGACATAATTTGCCAACATTCTGAAAAAAAAAAATCACATTTTATCACATTCCTGCTATGTATTAAGAAGCTTGTGATATTGTAAAACTGAATAGTGAATGTGCATGTTCATTATACAGTATTAGGTATCAATTTGCATATACTGTCCTCTTTATCTTGCCAGTAATACCAGGATAGCTTTAAAAGTATCATCAATGACAATGCATTAGTATTAAAGGTAATTTCATGTTTTTTGTGATGTGCAGAAGAACATGCAGTAGATTATCATGATCATGGATACCCAGATGTTGCCAAGCTTCCTGGTTAGCGTCACTTAAAGTATCCTGACCAGAAATTGCATGCACAGTGACACTAGAAATTTAGAAATCTTGTATTTCTATAGTGCATGCTACAAGTATATCACAGCTTTGAAAGGATGATGTTAGGGAGTTGTTGATCTCAGGACAGTAGAATAAGAGGATGGAATGAGCAGCAAATAAGTGGACTGCACATGCATGTACTGTAAGCGAAGACCACACTGACGTGTTGTCAGAATTTGACGTTCAGTCTAGACACAGGATGGTACAGGAGTTGTCATGGCAATTCCCTTGATCCGCACGTAAGCGTCTTTGTGACATTATCCTCCTTGCTCACAAAAAGGACTTGAAAAACAACACTGTGTATTGCTAGGAAGTCATCTAATGATTGATTCCATATTAAACCAAGAAATATAGGTGTCTTAATTGTGATAGCAAAGAAAGTCGTCATTTTATTTGTATATCCTGCCCTTTGTCTCTGGCCTTATTTCTGAATTTGCTGCTAAACTGAAAGAAATGTTAGCTTGCAATCATGCCTTTTACCCAACTGTTAGTAGGTAACAAATCAGGGCACATATCTGTTTTTGTTTTGATGAAACATTCTTCTGTGCGCCCTGTTGTCTAAAGGATCAAAAGGACTTGAATACAGTGCAGGAAGCTGTGTGTGCGTACATTTGGCTCTCTGTCCTGTAGCTCTCCCATCCAGAAATCTAAAACTTGCTGTTATTACTGTAGCTACAGTATGGTGGTCTGCATCAATGAGTGGGAAAGTGTGCCCTTTAAACAGAATGTATCAAACAGCAGCATCTACCTAGCAGAATGAAATGGGTCTTAAATGGGAAGTGTATGTAGTTTATTGTCATTAAATGGTCAGTTAGTGATAGACTTGGTCAACTCCAACATTTTGAAGTCAGGTACCTGTAGCCCTGCTAGTCAGGACTTAAAAATTTTTGAGTTGGGATTCCTACAATAACATCATAACTCACAGAGAAACATAATACCTCAGCAGTCATAAACTGTCAGCTAGCAGCAAAGTACACTAGTAAGCTTACACTGTAGGCTTCCTTATGATGGCTGAGGTGCCTCCTTGACAATGTTGGACAATTGTTGTGGCCTACTGAACGGAAAAATTTCTTACAAGTGAATGGAGAAAAAGATTAAAAAACGTTGATTGATATGTGATCGATCATGCCTCATTATGCATAACAGGCCCTATTCCTTGCCAGACAACTTTGTGTGAAACAACGACGTGATGCATTTGACAAATGCGAAGAAAGTCTTCAGCCAGTCAGGAGCTGTTATGCAACCGGTGAGTGAAACCTGCCTCACCGTGAGGCAGGTTTCACTATTTGATACAAGTGATGTATAATTAAGCATACTAATCAATTCATCAATCATTGCTGGACTGCAAGTACACACCACCGCTCGCCTCCTTGATCGATATTGATCTGCAGTGTGCAAAATGCAAGATTTAAACACTAGTGTCACAACATGGTATCATGATAACTTCATGGAAACCTTTGCAAAAACACAAATTTGTACTCCAAAATATGATTTTTATGCATATTAATTATGAGAGTATTGAAAGTTACCCAGGAGTCGTGATTCCAGGGAAAGTGGAGTCGCTACTCAATTCCCGGCCAAAGGGCGTGACTCTGAAGCAGTCAGGTTACCTGTCCATGCTACTATCATGAAGTGGAAGGACTAATTATTTTCAGCTGTTTTCATTGTGAATATTTGTGGGACAGACAAGTACTCCATGTGCAGTGGATATTTAAGGGTTCCAACTTGTTGAATTTAAATGGCAATACTGTATTTACATATCATCAACATGGCACAGATCAAAGTAACATCTATCATTATTTAAAATGTCAGTCTTACCAGTTAATTTTAGCAATACTGTAATTCTTACATTGATTACATGTTTAATCATGTAATAGTTTGAAAATTTGACAATGAATTTCCCTCAGTGGGAACTTTACATTTTGAAAACAAGGCTACCCAACTACTGTATTTTGAATTACCTATCATTCTGTAATTCTGCAAAGTTCTTTAAATTTTACTGGTATGAAACACAATACTTCCTTACTGTACGAGTTTAATATTTTAGTTAAAAGATAGGTAGCAGCTACAATAACTCTCCAAACAAAGGGGTCGACTGCCATATAGGGGGACTCCCCTGAAGGACATCCTGTAGCCCATTTGTTGCACAGTTGATAGACAGAAAATGACAAACCCTTTAGTCCAATAGCCCATTGTTCCTTTGTACCATAAAAGATGCCACTACTTCCACAAATCAATTCCTGCAGCCCATCATGCATTCCTGCAGTTACCGTCATACTGCTCATTCCTAGAAAACTAAAAAATGACTGTATAGACTAATGTGCTGTTGGACCAAGGGCTGTAGTACTATATCAATGGGCTATTGTACCACTGGACTTGAGCAGCAATGGGCATATAAGACTATGCCACTCACACAAAGCATTCACTGTATTTTTTTGCTATCAATACACCATTTTTCTTTGTGAAAAATTCACCAAATATTATCTCTGTTTGCACTTCCCAGTTACCCTCTCATTTTGTTCTAAACTGAATTTTTTAATTTAACTGGATATTTATGATGGTATAGATGTATAAATAAGAAACTAAGATAAAAGCCCCCAAATCTCAGATTTCTTTTGTAATATTTAGTTAGTGGTATACTGATTGTATGTTTGTTTGCAAAACCTCAAACCATGATGGAGACCTTAGCAGATTGTATTTCTGCATCACTGATTTTGATATATTTTGGAATCAGATAAAATTAATTCAATTTTCCTGTTGATTAAACTAAGATGGCCAACTTTATCTCTGTAATTAGCTGTGGTTGTGTGAAAGGGGGAGTAGGGACTTGTAGAGGGCATCTGCCCCCTTCATCTCCCCCCCCCCCCTTTCCAGCTACACCAATGCTGGTCCTTTATTTACTGCAGCTGATGAGTTCAAATTTTCAATGCAATATACCAGGTATTTATGTAACTATGTCATTTTATGTGGTTCAATTCTGTATATTATAATGATTTTATGTAAGGAAAATCAAACCAAGCAAATTTTAGGCATTTGTTTATTGCATTGGAAGAATGAATTCGTTGTAAATCATTCAGAAATGGCAGTGTATATATATATATTTAGACAATACATATATCTTTAGTAAAATAAACCAGCAACATCCTGAATGCACACTGATCTTTGCAAAAGTTTTTCCTTTGTAAAATTATATGTATGATGTCCAGTATTTGTAATGATGACAAAAACAATATTAAATGGAAAACTTTGACCAACACGAAGTCTGTAGCATTTGGTTTTTAACCTCCATGTTCACTGCAGCCCAATGAATACATTTTATAGGTTTTAAATTTGAGGAATCCCTTTCATCATGAAAGTGAAACCTGTTTGCTTGGGTTTGAGAAAGAGAAGGGGCATACTCACTACAACTCTTGCAATGGATGGCATGTTAAGGGGGAGTGAGTGAGGTTAATTAAGCTGGTCTTGAGCAGAGAGTTAGTTAAATATAAAAAGGGTATAATTTGGATTGGACATGTCCCAATGTAATGTTCATATTCAATAGAACACTGAAGAGTGGAGAGGTATATGCAGTAAAAATGTTCACCCTATACGTCTAAAGGCTCCTGTCAAACTGCTTAAAATTAAGGAATTGTAGGTTAAAGCCAACAGTGGTGTAGCTTTTTTGTGGGGTGGGGGAGGGGGTGCAAAAGCAAAAAATTTCCGACAGATTATTATATTGAAGTAATGATGTACTATCTAAGGTTTGTGCCACCATCATCTGGTGTGTAGCGTGCGGAAAAAATTAGATTAAAATATCTCCGAGATTGCCTTAAATGACACTTCCAGGCCTTGTCAGTAACCATTTCGATGTGTAATTCTGCCTAAAAACATAAGAAGAAGTGTCGTAAGGAAACCCCTAAGAATATAATTTTAGCTACTAATATCCGTTGTAAGATATTTTAATTATGGTGGTAAAAATTTCCGAGAGAGACTAGAGGCTTTGTTGGGGGGGGGGGGGTGACCGTCCCCCTGCCCCCTCTAGCTACGCCACTGAAAGGCAATAGGCAGTCGCCCCAAAATTTTCTTTGAAAAACCAGCAAACTCTTGCAAATCTCTAATTGCATTACAAGCAACAGAACTATTACAAACAAAAGGTAAAGCAAGGAGAAATTCTCCTTTAATTTCACAATTCACTAACAAAAATATTGTCACATGATTAAAATAGGCCATTCATGAACTAGAGTGACCAGGCATACTCACTCTGGGGTGACTGCACTTTACCTTTATACTATATAAAGTAGAAATGTAGTAATGAGACTAAAAATTAAAGGCAGAGACTCATTAACCCAAATAGGGGCAACTGGAATATGGTGAAAGGTGACTAAACTTGGCATGCCAACTCAGACCAGGTCTTTAAATTAAGCCACCCTGATGATTGGTCAATGACTTTTTCAGATCAGTTAAAAGTGAGATGCCATTCAAGCCTATACTCTATATGTATAGCGACTGGACTATGACAGGATGTATTATATAACACCTTATTCATTTCTCTACAACTGATTGGAAGATTGGTGGTCACATGCCATGCGTGATTCGGCACTAGGTCCATCATCAACATTGCGGTGCTCGACCGTTGGTTAGTATATACTAACCCACAGTCGTTGGTTAGTATATACTAACCCACGGCATGCAATGAGGCAGCGATGCGTTGAGCGCGCTACGTACAAGCTATGCCGCGTCTCAATAAATCACTGCAGCACTGGGGATCGTACGTTGTTTCACCGACGTCAAGTGATTGCGCGTCTCCTTGGTTTTGAAGGACAAGCGTCCATTGTGAAGTTGTGTCACAGAAGTATCTATGGTAATGCCGTGCGCGTGTGCTATAAATACGCTTATTGCGAATGTGTGTTTTGCCGTCTTCAGTGCCTGAGAATCCAACGCGCTTGACGTCACAAAGAATCCCTCTATATCAGGCAGGCCTACATAAACGTGTAGTTAGAAAACGACAAACCATGGAGCTACTACACAGACAAACTCGAATCCATAGTGACCGCCAAAACTCAAATTTAACCAACAAGTAGCAAAACTATAAGGTGTTATATAAAGGAAATAATGAATGTTTTTCATTCTTGCGACGTATGAATAATTTCATTCGTTGAAAGCTTTAACGTTCTATTCAACTCGGCTTTGCCTCGTTGAATAGAACGTTCAATCTTTCAACTCATGAAATTATTCATACTATCGCACTCATAAACATTCATTATTTGTATACTATTGTATTGAAATAATGCACAGTAGTGTCCTCAAGAGAATAAAGCCTTGGGGAAATACGATGTCTGTACAAGGCAGTGACTATTAAAGGCAGTGACTACTAAAGGCAGTTTGGAGGATGAGCCAGAAGTAAAGTTAGGTGGGGCAATTTTCACTCTCCGGGATATGCCTTTTATGTAAATGGTCTAATTGTCATATTATATGAAATGTTGAAATTAAATCAGTTTTGGAAATTCAAATTCCCAATAATTTATGAAGTTTGTCGTGTACTGCTCACTACCTGCACTGTTTTCCTTCTAAAGGCAAATTCCTAGATGATCGTGGGAAAATATCACCCAATTGGGAAAAGAGTTTGTTTCCAACTCTGTTCATAATTACTTGGAATCAGGTGATGTTACTTCAAGAAAAACATGAAGGTACACTAACTAGTCCTGACTGTATAAGTGTGACAACACAGCAAGGCTGTAACAATTAAGGAGGGCAGCACCCCCTTGATAAAGTTTTGCCCCCAACAAAAAAATTACCACTGCCGGCTTAAATGCATTTTATTATATCTTGTATCTCCTATAAACATATTTCCAACCCCCCTCCCCAGAGGCTAACTCAACCCCACCCCCGGCACACTTCATCATTAGTGGCCCTGACAAATGTTGAAGAGTAGCAGACTGGCAAAGTTTTGCACAAAACTATTGAACACTTCACTAATAATGCCACAATATGTGTGGTGCAATACTTGGACAGAATACTTTGAGGGAGCTGAGAAGCAAGAAACTAAGTCAGTGTAAAGTTAAAAACATGCGAAAAGAAAGTAGTTCATGAAAAATACAAAAAAAAAAAAATCACAAAATAAATCATTTGTAACTCTTGAGTGTTCATGAATTCATGTTGACATGCATGAAAAAAGTAAAATTTAAAGCACCTTCAGCAAATGAAGGTCACTACAGTATACCAATATAGTAGTAAATTTTATGGAAAATGATGTAATCAAACTACCCATGATGCATTAATTTACATCAGCCTTTTCTCCTCTCTTTTTAAAGTACACTAGTGTGGTATCAGTCAAAGATACTAACCACATATCTAACTACAAAAGCCTTCAATTGAGGGTGCCCTTTCAAATTGTAACAAGTCAGAACAGAGCAGAGAATTAGCTAAGTATGAGCATATGGATTACAGATCACTCACATTCATACTGAGTTGAAGTTGTCTGCAACTGTGATGTATTAAATGTACAAAAGGTTCTTGAACAAGTGTTACAGTGTAAACAAGACTACATACCATATGGGTACCAGCATACTGCCTGTTGTCATGACAACAAGTCATGTGCTATAAAAACAAGCACAAAAGTTTAATAAGTATTGACTTTCAAAATCTATGGGCACCAAACACTGCAGAATTGACTCAGACATGAGAAAGAACAATGACATCTTAACCAGGGTGATGACTCCAGTGTGGGTCAGTTGGAAGTCAAGTGAGGTTCTATCAACATATTGGATAAGCCCGGACTAGATAAAGCTAACTAAACTGAAAAATACAGAAAACATGGGTGGTCTCTTCATGCACACTGCCTATCCAAATCTGCATTTATGTTTAAAGTCTGGTGGTATTCAGTGGTGTACCAATAATTACATGACAACATCACTTTCACACCAAAGTTGGTCTGTTTCATGGCCTCTGGACCCTTACAAAAGTTTTTTAACAAGCTCAGGCTGATAAGTGGGCCCTGATCTTTCACACTGTTTTAAATTTGCATATCATGACCACTAAGATTGAGCTAGGAGAGCTTTTATAACAGGGCGGTGGTTCCTGCTTTGACATTTCTCTCAAAACACCATTTTGCACAGCAAAAGAATACAATGCACAAAAGTGCCTACAATACTGTAAATTTCCTTAATTTTTGTATATTGAATTTTCTTATTCAATTGCTACACATCACCAGCCCAGCCCATCTCTTCGGCCAAAGGCCTATTTTAGTTTTGTTGTTTTAGGGACTGCCAGTTTGGGCTAAGAAATTTCTTGAAATGGTGGTGCACTTCCTTATGTGCAAATCAATGTTCACAGTACAAATGCATGCAGTACAAGTACTTATACAGTACAAGACTGTTGCCAATGGTGACACTGCTATAGGACATTGCTTAAAGGGCCACAAGCTTATGTACAGTAACTTAGTCTCCCAAGCCTATTCAACTCATTCTACTTTCTGCAAAAATCTCTCATGATGATGGAGCCATGACAAATCAAGATATATGTTACAGATAAAGGAGTCATTTACATTCTGAGTCCAACTACAATCAGCATAGGGTGACTACATTTTTTACCATCGTACAGTAATTCACGTCATGATAGAACTATTACACTGAATTTAAAGACAAGCAAACAAATAAAGATGCTGTACAATGATTGCAATACAAAGCAAAATTATCATAACATTGTTTTTTTATAACAGGTTGATATAAAGCAGGGACAGATGACTAATAACAATACCACACGTTTTAAGTCTCCACGAAAGTGGCACAAATGAAGTACTATACAAAAGCAGATCAAATGTTTCTGTGCAACAATGGTACAATTGTTGCTATGCAAAAGGCATACCTTCTACTTGGCTAAACTCAATAGCTTAACTGAACCTTCCCATTGCACTTTCTACCTACAATGGTACAAACTAACAAAAATAAACATCTGAGACAAACCAAGCAGGGAAAATTTAAGCAGCCTCTCTTTTTCTTTTTGAAGTCCCAATACAACTTTCTATTGGATAAGAGAAATGAGTGGTGCTGAAGGTTACTTAAACCCAAACATAACCACAGAAATGATTTGCTGGAGAAAAAAGACATTTACGAAGGTGAAAGGTTGTTTTAAACAAATCGTGACTGTAAATGTAATGGCTGTTTCAATATGCACAAGGTTCATCACAGTGGGAAGTTCTAGACCATTATGAATATTCATGAGAAGTTGATCCCACAGACGACACAGTCGTACAATCCCATAAAATACCGACATCCTAAAATCTATCCAGTCATAACACAGAGCTCATAAACATGGTGTTCCCTAGCTGCACCCACTCCCTCACTTGACTAAGTTTTATTGACCTTACAGATCGTTTTACACAAATATTCCATTTTATTTACCAAGTCGTTGCTAACCACAGAATTCTGTGGTGCTAACTCTCTTGACGGCAAGGAGTAAGTTTAATAGCTGTCAAACAGCTGTCGCTCGGCTGTCAAGCTATTGTGATTATTGCTTACTTTCTTCTATCATTTTTAACTTTCGGGGAGCTTAAATTTGACAAAAATCACATTGAGGAAGGTGTAAATTTTCCATAGAATCTGATTTCTAGAATAATATTATTGACAAATGTGTACTTTTGAAGAAAACCCTGTGTCATAATATAGCCACTACCAGTCATTCTTGAAAATGTCCATAAAATAAAGTGGTATTGAAGAAGGGCATATCTCCCAATTCGTTGCCAAACTTTCCCTCTTCATTGCCAACTCTCACGACTGTCAGTTCTATGGAATCATCTTGGCATGTTCATTACTGAGCTGCTTCGAGATCACATCTTGTCGACGACTGTCCAGCATGATGCAGCAAGTGCACATCTACTGCATAAGCACTCTCTTACTGTATTTTCATTCTGCACTAATCAATGAAGAATGCTAAGCTACAATGTGCTTGATGCATGAAGAATGTAGCTATAGGGCCGTAACACACAAGCAGTCAACTTGCGTGACACTGGCGGCCGGACTGCAGCTGTGCATGTTCGTATAGCCTGCCTACCTCGCTGTGCCAGGCAACGTTATTTTGCTTAGGATTTCCTTCTTTTTCATGTTAGTTGTGCAGTAATTCTGTTGGTGTGGGTAATTTTTTTAGCTACAATTCAATTCTAAGCCTACATACACTAACCTGAGTATAGTCCTAGGCTGTTTGTGTAGTCCATCCGTCGAATATACAAGCAAGTGTTCTGCACTGTTTACATGCGTACACTTCACTACAGTTCAGCATGTAGGCAAGGCACCTATAGTTGTTTATTCATGAATAATCATAAACAAACAGACTTTCATTGGTTCATACTCCTGACTGATAGGCTCATTACAAGGAGAGAACTCGAATTTCAGTTGGCAATCCGAATTCAACTAAAATTTCAACAAAATTACTCCCAAAAGAAGCTAAGACTATTCTTCTAGGTATGTTAGAACCTCTTAAACTGTTACCAACTTCATATATCTGACTCTCGTGCTATGACGATTTTTGGCGGTTTAAGTATTTCTTTATACAAAGTCGTATTGGGACTTTAAACCAATTATTCCTTATGACAATTATACCATTACCTTTCAAACCATGGGTCACAATCCGGAGCCTCAAAATATTTTTGAGGAGCCAGACTTTGGAGATCTCTTTTGTTTTGTTTTTAACAAACTTTAAGCATCAACTATTTGGGTAAAATAGCATGAAAAGTTTGATTCCACTTGGTGTAATAGCCTACATATGTGTACACAAAGCAACTTAAAGCACAAAGTTTAAGAACCGAGAATTAACACACTTCAACTGACACAAATTTGGCAAGAAGGAATTGGATCACACAGAGGGAAGAGGAAAACCACAGTGTAAACATCATCCCACATGTAAATCATGTTCCCCAAAATATATTTAACATAAAGAGAAAATACCTCCATTGTTGCAGAAACATTACATTCACAAAGCATTGCTATGCTTTTATAATTATCTCTGTACAATTATGAGAGGTATTAAGAAATCAAAAGACATGGTTTTACTGTTAGGTCCTGACAATGACACAGCCCAGGTTCAGAGTGGCAAATAAAAAACTCTCACCTGGTTCTGTATTGAAACCCCTCTTACATAACCCCATGTGTATGTATATCTAGGAATGTCAACACAAATCTAAAAATAATTGAGGACTTCACTTTGACTGACATGATTCAAACAATAGCATAACTCTGATTGGCTAATGATGCCTTTGCAGAACATTCAGTATGGAAAGCAGCTAAAACAGTAGTGTGTGGATACAGCCTTGAGCAATTTAAATCCAGTGCAGGCCATTGCAGCTTTGTCCAAGAGGTGCACTAGACAGGTGTTCTTCTTTTAAATTGAATGAAGGGCTAGAAGTAAACTTAGTTGAGAGAAAGTTTACTGTCTTAAGCAAGATTTGTTGCCCTTTAAACTACTGTGCTGCCCTCAACATCCAGACACAATGGGCCACTATTCACCCCATTGACATGTATCTGCCCTTTTCTGAAGGTCCTATTCTTGAAGAAATGTTTTCACACAATAAGTGACATGGGTATATTTCACCATATATTAGGACAGCTGGGAAATCAAAGAGTGGCCTATGGAGAGTATTGAATACAGAAAGATAACTGATAAGTAGACCTAAAATGTGAATTTATCTACTCCCATCAACATCTAGGACCACCAGGTTCAAAGAGTTAAAAAGTTGCATTGTTTGTAAAATGGCAAAACAAAAAACAAGATAAGTATTACATATGCAATCCCTGACCTACATCAAACTTTTGCAATCATGAGGAAAAAAAATCACACAATATACAGCTAGCCATCATTAAATCATTCCACCAGATGAGACACTCCAGCTTAAGTCAACCTGTGATTCTTGCAATTCATTTAGATAATAACCCAACCGCACAACAAGGTCCTGGGCCTTTCCTGGTAAGAGATATTTCAAAACACTGCCCCAGAGGAAATTGGATTTGGCAGTTTCTCTCCATTATTGTCATCCTTTTCCAAAAAAACTAGTACATCCCTGCAGCAGATTTATTTCTACCTTCTGTCCAAGCTTTTTCAATTGTTCTCTTCATTTCATCATCACCTTCTTCGTACATCTGTTTCATAATGTTCATAATACCAGTAGATGGATCTTCATTCTCGTTAAACTTGGGAGGTCTATGAAAGGACAGAAAAATATCAGGAAAGACTGAAAGCCTCATTGCATTACTGTATCAAACATTTTAGCCTAGATTTTAACTCTTATTGACCGAGTTAACTACAGAGTCATGGGATGTTTTGAAAGGTAAATCTCAAAAAAATCACATACAACAAATATAAATTATTTTCCAACATTATGAAATTTGCATCAATAATGCATTACAAGGAAGTAAAACAGATCACAACCACTTGCCAAAAGCAGGGTCAGAAAAAATGTTTATTTCCCAGGAACCACTTTCATCACACACACACACAAAAAAACTGCACACCAGTTTTTAAGAAAGGTTATGATCTACACTGCAAATATGGGCACACGAACCAACATTGACATCCGGGAATTGAACTCTTACAATAACTGACACATTGTTACTATCCTTGCAATGCTTGCCAACTTGCACTGTTTGAATGATGAACTGACTTATCTGTTTCTTGCCTTTTGAGAGTTGTCTGTCATTGTCTAATGCTATTGTTTGGACTTAACAAATGCCTCTTGTGCCTACAGCCACACACCAACATACCTGGTAAGCTCAGGCTAGGGTTGGTACTTAAAGGGGAATTTTCATCATCCCAGACAGTTCCAATTCTCCCAACTATGCAACTTCTAGCTCCTCTCATAATGGTATGAAGCTCCCCCTTGTGCAGGAATAACCCTGTTTTATTGCTTAAGGCCATGTCCTGGTGAGCATACAAGGCTATAAAATGTAATAAAAGCACTCTCTCTGCCTTGTGTGGAATGCGAGCTGCTCTGTATCTTTCAAATTTTCAAACTTTGATGTCGATCAAAGAGCAGTCACCAACTGAGAATTTTGATACCCCCACACAAAAAATATACTTTGGGGTGAAGACTGTCTGTCTTTAAATTGTCTGGGATTTTGTGAAATTCAGTCACAGTGATTTTTCTAACTTTGAGATTTTCACTTTGTCATTAACACACGAAGAACATGCTGCTGGACAACCCACTTCACATTATGAAATTTGCTTAACTCAATAGATTGATATAAAAACAAACTTACGGTTTTTCTTTGGCTTTTACTTCACTCTTTGTAAGGGCAGACCATGAACCTGAATCTGCTTTTTTAAGTGACAAAACAATTTCATCAGATTTCACCTGAAAATGAAAACACAAAAACACATCTAACTTGTAGTATGTTGTCATGATCTACTTCGTAACATACACCTGTACCCATCCTCTGGAAATGAGTTGGCAATCGTATTTACTATCAGAGATTTTGACAGAAAAACATAGATTCTAAATAGAACCAAGATTTTGTACTCATACTCTTGTAAAATGTTACAAACTTATCAGGTAGGAATTCAATTTTCTCAAATGAGGGCTTTTCGATCTTTGTCCAAAAAAAAAGAAAAAAAAAACATGAATGTGAACACATTTATGAAAGTCATGGGGGTGGGGATACTATTAAAATATCAATATGGCATTTTAGCTAACTTCCAAAATTTCTGGGGCAAATTTAAGAACTAGATTGGCAGGACAAGTTATTTTCTGCCCTGCTGTTTTTTTTTTCACAGGGATATTTTAGGAGCTGCAGGGGCTAAGCAGCCTATGCCCCTACCCTACCCTTGTATTCATACTCACAAGCAGGGACACTTCACTTATACCCATGGCATTGCACTCTCAATCCAAGTCTGCAAAACATTACCACATAATTTATAAAGCAACACTACAGAAATAATCACTCTAATAAATTGTGTGACAAAGTAAAGCAATGCATGCAGCATTCTTGACTTCTGTGGTGAAGGTACAGTACGCTAACCTCAAAGAAACATAAATTACCAAATAAGTCACAAAAATGGACAACAACATACAGTATAGTAGATGTGCCAAATTTCGCGCAGTGCCAAATTTCGCGCACCCATAAGAATCGTTCGAAACTAGCATAGCAGTGTACCAGTAAGAGATGCTGACCATACTAGTGTAGTTCATTCCTTGTTTATGACTGCACAAAGGTCTCAAAGTATGATTATTTGCTTACATTTGCCCAAATTGTGAGATTTCATGTCATTCTCCACTGTTGAGGTAAATGTTCATTAATGTGGATCGCGATACATTTCTAAATCATCATTTTAGCTTTCCACGTTATCCATCCATGACCGTGTATGTTGTCATCATGTGCATAAGGTGTTGTCAGTCTTCTGTACCTTGTATGAGGGCAAGTAGAGTTTTAATACGGAATATATCATGTTAACTTACTGAGGTGCGCGAAATTTGGCACATTTACAACTTGTCAGTGATGCAGCTTGAGTTGACATAAAAACACAGATTACGTTGTTAAAACGTAAGTTAAATAGATAAAAATTTACTCCCAATTCAGGCTAACATCTCCTTCAGTCTGGATATGTGTGTATTTGAGATTCTGCAAAATCAGTTACAGAAAAATTCACACTTATATCATTAAGTGCGTGAAATTCGATACATCCATGCTACAAGATAACATACACCAACATATTGTAGGACAACATATTGTACTTCAACATAAATAGCTTTCTTTAATGCAACATACCTTATAGAACCACAAAACTTCAAACTGCATGAAAGAGAGGAAGACATCTTACTAAACTAAATCATAAAGCAACAACTACTTTACCTTGTAAGAACTGCCTTTAGCATCAATTGATTTTGCTAGGTTTTGGATGATGAGTTCCATATTTTTGTTGTTAAGATTTTTCACAAACAATTTGAAGGATCTGTAGAGTGGACAAAATGTAAAAGAAAAATAGGTTTAATATCAGGACAATAGCACGAAAGAAGAGTACAATGAAGAAGTACTTGTTGGCAAGTTTCTAAACTTCAGTGAATGATAATAACACAGAAAACAAAAGGTAATGACATACATAACTTTCTTTTCTTTTTGAAGTTCTTTTTGAAAAGGTTCTGCAGGCTATGGGATAAGGGGTTGCCTAATGTACATGTGGGGCAAGTATACACCAAAACAGAGTCAGGCACAAAGCTTTGTCAAGTATGACAGAATGCCGTACTAACACTCTTGTGTACTCTTCTTTTTGTATAAATGATTACAAAGTTCCAAGACTATGGCCAGTTGTTCAAGCCAAGTAAGGGCAACTTTGCCTTGTTAGAGCCTTTCTTAGACTCCACCAACACCCAGCTAATTAGGCATTCCATCATAATTATCTTACAGTACATATCTCATCATAACTAAGACATAACCTGAGCTATATACTTTTCTGTAGCTAATAACTACTGTGAAATCTATGTACATTCTACCAGGGAGTTGTAACAGTATTTGGAAGGAGATATACATTGCTTTGAAGTGAGGTTTGCACTGCCAAGGTCACACAGCAATCTGTCTGCTGTGTCTTTACTGGCATTTTCTATAAGACTAATACTGGATTATGTAGTTCACACAACAGGGACTTGTCATGTGCAACAGCTACAGTAAGACTGGGGGTTTGTCGCTACTGCCATAGCATTGCCAGTCGCTGGGGAATTAAAGAATATCACATCTTTTGATGCTTATGAGAGCATACCAGAACAGTTTTATGTAAAACTGAGAACATGATACTGTACCTTGACATTTCAGAAAACTTCTTGGAAGTTTCTGAATTGTGACATAAATTAGGCTTCTGCCTCTGCAGCCCATTTGCATGGCATTTTTTAGGAAGGGGCAGACCTGACTGATTTATTTTAATGAAACAGTCATTTTGACTTTTGTAGCACCTGCCCCCAAACTGTTGGTGGCATCAACCTACTCATCAAAACATTGTTCTGATTAAGCCACTTCTAACAGGATTACTAGACCTGAATGATGTTGCCAACACACTAATATCAAATTGAAGCCAACGAATAGAAGAAAGAAATCCCCATCAGCCAAGTAAGTAGCTTATCATTGATAATCTCCTTGGGATTTAGTGGGTCTTGGAGAATTAGCATAAATAAAACTTTTTGTTTAATTGTGTAAACCTCCTTCCAAATCACAACTCCCTGATTCTACCCTCCTCTCCCACCTTCCTGTCTTTGTGATAACACTAAAAATTTTCCTTAATTGGTAAGTAGAGTCAAAATCAAGCACTGAGGAGGAATCCAAAATTAAGGTCCATGTTTCAAGTCTTCACACCAAATGATGACTAACAACAATATAAATATAACATCGATGATCTCTTACTTACACTGGTGTATACTCCACAACCACGTTCTCTTTAGGCAGTGTGTGCACTCCTTTTAGTGTTATGTACAATTTCACAAATTTTTCTGACTGGTCCCAGCCTGGAAGGGAAAGAAATTTCAGACCTTTAATAACTACTTGCAGTAACATATTTTGGGATTTTCACATTGCAGTTGTACATCAGACCTGGCAACTGTACTTTTCTTTCAATTTTTGTAATTTTGTTTGGTTTGTATAAAAATAAAATAGAAAAACAGACTTATAGTGAGTATGTACTCCAACTGTAATCATTCTTAGGCATTCTTGCCTGTACATGTGAGAATGGATTTCTACTCATGCTCATGATTCCATGTGTGGGAAATACTGTAACACATTTCTGCTAATGCAAAATACAGTATTGTAGTCCCTTCACAAGTCTGCACAAAAGCATGGCGGGGCAACTCCCTCTCAGACAATTCACACTCAATTACCCCTCATCCAGACAATGAGCAATGGACAATTCTAACTCTAGACAATACGGTATTTCGGAATCATCTACAGCGCAGGCGTAGTGACCTTTGAAATAAGGTCAAGTGAGGGGTTTTCATTGTTTCAGCAGTGTTTTATATTTCTTCCTTCATGGAAATCTCCTTTTCATAAAAAGAACCTTAGTGCATTCCAGAAGCTTTAAAAATGGTTTCAAAGGTTAAAAGAAATTTCAGAAATAAAAAGTCTTTCTGAAAACGTGCAAAAATTGAAATATTTTCTAAAATGAATCGAACTTAGTGTCTATTTCAGGACATTTTCTTTAAATACATGGAATTGTAAGCAGACATATGTGGAATGTCTTCTGCACAGCTACCGAAGCCGTACGTACTCTTTCTCGCACGTACCTCTAATGCACGGCATGTACGTACGTATATCTGTTATAAGCGTACTATACTAGTATACGGCAGTTAGTTATTAACTATGCAGCCCACATGCACGCATATCATGCACACTGACTAGCCGGTGTGGGTCGGGTGACGCTAGAGAACTTCATCAAGTATAGCCTACAAGGTTAGTGAAGGGAAATCGTAGATTATTTTCTTTACCATTTTTTCGAGTGATCAGTATCACACGCATTTCTTCTATTCTAAACTGGTAGGCCTAACGGTAGCGTTTCGAGTTTGGGCATTTTCAGTGTGGCAAACACTAACGTTAAAGTTGGACTAACTTAACGTTAGAGCGAAGCTAGTTTAAGTCCCCGTTTTCTCGACTCACCATTATCAAATTAAATGTGTAGATACATCATCATCTTTCATAAATCTCAATAGCCTAGATTTTGTGAGCCTAACTCATGTCAACCTTCCCTAAACTGCGTCGATAACGTGATCAATCTGAGTACTGCTGTGAGGCTTATGAGTCGAGTAGCAGCTAGCTACCTGTCTCTGCACAATAACGCTTTGTACGTGCACAATCATACAATTATGTGTACAGTATATATACACTATGCGTATCTCTTACCTACATGTACGTACATGTAATTTTTGAATGTTTACATCCCGCCATCAGCCGAGTGTCTGCGTAGCGGCTCTCATTGGCTGTGTATATGCTCTAGCTACACAGTGACGGTGGCAAAAAGTTCGTCCGTTCCCTGCAGGTTCCCCTCATTTGACCTTTGACCTTCGCTACTTGCGTTCATTCCGAAATACCGTATTACCTCCATGCAGACAATGACTCTTGCATGACTCCAACTCAAGACAATTTGGCCTAGCCCCATTCAGACAATGACCCCTGGCCAATTCCAACTCTAGGCTATTTCCCCTTGCACAATTGTCATGGATGAAAATAATAACCCCTCAGACAAATTTGCCAACCAGAAAATTTGGAACTACCCAGGCTGGGAATTGTCTGGGGGAAACTTTCTAGGAAGGGAAGACAGGTTCACTTCTTGGTAAAGCCAAGTAAAATAAATAACATGTTTCCCGTCCCCACTCACATCCCTTTTTGGGGCCTCATCCTTTTTTTTTAATTTTGAACAGTGGAAATCACATTTTATTTCAGCACCTTCTGGACTTTTCCACAAATTGCGGCGATATTCCTTATTGATACTTAAAAAGGAATGACTGGACACTGCAACTCCAGTCTTTTTTTACCGAAACTTCACCGAGCAGCGCACGAATGGGATTTGATAACTACAAGACAAGTTTACTATGTTTAATATACTCACTTACAGTTGTGCAAGCAACTTTTTTGTCTTCTTTTTTAGGCAGTTTTGATTTAAACATCATCAAAACATCTTAATCTTTATTCAAGGTACTGTGCATTCTGGTAATTTATAAGTTTACAATAATGATACTTGTGGCAGTCCACCAGCAACTTCGACATCTGCTAAGAAAATTTCTATAAAACTTTCTTTAATTTTTTTCAAGAAAACCAGCAAGGTAAAGTTACAGTACTTTTCAAATTATCTGCTTTTTAAATGAAAATTTTGCAAAATGATGTTCCAACCAATCTCCCAAGTTTAAATTCTTTTAAATGTAAAATATTTGATCAAAAAAAAAAAAATAACACAAGTTGTTCGCTACATTATGGCTCTCTTTGACATTATAAATGCTTCCAGTCCTTCAGGGTTTTGTTTGATGGGGGGATGCTGATATGTTGCAAACCAATGAAAAGTTGTTTGGAAGATTATGAAAATCAAGGTATCTATTCTTCATTATAAGTGCAAAATATAAATCTAAGACCTGTTCATTTATCCTTAAATTTTTTTTTAAATCCTAACATTGCCAGGGTTGGTCCCGTTACACTTTGAAAGTAACTTGTTATAGTTATTTCTCTAAGCTTGTAACTCGTTACAGTTACTAGTTACAATGTAGAAAATGTAACTAGTAGTTACCTTAACTTTAATACATCAATGTATCAATTGGGGACAGTGGCGTGACTAGCCTTGTGGGTGAAAGGGAGCGAAGACGACCTCAAGGGGGTCATCCTCTTCTAAGATGAAGTAATGGAAAAAGTGATATGACCAAACAATGGTGCAGAATGCACTGCTCTCCTGAGGGGTGGGAAGCAGGGAACTGCCGTTGGACTCCAAGTAGGGCGCAGGGGCATTGCCCGGTGGGGCCTAGAGAGCGAAACCCCAGAAGGTCCTGGAATAATTTCATACGTGTGAACATTAGTATGAAGCATTTTGACTACCTTCAAATCACATTTAATGTTCACAAAACGACCACAAAAGTCACAGGTTGACTATTTTTTGGTGATATACAGTACTTAATACTCGAACTAGAGCCCCCACAATTCCATGCATGCATGGGGTTGAGGGCGGGAAGGATGAATGATGACTGGGGTTGCATTGGGCTTTGGAACAAGAATTTCACACAAGGTGCCGTATTGGTAGAAGGCCAATTAGAGAACATGTATCTGCGATGTGTGTGCCTGCAGTTAGGCCCGTTTCACTTCAGTTGAATAATGATGGCCCCTGAAGACATAAGTACTAGTACACAAGCTTACACTAAACCTATAGTCCTTTTCATGTGATGTGTGTGGCATTCTTATACCCGCGGTGAGTGTGTGCAGAGCGCCCCAGAAAGGGAATTTTTAAGACATTTAAGAATTCAGTAGTGGAACTGAACAATTTCTTAATGAAGATTTAAGAAAGGTTGGGCCCCTTTTCTATTGAGTTGAATACTGTAAGAGAGCTCTAGAACCCCTGGTGCCCCAGATCGGGTGATGTACAAAGTCAGCATTGTTTGAGAAGGCTTAAGAGTCTTGGTCTGAGAAGGAAGTAGAGGGTACGGTCGCCTCCCCTCCACTAGTTACGACAATGTGGGGGAGCGGAGTGCTTCGTAGCAGACAATTTTATTGTTGCGTTGGCCATCAATTCTATACTGCAAGTTGCAAAAGCACTCATGGTCATGAAGCATCACAGATGGGGCCTGCAGGTAGGGCCTGCTCCTTCATGGAAAATTTTGAAATAAAAAATTGTTATATGCAATTTTCTGGCATTGACCTTTGGTTGTATTTAAAACTGCAGGAGTCAACGCAGTTTCAGAATATGGATATTGTTACGATCTAATCTCAGGACAGAGCTTGGTACATACTGTAATGAGGAAGAGGATGGGTGTGACTGCAGTGACAAAATGAAGTGATATTTGGAAACTTACTTCACCAGACTGCAAAGGAAATACAGGTTTCCTTGGCAGGCAAATGGAGTATAAGTCGTCAGAACCTACATCACAAACCTGCAAGTGCCGACTTTGGAACTGTATACACATACTAAACGATCTAATACTGTAACATTAACTTTGTTTTCCCAAGTGACTGAAACTCAAATTCAGCCTCTTTCCTCGTATCCAAATTTCAGCGATCCTCAGAATGAATGTAGTTTGTGTACGCTGTGGCTATTTGTAACAAGGAAGTAACAGGACCTAAGTGTAACGCGTTACAGTTACTGTTGCAATGAAATGTAACTAGTTACTTGCTCCGTTACATGATTTCAAATGTAACTCGTTACGTGACTTACACAAAGTAACTCATTACAGTCACGGCATTACTTGTAACTCGTTACTTCCCAACCCTGAACATTGCCTTACCATAGGTTTTGATTTTAGCAACAGGTAAGAAACCGTGGCCTGATTTTGTTTTTGAACTATCCACATCAGTATCTGATGGCCCTGCACTTGCAGGGGCTGGTTTTGACTGTGCAAGCCTTTCTTCAATTTCCTCAATAGCTTTTCTCAACTGATCTTGGACATTTGGTCTATTGGTAAATTCTAGGAGACGACGTAGTTCCTGAGCATCAAGATGCAGCTGGAATGAAGGAAAAATTGTTATTACAGTAACTGCACAAGAGTGCACTACACAAAAGTACAGAAGATTTGCAATACATTTTCACATAGGTTGGGGGTAGCTAATCATAAAGTCATGTTTTAGTCCCCTCCCCCAGCTCCCTCCCTGAAAAACAGTTTCTGTGTAACTTTGGATAGTCTTGAATGATGTCTAGGCATTCCACTTACACATGTATACATGTTTATAATTAATTCAAAACTCTGCCAACGATAGCACCGTTTGTTTATATCTAAACTACAGTAACTTACATACTTGTAGACAAAAGTTTTGACAGCAACCCCACCAAGGAAGGTCTACTCCTCAGAAAAGTCTGAAAACAACCTGCAATAGCATGATGATGTCAGTCACTTGTTCTCCTCACTAAGGACAGAGAACACAACTCTGCTCAGGTGAGATACGACTACCCCAAAAGATATCCCACCAAGACAATAAGAATCACAGTCACGGTCTGTGTATTGTCTTTCTCAAAATAAATTAACTGTTTGTTCAGGGTCTGCAACAGCCAGTATCACATTGCAGTTTGCGATGCAACTGAGCACAGTAGAGATACAAAGATTTTTTACACCTTGCAGATTTGCGACACAAACGTGCAAATCGATTGTAAGTACAGTAATTTGTACCTAGGCATTCTGGCATCCATACAATGGTTAGACTTGACTTTGTTTCACCCATAATTTTTAAATTTCAATTCCAACCTAAATACTATCATTAAAATGAATCAGTTCCCTGTATGAGTTTTTAAAAAATAAAAAATTACAGTACATTCCCTCGCTGCAATATTTTAGCACTAGCGTATGGCACTGCTGAACCTGGCTAGTTGTTTACAACTTGTTACCTTCGTTGCATGTTTGAGTATTTACTCAAACATGTATGGCAGAGGTGTGTTCTGAGGCAAAACTTACAGAAGTCACTTTGTCGTTCATCGATGAATGGCAGCCATTTTGTCAAAATGGCTCATTATTGTGCTTCCACAGTAAGAAATCTAATTTCCTGATATAAATTTTAGCATTTCCTTAAACTCATTATATAGCTGCTGCTGTGAGGCAAAAGTATACAAAAATTATCTCCAAAGTAAAAAAGTTTGCATCTATATGAACATGGCACACTGTATACCTACTGCATGCTACCCCAGCCATAACATTTTAAACTGACGTCCGTCATGTGACTGCATGGGCACTCCAAAATCATATAACTTACTCAGTGTTATAGTCACTTTTACCAGTCCAAATGTGGCCTTCTTGATCCCCTCCATTTCAAGAAGTACTGGTTAAGAAGCACAGATGCAATGACAAAGATCTTTCATGGAAAGTAATCATACTGTAGGTTGATTTTTGAAGCTGTAAGGAATGCTGGTCTACTTGCAGACCAACCTGGCTAATGACTGGAAATTTTGTGTAGCCAAGATAAGGACTTAGCCCTTGAACAGGACTGAGCATAACGTTTCATAGCAAAGGCAATTTACACTTCACTTCACAGCCCTTGTCCCGCTAACACTAATGTCTGGCTCATTAAGATTTCCCACAAAAATATGCTATAAATTTGTAAATATGATTCACTCATCAATTTTTTACCACTAAAAGCTGTCTTTGTGCATCTAATCAGTAATTCACTTGTTAATCTGCACTTGGTGAACATTTGCCACACAAAACCTTCAGAAATTATATCTTGATCCTTCCTGCAGACGACATCGCTCGAAGTCACAGTCCTTCAATGTATGGTGAGAAGTGCCTTCCATTTTACTTACAGGGACTTACAGGAACTGGGGCACAAGAATAAGGCAACAGCCTTGTATAATGCCCACCACGATCATCAGTCTTGGAACAAAAATGTACGTACTTAGCAGTGGACTACTGTAGATCTCCCAACGTACAGCTTTTGGTAACTGTCCACGGAGTATTTCCAAAATTTTAGGAGTCTTCCAAAACTTATCCAGGCTTATCTTGAATAGGTGAACAGTCCCAGCCTGGGTTTCATGCCCAGGTAAACTATTTCACAAATTAGAAAGTCATTTCTTATGTCTTGAATGTACATACTAGCCTATGTATGCACACATAATATATTCACGAGAAAGAAATGACTGGCGCAAGGCGAACAAGTTGATTTTATTGTGCAATCATCTTTTTCTAACGAACACTTCTGAGAGCTCAGACGTGGCAGAAATTCATCTTATTTTCAAGCTAGGTAGTGCTATTTTGTGATTTTTTTGCATAATCTAACTAGTTTTGTGAAAAGGAAGAACATATTGGAAGGACTTCCAATGATTCCAATTTGACGTAAATATCATGAACTTTCTGGTTTTTGCCCTATACCTGTAACACTAATTGCCCCTATGAGAAGAATTTTGGTTGTGCCCTATAAATCAATGTGGGGAAGATCCAAATAATTTAACCTCACCTCTTGTATAATAATATCGTTCACTGTAAAGCACTTATCAATTGAATGACGCACCTCACTACTGTACCCCCGGACAAGGTCAGTCATTGTCCACAACTTCATTGACAAAACATATACATTGACGTACCCCTCAGTCACTTCCGTGAAGGACAATTTGCATAAAATGACACACCTCTCAGTCACAAAACTGATGAACAATTTGCGATTCTGACTGACATGTGTGTCAAGAAAGTGACTGACATTGGTAATAATTGTGAGGAACAATACTGAAGGCTGTCATCTTTGTACAATGGTAACAAATGACCAACAATGACTCATCCCTTGGTCAGTAAAGTGACTGACATCTGAGGTAACATGACTCATCCCTTTGTCACTTCAGTGACGGACATTATTGGTACAATGACGGACATGTGAGTCACACTGTCACTGGTCAATGACCCACATTTGACAATAAAATGCTTTGACTTAGTGTTACGGCCATTTTGTACACTAAAAATTCATCCATTCATGCATTGTATTTTTGGAAAAGCTTAGACTGAAGAAAGGTGAATGGGATGCCAGAGGTTTGGTGAGAAAATGTTGCTATTTGGGGATGTGAGAGATGACGCTCTGTGGGGTGTCGGCTAATGAGTCAGAAATTAGTGTTAGCGAGATATGGGCAGTGAAATGAAGTGTAATTTGCCTTGGCCATGTAATGTAATGCACAGCCCTGTTCAAAGGCTAATGTAATTGTAAGGACTGTAAGTGGTACGGAGTTGGTTCTACCATTTAGTACTAGTACATAGACATGTTCAAGGACTCACCAGGTCTATAGTACCGTACACCTTGCCTAGGCCTATGCCTGTAATGCCAGCCTCTACCCTCCCTCGAGTTTTGTATTTCTTCATGAGATGTTGGTCTAATGTTAGAAGTCTGATAAAATTGAGAAACTGTAATTTTGCTGACCAATGTTCACATTGATTACCAATTGGTCTGTCATGTAGTTTTTCCAACTGTCAGTTATGCAGCGTTCCATTCAGTTCGTCCAGATTGGAAAGCTTGTGAGGGTGTGCAGGGGATTTTAATAACGGCCAGGAGAATTGTGCGGCCGATACTATCTAAGCGGAGCGCCACCATTGTTTGGCGCGGAGCGTACTGAGAAAATATTGGCCAAAACCACCTACATTGCAGGAAATCGCCTTTCCCTCCCAGGCAACTTGTGTGCTTGTTGCCAACAAGTTTGCGCGATTGCAGTTGTCAGTTGTTAAATTTGCGCGGCTGGCAACTTCGATCTTCATATTGTTGCGCGGGGGATAAATCCCCCGCGCAGAGCAAACTTTCCAATCTGGTCTAAGGTCGTAAAGTGGTAAATTCACCGCGTTTCTTTCTTCTGCACCAAAGATAGCTCAACATTTTGTCTGCTACTTACTATCTTACTGCAGAAAAAAGAAATGCAGTGAAATCACCACTTCAAGTTTAGGACCTGAACGGGAACGTGGCATATAACCTCCTAGGCTACTGTAGGCCTATTACTTAGTACTGTTCATGAGGCTAGAATTCAATAGGAGGATTTAGCCATCAGGCGACTTAATACTTCTTTATTTTTCACCCGGGAAAACAGCCTTTTCCCGGGGAACTTCGGCTAAACGAGCCTATTAAATTATAGCAGCATGTGAAACAGTTGAAATTAGGCTAGCCTTGGGCCTACGTTAGGCCTTGACTAGCACAAACATTTTATTCTAGGCCTAAATAGTCGACACACTTATGACTTAACATTACAAATACGAGTCAAGTGTCAGCTTGGAGGATAAGCAATGTAGGCCTGTTGTTTCATGTTTGTAATGAGTAATGTTAGGCCTAAGTTCCCTAACGTTAGTATAGGCTACAGCCATTTCAATGTTCAGCATTCATGATTCATGAAAAACACAAACGACATAGGCCTAACGTTAGTGTTCATCATGATGGATTACCTCGTCTGTTGCCATCTTCGTTTTAAATGTACCGGTAACTATTCTCGAACACGCCAAATCAGGGAGTTTGCTTTTCGACGGGAGTATAGCACTGGGCTTGTACGCAGTTTACGAAGTAATTTCACGTAGGGCCTAGGCCAATACTTTCGGTTTACCAATACCACTACCAGTAACACTTAGTAGTGTATGTACAGTTATAATGTACACGTACAACGTAGAGTTGACACTGCACACATTGTCTAGCACTGCACACATTGTAATGTAGTTTGTACACAACTTGAACACGCGAAAATCAGTCTCATTTCAGTCGTTCCTCGTGCATAGAATCTTCCAGAGTATTGCGCAACCGTGGTTCGTGGGAAATCCCCTCGGTACATTCTGTTGTTTAATGCACATAATATCAAGCGTTACTTTCCGCGTACAAAATTCTTGGGACTGGGGATGACTTCTCAACTATGGGCAATATTCTTTACTTTCTTCAACTGTTAGTCTAAGAAAATGATTAAATAGTGAGTGGAGGAGTTTTTCAGAGCACGCACCGTATTGTCCATGTTATAACTGTTACTGCTACTATGTTGCTAGAGGAAGAGAGTACATTGTAGGCCTACATGTGAAAACATCTTTCCAAGAAATTCAATGCAAGTTCCATGCGTAAGTAGTTCATAGGCGTAGGAAGCTGTTCTCGACTGGGGAGGGGGGGGGGTGGGCTAAATGTTTCTGGCAGCCGTCCTGTGGGAGGGGGTACCAGGGGAGAGGGTACCAGGGGAGAGGGAGTTCCCGTCCCCATTGAAAAATTTGAATATTTACGGGCAAAGTTATTGCACTTACGGAAATTTCCTGCACTTACGGAGAATTACTGCAAAAATTTTACATTTTTTACAGAGGAAACAAAAAAGGGGTTTTCGTCCTTGAATTTAGAGGGGGAGCGGAAGCAATCTGCCCCACCACATTTTTGACTTCCCCTCTACGCTGCACCCCCGCTTCTTACGCCTGTGTATAAGCTGACACTTGCTTTTTCAAAATGATTTCTATTCTGAAGAAATACATGTAAATATGGCTCGCTTATTGTAGTGCTAAAACCTATTCCCTTACGATCAGAAAAACAGTCACACACTCCTCTATGCAAATTATTCGATAGCGTTACTACAGCTACCCGCCGGGAAACTTGCTGGTAAAGCCTTACATTACAGTACCAACACCTTGTAAAGTCAATTTTACTTAAAGACTTATGGTTCGAGGACTGGTAAAATCGACTTTAAGTTAAAGTCGATTTTACCAGTCCTCGAACCATGAAATTTTCAATTCAGAGAGGTATTTTGTTCCTGTAAATCTTGTCACTCTAAGGTCCCTAAAAGACTAGTGAAAACCACCGAAAAAGGGACCATGGGCGTGGGTGGATGGGATAACGGACCTCTCGGGCAAGCTAAGATCGCCATTTTGTCTGAAATGAAAGTTCCACAGTACTCCTTTGGAAATATATTTAAATTTGTTTATCATCATTATTGTTGAGATTTTGAATTTCGACCTTTTATTAAAGGTGGTTGTTTCCTCTTTGACGCTTCACTCGAAACCCGATTTGCGTTAAAAGTACCTTTAATTTGCTTCAACTTTTCATAATGAGCATTTTCATTCCTTTGAAGTCATCTCCCCATCAAAAATTGAGCACATGTCCCCACCAACATGACCTATGTCACTTCCCTTAAAAATGCTTTGCTTACACTTTTGTGGTGAAACATTTTGGAGACGAAATTCTCTTAAATCGGAGGCGCGCTGCCTTATGGGAACACAGACAGTTTAAACGGATCATATTTAGTATGTTAATCAATGTTTCAGTACAGGGCCAGATTTATCTGCAGCGGGCCCGTAACCTATTGTATAAGGGGGCCTTTTCAGTGTCAGTTGTGGTGACATTATTTGTGGTGTGCGACTAACACGTGGCACTATCTAAACGGAACGCCACTATCAGTTGGCGCGTAGCCAACAATTTGCGTTTAGACGTTCATCTTTCATGGTTTAGAATTTTTATCCCCCTAAAAGGGGCAACTCAGACACATTTTATTGCGTAAAATTATTGGGGAGAAACAGAGCTTGAAATTAACTTATAAACTCTGCTTTATTCGATGTTACTATGTGTTAAACAGGAAATTGAAATTGGTATCATGTATATGAAATCGGTAGGCCTATATAAATCCATGAGAGGTGGTTTCAGCAAGTCTTAATTCGTGTTAGTTGCAACTAGCGGGCGTATCTGCCAGTGTTGCAGTAGAGACCAGTATATCCGAGACCGAGACCAGAGGGTGTCGAGATCGAGACAGAGACCGAAACCAGGAGTAAAACTTCGAGACCAAGACCAACAAGGTCCGAGTCCGAGACTGAGACAGAATGTAGTACTGTATAGGAAAATGAAACAAACTGTCCAATTTTCTGAATACTTTTTTACATGACTTTGTAACCTTTTGCTTTAAAAACGACCTATAGCACCAAGAGTGCATCGGCTCATTGATATACACATGTTTTCTATTATCATAGGCTATGCCAAAAATAGTTAACTTAATTAATAACTTAACATAATCACGTATTTTTCTATAATGTGGCCCTTCTCTTTAAATCGGAGTCAGTCAGTGCTACAAGTGTTCAATGTTGATGAACTTGGTGCCAATTAATGCACTAAAGTGAGTTTTTCCAACCCACAGAAAAATGAGTCACAGAACTTAAGGTAATGTCAACTTTTCCTTCGAATCAAACATGACCATATGGAGTACTCGTAGTTCAATTACCGGACATTTTGTTTTCGAGCCTTGGATAGGATTGCAGATAACTATGCAGGCCTAGCTTATAATATACAGTTAACAGTGTGTAACATTTAGGCCTAGAATCATAGCCTTCAGAGTTGCCAGATAGCTGTAGTATCACATTTGATCATGATGGCCAAATGCTTTGTATTTGTACTTTTTTCCCATCTAAGAAGGAATTCTGGTCGATAACTTAAGATATTTATGTATGGAAGTTATGGAACTAGTATATTAGTTTTTTCTCTGTTGCGATAGCCAAATGATCATTAGCAGCCAGAGTGAGTTAAATATGGTCATGAAGAGACCAGAAGGCAATCCCGAAGAGTTAGAAATGGATAGCACTGAACAAACACAGAGAAGTGGATTTCAACACACCAGGGAGCTGCAATTGTCAATGTCAGCTCCCTGCCGACACACACACACACACAGAGTTGTGCTTTACATACTATTTGAGGACCTCATTGTTTTCTCTATTCTTTGCTTCCTTAGCCCTAACTTAACAATAGACTCTCTATTGTTAAACTTCTGAGGACATGAGAAATCTATTATATTTCCTTCTAAGGACCTGAAATCCATTGTTTAGGTCCTCAATCTGAATGGAAAGTAAGCGCACACACACATACACAGTGAACACGCAATGCAGTGCAGTACCAGACTGCCACTGTTCTGATTATATTGATTAACCTGACCTGTGTACTAGTCCAGTGCACTATCATTCCATTGACCAAGTTAAAGTCCCACTCACTAGCTCACTGAAGAAAGTTCACCCCATAATAGATATGGTGTATCTGGACTCGCTGGATGAATGTTTTTTCTCAATGAATTATTTTTCAAAGTAAATGAACTAAAAATTATTTTGAAATGAGTTTATTTAAGAAAGAAAGAAGAAGAAAAAAAAAACGTCAAGTCTTTTGCTGGGCCGCAAAAATTTCCGAGACCGCAAGGGTCTGAGACCGAGACCGAGACGGACTCGACCGAGACCACAGGGTGTCGAGACCGAGGCCGGGAAATGCTGGTCCCTGATCGAGCCCGGTCTCGAGTACTACATCACTGGTATCTGCAGGTATAAAACAGAAACCATTGCGTCAATAACCAGATACATAAGCAAGCCAGAATGGTAGCCGAAGAATATGATGTATGATATGTCACTGATCTCTATATATAACTGGATAGTGCACTGCCTATCCAAGATTGCACAACTAGTTGAAGCCACGGCGAACACGCGCTGACAGCCATACCACTCCCATTTTTACACGGCCTGGAAAAAGCAGTGCGTACAAGATACATCAGTGGGCATTTTGAGTGATTAGGTTTGCTCTTGGCTACCAAAGCAATCGCGTAGGAAGGGAAATTGAAAGGAAGGGTAGGGGGACGTTTACACAGGAAGTTAGGGGATTTTTGTAATTTTTAGCATTAGAATAAAGCATTTAATGACATTAGAAGGGCACCAAAAAGTGTGCAAAGTCATAACTGTTAAAATTGGGTGTTTTCGAAGTCTCCACATCAGAACTTCGAAACACAGTTACAGAGGGTCTTCGGGCCTCAGACGGGAGAAATGGGAGAGATATCAGATATGGATAACAGAATCCGGCAAGACACGCAATCTGATGGCTGGATGGGTAAGATGGGGAAGGGGGAGCCTAGACTAAGTGCATGTAGTAAACCGGCATAAACTGATAAAGTTTGCTAGCCCATCTGCGAATGGACTTACCACTGAGCATGGGCTCCACATGGGTTATTTGTATGTATTGTGGGTTTTCACTTATGCATGGGCACGGGTTAGAATGAACATTTATAATTGGGCCCGTATGACGGTATTGTGCTGGCTTTGCTTGGGCAGATGGTCTTGGCTAAACCAGCTGAGCATGAAATGCCCGCATGACCTTATAGTGCTTGCATCAAGTGTACTGGACAACCTGCTTGGTTCTCCCATGTAGGCCCACTACCTGACTAGGGCGCCGTCCTGTAGCCAAATCTTTATGGAGCCAACATGAGCATTACCTTTTCACTTTATGGGCCCAACAAGAGCCTAGTAGGTTAATCTTATCAGTCTGTACGTTGTTTGGACCCGTTTCTTTTGGGGTTAAAACGGGCCACAATAAACTAATTGTGTACGCAGGCTAGTATGGTTGTATGTGGAGAAACTCTACGCCGTTGCATGGGTTTTGTCCAAGCAGGGGCTCAATGCGGGGGTTACTTGGGCCATATTATGTGGGGGTAGTGATCGGGGGCTGGCTTATATGGCCCATGTGGACGGAATCGTGAGCATTAAGTATGTCAGTTTAGAGGATTTACTTTTCATAATATAGGAAGAAAGGCAAATATTCATCAAGCTGTAAACCACATGCATGATTTCTAAAAAGGATTGGCATACCATACTGGCCCATAAAAAATATCACACACATGTACGTCGAAGTAGATGAAAGTGGCCTTAATCGGCCAGTGGGCTCTAGAAACATCCATAAGCAAGTGACAAGTATGGCTTGGCTCCCTCAGTTGCTTTATTGAAGTCTTGGGTGTACACATCACTGAGTGGGGGTCCATATGGGTCAGGTAATGTGCGTGGGACCCATATGATAGGCACTTTGACCTATCATCATGGCATACCCCGGGAATTAAGATATTTTCAGCTTGCACTGTCTTCCTTTTTCATCTCAAAAAAAAAAATCTAGGGTGGAATCCAAGGGACGGAGCCCCTCACCCAACCCTGACTATGGACCAACTTCTAATTTAAGTTGAGGAATATTGCCATTGGTCCTTGGTCATACAGCCTGTTAGTGCTATAAAATTATTGTGTCCTTATTTTGGGGTCGTCAAGTGGCAGAGTGGTCTATTCCAGCTGTTGTACACCAATGTGTTTACAACCTAAAACTACTGTACCCATATAGTAGTAACACTCTTTCATCACAAGTATATAATTTAAATCTTTTAACTGCACTTACAGCTGATGAGAAGTCACTCTCCAAGTGAGGCCACAGTTTGGCAAAGGAGATTGTCAGATGTTGCCAGGGTTGTTCCCTTGACACTTTGAAAGTAACTCGTTACAGTTAATCCCATAAAATTGTAACTAGTTACAGTTACTAGTTGGAATGTTGAAAAAGTAACTAGTTACAGTTACTTTTGACTGAAAAGTAACTAGCTACATTTCAAAAGTAACTAGTTACTTTAAGGTGAATATACGATACCTCGGTACCTGAAATGGAGGGGGGGGGGGGTGGGGATAGTTAGATAGTAAGAAGGAGGCACATGAGGGGGCAGACACCTCATTTGTGCCGGTTATCCTGAGGTGGTCTCCAAAGAAAGACAATGATCCCAGCTGATCTTCACTCAAGATTCAGGCATAGGCTCCTAACGCTCATCATGAAGCAGCGAATCATGATACTGTGTCGGAGCTTACGCAAACTATTTGTTAGACGAACTTTGGTTATAACCAAAACTTTTCCAGTTACTACAGTACTTCTTTGAGGATGGAAATCTTTATACTCCCATCACACAGTCGGCTAATTTGGAGAGGTTGGCGGCTATTAAAGGGGGAGGGCGTTGTTTTAGCAGTAATTAAAATCTTCACCCCTCGAGGGCATAAATATGGTAATAGGATGCTCTATAATGTTAAAACCTCACCGCTAAGGTTGGGCTTAGAGATATTTCCGCATAAATTTCAAGTTTCACATTGTGTCGATATAAAGCAATGCATAGAAATGGTGAGACTATGTAGTTTACACATGCAGACCATTTGTCCATAATTCACTTTCACTTTACAATAGGTGAAGCTTTGAGTCGGACACTTCTCTTTCCATTAGCCTTTGACCGCCATTTGAACATTTCAATATTCTGCTGTTTTTTTAATTAACCTTACTATTATTCCAGTGTAAGGAGTTACGGACATTGAAAAGAATATGATATAGCTAAATTCATACGTTTGATTCATCAAATAAGGATATCATACATGTTAAATTAGATGCATAAATGGATTCACGATGTTTACTGACGCTTGACACCGTATAATTTACTGGGCTCCAACACGCAAGTCCGGATTCGGATATCTCAATGGAGGTCTCAAGAGCGATTTTTCCTAGATAAGGAATCTGCCCGGAATAGAAGGTTCCGGAATAGACATTTTTCCTGAATGTGATGTAACTGGACTCCGACTCGGAGTTCATTCCAGCCGAGTGCTCAAACATGAAAGTTACATTAAAAGTGTATAAAGTTCCATCGTTATTTGTGCTCATTGTACAGATGTAAAGTATTGTCACACACAATCAACTAAATTACTGAGGAGGCCAGACTATGGTAGTGAGTACAAATGATAACTTTATTAATGGTGGACATGTACAATAGAATTAAAACATCTGTATGTTTGATATGCTATACATTGGCAAAAGGACTCATGGTCTCGGAATTGGTGCCACTGGAATCAGAACTGGCCAGAACTTGAGGGGTACCGTACGAGCCATACTCGGAAAGTACCCCAAATTCTGGAATTTAGAATCGGAGTTAGCTCTGACTCGGATAGGGTGGACTCGGGTCCAGCCCTAACGTCTCATAAAGCAATGATTAAACTTTCAAAGAAAGCTTAGTATTTGAATGCCTATATATAGGCCAACCCGTTTCTCCACTGTGTCCTCTAAAGGACAATATGAGTAATCTAAGTCAGCTGGGCCTTAGCTTGCCGGAGGACCTTTCGGTATTTTTCAACGAATCGCACAAAGATTCGGTCTCATGGATAATAAGCATTGATCTGTTTAACGAATAATTTGACACTCAAATCAAATTTTAAACTTAGTTTAATTGACAGTCAAGTGGCCCTGCAGTCTAAGCCTGCAGCATGTGCATTAATATCAACTTCTGATTCTAATCGTAAATAAAAGTTGATGTTGGTGAGGGCGACGTCGATAATAAAGATGAATGACAAATATATCGAAAATATTACTGCCAAAATATCACCAATTTGAAAATTTTCCGTTACTACTTCGAGTGAAATGCAATTTGTGGTCATTTTGACTATTTGTAACGGGACCAAATGTAACTTGAACGACGTTACAGTTACTTTTACTCAGAATTGTAACTAGCTACTTGCTCCGTTACTGAAATGCAAATGTAACTCGTTACAGGGTTCCGTTACACAAAATGTAACTCGTTACAGTAATGGCGTTACTTGTAACTCGTTACTTCCCAACCCTGGATGTTGCAGAGGGGACAATAGAAAATAGTTAATCATTTGTTCCTCATAAATTCTTGAACATGTTATAACGGTGTTGTAGATACGTGAAATACCACAAGACTCTAGATAATTTTATTTTGGTTGAGGTCTCTTTCTCGACCACTCCTTCCACCTTTTATTTGCTGCAAAAGCGTGCGGTACGGAACATTGGTAATGTATCTTTCACTCATCATACAGGCCCTCTCTTCAAATTTCTCCCTATTCTTTCTGTCTTCGACCTTTATAAACATCAGTTTGGTGTTTTCATGCATAATTTTATTCATAACAAGTTACCAAAATGCTACAGTAATTTTTATGTTCAAAATAGGCATTTTCATGATTATGATACCAGGAAAAGGCATCTACTCACCATTCCCTACTCTAGAACATGTCTCACCAAGTCTCAGATTAGACACTCTGGAGCTGTTCAATGGTATTCCCTTCATGATTACGTTAAGCATTGTATTCCCTATAGTCTTTTAAAGTAAAGTATAAACAGCTTCTTCTCGACTCTCCAAACATTGTTTTATTGTTAGGATAAATGTTCTTTTGTTCCGCTTGTAATTTATTCTTATCTTTTCGCTTACTTCTATATTATGATTCTTTTTTTTCTCAAGGGGGCCAGACTTAGTAAAAGCATATCTGCTTCCCTCTGGCTCCTTTCACCTTGAATGCTATTATGTTTTCTTAATATGCTGTGTTGGACATTAATGTTAATTGCTAGTATTCTGAGGTGAAAAATAAACTTGAACTTGAACTAGTTCGATGAAAGCATATCGACAGAACTGCAATTTGCAAATCGTCCATTTTTCCAGTGTCGACATTACTGGTGTTTAAATTGCAAATTATGTACAGATTGTGATAAATGTTTCTCAAATTCCACTGGAGAGTCAGGAGAATGCATTTATTAAACACATTTTACCAGTTGCTACTCAAATTTGGGTCATCACTTGAAATAAAATGAAACTTGCAGAAACTATGGTGGTTTAATTGTATTACATTCATCCAGCAGTATACAGTAGCTACAATGATACAGTAAATGATGTACACCTACAGTATAGCAGAGGCTTGTCATTTTGTCTGTTGATTTAAGGGATAGACCTACAAAAAACATTTGATGTATAGCACTGGTACTAATCATGAGTCGATTAGTATCTCGAGTCGATCACTGCCTTCTAAACGCTAACTTAGTAGAAGAACTTGAAACCCTGCAGGTTCACAACTTAAATTACGGTACCTTCGATACAGTTTGAAACTGTAAAGTACCTGTTTCCCTTCGTGAAATGTGTGAGAAAATTTGCCGTTGAAAATGTACAGCTAGCCTACATAAATTTGGAAGGGAAGGGGATAACAAAAAATTGCCCTACATACAGAAACTGCATCGTCATATCATCATGTTCGGTTACTGAGAGACTGCCGTTCTTATCTTCCGCATTTGCCGTTTCCCACTTTAAGTTTCTCTTGATGTCATATGCTCACTTTCTTTTACAATATTTACTTCATCATGAGGTCCATCGACCATACAGAGAATCTTTAGGAGTGCGTAGACTGAGTACTTGTATTGAGTTGAAACCTGATACTAACGAACACGTTCCAACCTTGAATTGGGAGAAAAGCTGAAACAAAAATACACCCTCACTCATCCATATCATGTATTACGAATGGAATAAAAGCAGAGAACCTTCCTTTGAAGTCATCATGTGGGTTCGGACATTCTAAGAGTAATGAGCCGTGAATACTATCAAGGATTTACTTACACTTGCAAACAATTAGTGCGTAATAGATAAAGACAGCTCTTCACACTCGATGTGAATGGCATGCGTTAAGGGTCTGGTAACATGCCAGCTGGAGAATTTACTCCTCCATTGATAAATCCGTTTGATTATAATTTCAAAACCATTTACCGTTCTCAAATTATATTATTATACGTCTTCAAACTTTGATGGTTCCTGAAGTAACTCATTAGATGGTGAAGTATGGGAGGGATTGTTTCTTTTGCTTTTCTCTGTTTACATGTTGTTTATTCTCTCTGGGAGTGCTTTTGCTTTTAAGTCCTGAAGGTTTTTTAAGAGTACTTCCATTCACAACACTGGTTTTATTAATTTGTTGTTAGCTGTATAATCTGTCACTATGTTTATATATTGTTGTGATAAAACAAAATCAATGAAATGAAATGAAAAGTACCTACGCAAGATAACAATGTGGAGTGTTGCACAGTGTTAAGATTTCTTTTGTTCACCTTACATAAATTATCTATTGATTAATGATGAGGTAGTTTACAGTTTGGTGAGTGAAATTAATAATTCTCAAGAAAACAACTAATTTTAACTTTCATAGTAACCCCTCAGGGGAACAACGCTACCAGTGTCCTTGGAGTTAAGATTGTAAAAAACAAAGACTAACATTAGCTACATATGGTATGTCCATCTTCCATCTTTTTATGTTACATATTTGCATAATAAGCTCATGTTTGTTCATGATACATGTGTTACATAAAACTTAACCTGATAAACTGGTCAATATGTGAGGGATGATTATGGCTGTTTCCTGGATATTTAATGCTTCTTTCATCAAATAGCCAACTGTAATTTTCATGTCACCGGACCTTTAATGCACTGTGAAGTGCATGGGAACTTGTAACCTTCAAAATGCAAAAAAGCAAAGTTTAAAAAAAAATTGCCAGAAAAGCACGCACCCGCACACATTCAAGAGGCACACCGTAGTAAAGATGAAGCAACTATCTTTTTGCTCAATTAATTCCTGTGTATAGGAAACTTTCGGAACGGGCTCCAAAGTTTTTTGGAAAGATTCTGGGACATTTTTCAGACGCATAATTTTCTCTTTTTAACAAAGAAAGCTAAGTTTCCAACCACAACACCAAATTTGACGAAGTTTTCACCTTTAAAATGATATTAAACTGGACAAAAACTGAGCTTCCACTTTAAACTGAAGCTCTGAAGATAGACAACTGCACATACATAATTTGATTCCAGCAGTGAATATTCATGAAGTTTAAAAATGTAAAAACAACCGTTTAAGTATAGTGTCGGAGCCCATGATGGTTCTTCAAAGGAAATGCCAAAGACGATTTTGTTAATTAAACGGGCTTACGTGAACAAAAGTTATGAAAGGCGAGGAGATTGGGGAGAGGGAGGTTGTCTTTGATTGAAAGGATTAGATGAGTGTTTTATTGCATTTGAGGTTCTCTACTTTTACTGCATCCGTAATAGCTCCATGTCCATATACACACGTACAGTTGTGCTTTACATTCTGTTTGAGGACCTCATTGTTTTCTCTATTGTGTTTGCTTCTTTAACCCTAACTTTAACAATAGACTCTCTATTGTTAAACTTCTGAGGACATGAGAAATCTATTGTATTTCCTTCTAAGGACCTGAAATTCACTGTTTAGGTCCTCAATCTGAATGGAAAGTAAGTGCGCAGGCACATGCACACTTCCACACACAAAGACTGAAAACAAACAAACAAACAAAAATGAAAGAGATCCCAGAAAAAAAGTGCAGAGAAGGAAAAGTCAAAACAGACTTGCGACAAGTAAGTCTGAGAACCAGGGGCGGATCTAGGGTCTTTTCTGAGGGGGGGCCCAACATAAAAAGGGCACATTCATTTTTTTAAAATTTTGGTTCCCTTAACGTCAGTGATTTTACAATTTACGGCATATTGACAAAGAAAGGATAAACCAAGAGACATGCAAAAACTGGAATCAAAACCTGGAATCTAAACGGTGAAAATGCAAAGCGCGAAGCGCGCGGAATTTTTTTGGGTAAGCCTACACTTATAAGAATTTGTACTAATTTAAAGCTTATATCGAACAATTGTCCAGACAGTTAGGCCCTATCGGGCATAACTTTATTGTACTTCCCTCCTCGAGTCACTAGCTGTACCGTACGACAGACACAAGTGAACGTTAACCAGGTTTAACGAAATGCGATACAATTTCCGACATTTACATAAATCCATGTATACATAAATCCATGTATTTCTACTTGAAAAGGTGGAAAGGGTTTGTACTATATTTAGCTATAAGTATAACGGAACTAGGCTGAGGAAGAGTGGACAAAGCGTACCGAAAATTTTGGGTTTTATCCCAGAAATTACCCTTATGAAAGCCAAAATAAGTAAATCGACCATGTGTGGCTGCAGAATTTCCCCAACAGGAGGCCAAGCCATGTCAGCAACCCCAATTAGTTCCGACATTCCCTATTTCGAGGGGATGATGAGAAGGGCAAATGGAGGAGGCTCATTATCCTATGCCATTGCAGGCATATCTTGCATCATATCACTTTACTTCAAGATCCGAGTTGCGCACTGATAGTGCTCTTTGAATCTGGATCGTGAAATTGAAAAGCGCGCGAAGCGGGGGAATATGTTTGATAGGCTAACACCTAAAACATATGACTAAACGAAAAAAAGAACTGTGGGCTTGTAGACCGTATCGGGTGTAACATATACATTTGTATCGAAACCACCTGGACTATAAGATGAAATAGCCAAACTTTGCTCCGTAAGTCGCTCACCAACTGACTCTACCGCATGACAAACACACAAGAGAACACCAACTAGGCTTTGCGATATGGGATGAAAGTTACGAACTTTACATAAACTATGTACTCTGCCTATATGTTACTTGGTAAGGTGGAAAGGACTTGTGCTATCCTGCTTTGCGGAATGGAACTACTGAAGAAAATAGAGTGACTCTACAGCGCGCGTAGCGCGCCGAAAATTTTGGGTTCTTATTAGAGAAATTATCCTCTTGAGGGCAAAAAACAGGTAAGCCGTCGGGGACTGCGTACTTTCGACTAGGACTCCCCGACAAACCTGTAAAACTTCCCCGATAGTTGGCCAGCCTTCCCCGACGGGGGCATGAACCTTCCCCCACCTGGCGCCACCGCTATCTCGACTGGGGGAGGGGGTTAAAGTACTGTATGTTGTGTTCCCTTTATAGTTGCGGCGCGACTGTCAAAAATACTCTGTCAGAACAGATGACTGAAGTCGAATGTTTGCTTTTTATTTGCGACAGCAGACAGGTCATCGGTCCAAAGACGTCAAAAAAATTGAACCGACTAACATTGCGTTATTTGACCTGGTGGTGATTTTATATAGTATTTTTAAAATGAAACAAAAGCCGATTCGTCCATTGCGACTTCTGGTTAACTCTTGGCTGTGGACTTTTAACTAAGATTGGCTTTTTATTCCCACTAGGGCAACACTAATAAATGAAGAGAGTAATTCCAGACCATGAATATCATATCGTGTTCATGAGAGGAGGGATACTAGCGTGTAGAGGGAAGGTTTCGTAGATGTAGCGTTTAGGGAGTGTGAACAGATCATTATTTTGTTAGACCAAAAGACTAGCAGTGACCTTTTGGAATCAATATTAAAACTCAGTAGTAACACTTGCATAAAGCGCTAGCTAGTGAGTATGACGTAATATCTGCGCGTTTTACTGTATTACTTTGAAAGCCCAAGCACGCCACACGTGGTTCCAAGCGAAAAGTGATTCTAGAATGCCTGACTGTCACGCAGGCAGTGAGAATTAGAGTTAGATGGGGTTTTACGGCTCAGTTTCTAACCAACTGGTTTAAGTCGGGCCGGCCGCGGCCTTTTTTGCAGTTGTGGCTCACTGGCATGTTTTTCCCTACTCCATTGCAATCAGTAAGACATACTGTAGTCACATTCTCTGTTAAACGATTGCGCTGTTCATGTTTCAGGGCGGGCAATATATAGGCTACCATAGTCAAATATATTGCTGAAAGTTTCTGCGATACATAGCTAGACTTTAACGGGTGGATTGATCGATATTGGATGGGGGTAACCAAAATCTCCTCGGAACTGGACAACTGTCATTACCTGTCAAACTGTCGTGATTTTTTTTTTATTTTTTTTATTTTTTATTTTTTAGGCTAGTGTGAAAAAAAAAACAATTTTGAAAAGGGGCAAATTGGGAAATTTGAGGGGGGGTCCGGACGTCGGCGACCCCCCCTCTGGATCCGCCACTGAGAACTGGCAACTTTCTTCAATTAAGTGACAAAAGTAGAATCGTAATATCTCCACAATTGAACATGATAGAAAAATGAAGGTTTTACATTGGTCTTTGAATTTTGCTCACCTTCAACTTAGTCACGTTTATGTTACTGAAAAGTGATCATGTTCATCAAGTTAATCGGCGTCAACCGAAATTTGGGTTGTCCACTGATTCAAAAAGATTTATTTTTAAATCTCTAAGGAGTTAGCAGAAGAGTGATTAATAAGAGTTCTAATTTCAAGGAGTTACAAATTCTCTCGTTTAATACCGCCACACTCACTCATAATAAGATTTATTTCTAAGTTCGTTGATTTCATGATGGTCTGCAACCAAGTGATGTCTCATTAAATCTTTGTCTTTTGTCTGTCACTCTTTTTCTCTCAGTCATCATCTTGTACATTTCTAGGGTGGAAAAGATTACTTTTTCTGGTCCTTGTCATCCTTTGCAAGCATTTCGAGTATCTCTTCACTGATTTTCCTCCCTTCGATGTGCATCCATTATACCATAATGCAGAAGCTAGAATGCTTGATAAACATTTTGTTGCACTGGTAAGCGATCGATTCAAAGTAAAGAACGGTGTTTATACTTCTCCGTACACTATTTGTGTTCATTGAAACCACGTGACTCTACGGCGGTTCGTTTGTGTTTGAAATTGGCATCGTACGTTTGCCGAGTCCCTGTTGGCTGCTGCATGCACACAACAAGCGTTACATACTTGGGCCATGTCATAGCATTCAAGTGTATCGTGGATACACGTACACATGCTTGTGGCGTACGGTGTTTATCGGCTAGAGGTGTTAGGCCTAAATGGTTTCAGTGCAGTGCTAGTGTGCATTTAGCAAGCTATTGTATGGTAACTTAGTACACCGCCGTAACCAAAATAGCTATCTAGGCTAAGTTGCTTCTAGTTCTCATATCAAGAGACAACTAGGCTATATATTCCTTGGCCGATCGACCAGTTTTAAAATGGTAAGAAGGTCAGATGTAGCTTCCCGAAGGAAGACACGGTCTCCTCAAAAGAAGAAGCAGAGAACTTCCTCAGAGTCGGATAACACCAGTGCCAGTGGAACACCCCGGCGCCAAGGCACAAGATCAGGGAGGCCAAATGCCTCGACCAGCACTTCCATGCCCAGTACTAGTAGAGCCCCGTTGAATACAACGCATAGACGTAAGTATGGAGGAAGAATCCCGAGTAAAATGGTCAATAAAATAATCTGTACTGTTGGACCATTAGATAAAAAACCCAGTAAATACTTTGTGATGTATTTCGTGCTCACAAATTGCAATACTGAGAAATTCTGTCATGGACGAAAACTCAGAAGTCTGTGACATGACAAGTTTGTTGACTGAATTTAGGCTAACACCTATAGGCCTTGGCTACAGTATAACTGAATGGAAACCAAACAGGGAAATGAGTGTTTGCAAAGCAGTGCTATAACTTAGGCCTAACTTTAGGCCTGGCCCAGGCCTATTAGGCTAGACGACTAGGAATGCATTATTTTGTCTTGCTTGACAGGGAAAAATAAAAAGTTGCATGAATTTGAAAATGTCTGATAGGCCTAGCCTAGGCCTAAACAAGAAAACTAAAACAGCTTTCATTTGTACATAAAACTATCTCTGAACTAGGCCCCCCTAGGCCTGTCAGTAGTTTATACAGAGGCCTGAGTGACGGGATTGCATAATTTGTCAGTCGCACGGAACTTCTTCCATGTGCATTTTCAATTTATTTACCGATTTTAAGATGGAATCGGCATGCAATAATTGAGTGTGGTTCAATAATTGGCATGCGGCGTGCAGGCAAAGAATTGAGCAAAAGATTGGCGCGGTGCAAGGGAAATTCCGACACTCAAGACTCACTCAAAAAATTACGCTCAGTACACAATTTGGAATCAGAAAGAACTAAATAAATAATTTTATTTTATTTAAACATTCAAAAGGGTAAACTCCGTTAGCTTTAAAAGCTAATCTCACCCAAGGCCCTTTACAAAAGATACAAAAAGTTAAATACAATATAAAATGTAAGGTTAGCAATAAAAAGGTTAAACACACCATAGAAGACTAAAAAATTGAGCATGAACTTAAAACAGATTGAAAACGAAGATGGAGGTCAAATAAAAATCACAAAACATAACTAAAATAGATATGTAAAAAGAATATACATACTGAATAAGAAACATAAAAACATCTACAAGCATCTACAAAAAGGATAACAAAATTCAAAGAACATGACTTAAGAATAACTTAGGATTGGCTCAAAGAAAGGGTAAAGCAGAGATAAAGGAAAATGCTCAAAGACATGACTTAAATAGACATTAAGATAGCAAAACAAATAAAATACATACAGACTAAGAATCATAAAAGAACATCTACAGGCATGTAAATCAATAAATTGTGATTAAAAATTACGAATACTACCATCAATAAAATTGCCACTAAAAAGAATACAATTGATAGGCCTAACACAGATTTCAAAAGGCGTTTAAAAACGGGAAGAGAAAGCATTTTTACACTCATTTGGTAATTGGTTCCACTCTTTGGCTGCAATGCATGAGAATTTTCTATTATGATATTCAGTTCTTCCACCTGTTAAGAATATGTTATTATTTGATGTAGATCTGAGAGCTCGATGATGCACCTCAGCTGAAAATCTAAACATATCAGTAATGTACTGTGGGGTTAAACCATTAAGAGCTTTGTATACCATACATAAACGTTTTAATCGTAATAAAACGTCTATTGACTTCCAATTGAGAGCTTCAAACAGTTCACTTGATCTGTTTTCAAAAGAGGCATTTAAAATTATTCGAGCGGCCATTTTTTGCAAGCGTTGTAAACGTGAAATATTGCCAACACTGGAAGTACCCCAAACAGTACTACAATAATCAAAAATAGGGAGAACGTAACCATTGTAAAAAAGAATTTGAGTGCTGATATCTGTATACGGCTTTATGCGTCTAAGTAAGGCCAATCTATTGTTGATAACACTACAAATATGGTCAATCTGATCATTCCAAGTCAGGTGGTTGTCAATCATTATTCCTAATAGTTTTTCACAAGACACATTTTGGAGAGAAGCAGCATTACCAACCACGGATAATTCTTTGTCATTTTTCAGGGAGGACAGTTTTTGCCTCGACCCGATTAACATGGCATTGGTTTTGCTAGTGTTGATAACCATTCTATTATTTATACACCAAGAACTTATACGTTTCATGTCTTCTCCCAACTTCTCATTCAGTTCAGCAAAAATTTAGCATTGATATGAAATGTAGTGTCATCCGCATACATATCAGCAGAGCAATGCTCAAGGCAAATATCCATATCGTTAATGTAAATAAGAAAAACCATCTTTCGTAGGAGACGATGTCCCTGGACCCCAGTGGGGTTTCACCCCTGCACCCCAGCGGGGCCCTTAGGCGGGTGCCCCTGCACCCAAAGCCGGGGCGCAATGCGTTCGTTGGCGCACAATTTCGAACTTAACATTAACAATTAATTTCCACAGGCAGTTAACAAACTATGCAATCTGGCTGAGGGAATGAAAGTCATAGAATACCGTCCGGGTGATTTTTGAAAACATACTGTAAGCTGTCAGGCTTTTTTTTTCATTATTCATTATTTTACAACACTGGTCAATATAGGCTAGGCAAAAGAATACCATACTCATAATATTTTTGCTTTGAACGTGAAATATGATGAGGCAAATGCTTGCTTTTGATGTTGTTTGATGATATGCATTTGTAGGTCATACTTACATTTGAATCACAGTACATGCTGTACTAGTGTTTAGAAGGCAGTGATTGACTCATGGTACTGATCAACTCATGATTGCCTTCTTTAAGTCAAATGTTTTTTATAGGCCTATCCCTTAAATCAAAAAACAGACAAAGCGATCAGCTTCTGCTGCTATGGGTGTTCATTTACTGTATCATAGCTACTGTATACCAGATGCATTACAATTAAACCACCATAGTTTCTGCAATTATCATTTCATTTCAGGTGATGACCTAAATTTGAGTAGGAAATTGGTAAAATGTGGTTGTGTAACATGTATAAGGCCACAATACTGGGCCAAAAATATAGTATTCCTAACTTTGGTTGGGCTTACATAAATTATGTGACTGTGACTCATAATTTCATTGGTCATTTTTCATGCTGCGATTTGGTAATATGCTGGTCTATACTTCTACCTTAAACATGTTTGTCTTTTCTTTTGTATTCTGTATTGGCTGTAAAATGTTATGTAGGTTCCGGAGACACCAAACAAGTCACCAAACCATATTTATGCACCAAAAATCTGGTCAGTAATGTAATTTGATGTAAATTGTTTATAAATATGTCAGAATGGTAAGTTAACTTGTTTGCAGACTACTATTCCCCTAACATTTTCAGTAGGTGGCAAACCAGGAAAGTATAAATGCAAATGTTACTCTGCAACATCTGACAATCTCCTTTGCCAAACTGTGGCCTCACTTGGAGAGTGCCTTCTCATCAGTTGTAAGTGCAGGTAAAAGATTTCAACCAGTCTACTTGTGATGAAACAGGCACAGATTCATGATGGGGGGGGGGGGCTTTCCCGGCCTCAGCCCCCACTTTTTCGCCACATCAACAATAACAAATATGCAAAAATTAGCATAATGTTAATCTAGGAGAACATTCAAGGGTGCTAAGCCCCCCTTTTCAAAATGTCTGGATCCACGCCTGTGAAAGAGTGTAAATTCATTGTATGGGTACAGTAATTTTAGCTTGCCACTTTTCTGAAATGTGACAACTTTCACAGGTGGCTGCCTCGCAGAAACAATGACAGGGGAAATCCTGCAGTATATAGATCTTTGTCCAAATGTTCCATCTGCAAAAATTTGTGTGGAGTTGTCAGTTTATGCAGAAAATATTACATCTCTGCAAATATGTGTAAGTATGCTTACTGAATGTCCATATCTAATTATGCAGTGAGTGTACAGTTAGTAGGTGAAGTATATTGAAAGTAGGTGAAGTATATTGAAAGTATGTGGACACTAAGTAAAACAGAATATACATACTGATGAAATTTTTTTTTCCATAACACTGCAGGTCGCAGATTTAGACCAGGGACGAGAGCATTGATGGAAATAAGGAAATATCAAAAATCAACGGACTTATTAATGAGAAAACTACCATTTGCAAGAGTGGTAAGTATACCTGTAGATAAGAACACATTTACTACAACACAGCCCAATAGGTCATTGCGTAAAAAAGAGAGGTTAAGGTTACACAATATGCTGAAAAAAATCAACAGGCTAAGTACTGTACCAGAGGGCAATGGCATACATACATGCATTTCAACTTCTGAGCTTGAGGCGTTTGTGCTCCAGCCACAACAACTAAAATGCACAGTCAGTATATTATAGTGCCAAGCATTACAAAATTTGGTATTGCCTTAAGTGTAGTTTATGTATTGTACTGTTGCTGCATACTCTTTTTACTTGGACTCCTTCTCACTTGCTCATTATTATTACTGTGTGTTGTGGATATTTACATACATGCACAAGTTGTTTGGCATCTTGTAAACCTTGTCAGTGCATGGATCAGGTTGCCAGACAACTCCCAGATACAGTAACTGTGATACAGTATTGGTAATGCACATGCATAATTACATCAACTGTTTAAATGCCATAATTATGCAAGTTGTTCAGCCATCATACCTTCCATGCTGATCCCTCTAAAATTAGAACATAGACACCCCAGCTTTTCGAAGATGCAGTGGGGTATGATACTGTATCAGGATTCAAACTTCATCACCGGAGCCATGTCTACAGGCATTTACTGTATTCTTGTCACAGCGCAAAAATGCCAGAAACATTGAATAATATCCACAACATAGTGGATGCTTTGTAATGTAACCTGTTCAGGCATGTGAAAATTGCATTACAGGTACTGTATCTGTGCAATGTAGCCATACTTCATTTCTTCCCTGAGGTGATCAGATATATTGCAAAAACGGTTTTCTTTGGGGGGAAGGAAAGCTTCCTCATGATTGAATAATCCAATCATCTGTAATCCTGTATTTTACAGACAACTGTACCCCCTGGGTAAGGTCTTGGCACTGTCCAGTAATCAATCATTTGTTGACTGCCCCTTAATAACATAAGAAAGATAACTTGCACATTACAATTCAACCACCATGTCAGAGAGGCTGACATTAGTGTCAAATGTGTCAATGTTTCATCTAAGACAGGTCAAAATTGAAAGTTTCTTGTTGAAGGCTGTGGGGGTGGGGGTGAAAGACACTCCCGCCCCCATTTTGTTAAAAATGGCCTCCCAAATTTGAAATCCTGGCTAAAGCCCTGTGATTGCAGTTCTGGAGTTAAGGCTGAGTAGTAGGAGTACTCAGTAGGTATAGTTTATGTTACAGTATGCATGTACACAAAAATAAATGTTAGGTTTTGTTTCGAACTGTCCACAGGTACGAGAGGTAGCTCAAACATTTTCGATCAAAGATCTCAGGTGGCAAGCAGTAGCAATTATGGCTTTACAAGAGGTAAGTTTCCATTAAAGAATTAAACTTGTGCATGCATGTAAGTAATTTTATGGTCAAACTTTCATAGCAGTGGAATGTTAAGACACACCTTCTGCTTGGTGACTGTTCTATATGTTGCAACAGCTCTTTGTTCCAGTGTCTCTGTTGCAACACCTCATGGGGTTATAAGCCAAGGAGGTTTGGGTCTTGTAAGGTTAGGATTGACATGGTCAAGATGAGTGTCAAAAACTGAAACAATTTATTTGATTATTTCTGTGAAATGAAAACCAAAATGTAGATCTGTAGCTCAAAGCCACATGCCCACATCTGGGCCCTATATAATGGTGCTGGTGTCAGAACCAAGCCTTGCAGTTTACTAAGTGGACTTGGACCAGGTACCAGCCCTATCAACAATTTGCAATACACCACAAAAAGCCCAGGAATACTGTGGTATTTCAATTTACTCTATTTACAGTACATAAAACATGTGAAATGAGCGCATGAACTTGCATCGACTAGTGCATACAGATCAAAAATATATCGTGTGCAAAAATCAAGGAAAGGCTAAAAAATGCTTATTAACTAATTAAAACACCAACTTGAGGTTTGGATTTGATAAGTTAGGGGTAGACCAGGATCTTTAAAATACAAAAATTAGAAGTCACATGGCCATTTGGAGCAAACCAAACACTGCTACTGTAAATAATTACTGTAGGAGAACATTGGGTAAAAAGCCTGTTGCCTGCTTATTGTAAGGCTTGGTCAGAACATACAGTAGCTCAGGTGTAGTCATGATCATCATAATACCAACATATGGTAAGTCCATACAATGTTACTCATAACAATTCCTTTTTCTAAAATTTTCTTCACATGAGAGTTCATGGTTTATCTACTCGACTGGGCTCCTTTAACAGCAGTCAGCACCTTTATGGACACATCCGTATAAAACACAATAGTCCAGCAGTGTGCTTTTGAAAGGCTTGCAGAAATTTGTGATACTGTATATATATCAAAGTGGTCCAGCTTTGTAGAAGTAGACATTTTTTTCTCCTTAGTGACAGCCTGGGTAACTTCCATTCAGTCACATCAGTTCTGAAGCCTTTGGGTTCTTCCTTTTTCATCATTCTGTTTCATCATTTTCACAAGAATACAAAATTTTCTTTTCTTTACTTACTACTTCCTTTCTCAGAGCTACTTTCAAAAAGTGAAAAATAATTTATCAGCAAAAGTGATTGTCATTTATGACAATTTGCAAACTTTTCATCTCATCCCTATCTCTCTCCCCCCACCAAACATACAATAGCTTTCCTACACTTGAGGACTAATGAAAAATGGATTATCTTTTACGAGAAAGTTTATTGAGTCTTTTTGCATTGTCCATACAAGTTAGACTTCCTAGAAGAGGAGCAATCATGACGTTAAAGGTCTGTGGACATGTGCAAACAAAACAGTTGTTGTACTGTACTTCACAGTTGTAGATCAAGATCCCCTGATGGAAAACTTGTTGAGATGTTTGAATATCTTTTCTTGTTCTAAAGATATACCTCTACAGAGTTTTAACCATTTCTGGGATTTCTCATTTAGCTAATTGCTATGCAAACATTGTGATGTGGAGTGTTGCACAGTGTCTAGATTTCTTTTGTTAGTCCTTTATAAATTATCTGTTTCTTACTAGGTAAAATTTAGTATTGAAATTTTGCATAGCAGTTTTGAAAATTTTTTCCTTCTGCAGAGTAAAATCACTGAAAAGCCTACAGTATTATGCACACATTTTTGCATTTGTGTAGCAATTTGGCCACCTTGTGTAGCAAATTGCGATGCGATACTGGATAAAGTTATTCCCTGCTTACTGCTAGCAGGGCTGAAGAACTATGTTCATTTTCCTGCAAGCAAATCAAATTTCCCACAGTTTTTATATTTTTCATTTATAAAACCAGTAGGGCTGTGAACGTTTAGCAAAATTACTAAACGTTTAATCGCAAAATTTTGCGATCGTTTAGCGATTAATCGCAAGTACGTATGATCAAAATAGAGACTTTAAACGTGCCTTGGAACATGATGAATATGTTAAATGCGTTAGTGACGCCCGGGGGACATAGTTTTCATGAAAGGCTCAGACACAGATCCCCATAGAAGCTCAACTTTGATGTCGTATGTTTACGTGTGTGCCATTTGTATAATTATGTATTTCACTTTTTCAAAAAGAGTTGAAGTGAACATCTGTTTTTCTGCAATGACTGCAGATTGTTTTTTTTTATTTCGTACGGAAAAATGGGTATTGCGATTAATCGCTGGTAGCTTTGTACTAAACGCTAATTACACATGCGATCGTTTAGCGATTAATCGCTAAACGGTCACAGCCCTAAAAACCAGCCAAAATTTCCTCCAACTGCCAAAAGTTCCTTTCAAATACCAAAATTTCCCTGCATTGAGATTTACAAATTCCTGGTGTTTCCACTTATGCCAGCTACTGTAGTTTCTACTTTGGATTAGTGTGGAGATTTCAAAATAGTAAAATATAGTAGCTGCTTCCAAAATAAACCTCTCAGGACATGCCACCATTACTACTGTTCTTGGAATGAAGGTTTAACAAACAATGGACAACATAACACCTATTATAGGTAGATGAGTACCTCTTTCCACATCACAAATTTGCATATGTACTGTAGCTCATGTTTATTGATGATACTTTATAAGTGCAAAAATTGTCTTGTAAAATGGTCAATATTTGATAAATTTTGATGGGAATTGACTGAGGTTATATTTCATGTTTTTAATGCTTTGTACACCAAGTGTTACATTTACATGTTCACAGACCTTTAACTTAAGTGTGCAGTGACTTTCCAGAGGTTTTACTGTGTTATATGCAGTATGTATTGGTCCTTGAATATAGGAGCTTGTAAGTAAAATTCAAGAAAAGGACAAAGAAACAGAAAACACATACATGCATTCTCATACATGCATTCTCATTCAGAGAAATACTTGAAAATTCAGAGAAGTGGCCAGGAAAATTAATGGAAGTGAAGACCAAACATTGAGCTTACAGAATCTCGCTGTATACAAAGCAATTGCTGTACTTTTTCATTGCTAAGGAGCTAAGTAGAGAAAAGAAGTTTAGGTTGCTTAGTAAATGGCCAAAGTGCATGGGTGAAGAGGTGTTTTCATGTGCGTATATAGTTAGGAGAGGTGAAAAATTTTACTGTATTTAATCTAATAAACACCCCCTCTCCAATAAAGGCCCCCCTTGACTTTTCGTCACATTGTATGTAGTGAAATTGTGAATTCCTGTTGCGGGGCACTTGCCGAGAGAAAATTTGCGAATCATCTGGTATTTTGTGAAGCACGGGGGCGAGTCGATGTTACCATTATGGGAAAATGGAGACATAGCAAGACTGCTGCCAGATTAGAGGTTGTCAGTGAACTGCCTTTCTCTGGCTCACTATCTTTTATACAACACCTGTGTAAGCTTCTGTAATGCTGACATTAAGGGTAGATTCCTTGCTGGTAAGTTTTACTCTAATAAACGCCCCCCCTTCACGAAAATTTTATGTCCCCGGGGCGTTTATTAGAGGGCAAGGTCAAGGGGTAACGGAGGGACATTTGACAGTACTCCTTACACATTTCATCTCTCTTTGCATTAGTTTGAAAGAGTACCTGTATGTCCAAATTTCTTATGTGGTTATATAGGCCAGGACTTACTCTCTTGATTACCATATTACAAATTGCTAGTATAGTTACTAAGGGGAAATGGTGATTGGTAAAACATCATGGTAATGGAGGGACCCAAAATTAACATGTATTTTCCACCTTTTTTTTAAAGTAGTCAAATCCACGGTGCTTAAATAAGAATATTTATTAAACTTATATCATATGTTGGCTAGTACATTGATTCATACATTCCATGAGGAAATTAGGTCAACATGTATCATATTTCAAATTTAGACTTGTTTTTTCATGGTAACGGAGGGACAATTCTGACAGTAACAGAGGGACACATAATGTGCACTACCAATTGTGTGATGCTTAAAACCTGTTTTGGTAGCTGAAGTAGGTAAAATCAATATATTCATTTATACAGGACTTAACAACTAACATTTGGACATCATTTTCAGTGTTTTTGAAGGGAACAGTGAATAAAAGAAAGAAAATGATGGTTACTATAAGAACCACATTGCTGACACAGTACATTGTGCTTAATACAGTTAAAAACCATCAATACACTATGGATGAGACTGTACATAGTACATACAGGTCTGTCAGAAAAAATAAGTTTCATACACTTCAGTTCATATTAAAAAGCAGACTTTTACTTTGAGGCCTTCAGTGCAGTAATAGCAACAAAGTTCTACTGTATTGAATGACAGCTCACACTTGCATACAATACAAGAACTTTGCATTGATGTTCATGACAAAGCCAGTCACAATAGCCACTGAAGTTTTTAAAAAGCAAGACTTCCGTGTGGACATTTTCACTAAAGCAGGGTACATTAGTTAGACTGTTATTGATACTGGACTTTACAGCAAAAATTAAGGGTTTGTTTCTCCTTTTAAGACATACTGTACACATATGATAAAGACATACATAATGATAATAAAATGGTACTGTTGATACAGCACAGCATGATAATCAGATACAACTGAAGATAAATATAGGTAAATGTTCCTTTTTAAGGGATTTCAGTACCTACTGAAAACATGTCACATTTCTTTTTTGTAATGCATACTTACTATGGAGGAAAAGTTCATGTATTCAGTAAGTTGAATGAACTCTGTGCTAATCAAATAACATTAAACAAATACTGCTCATAATAGTGACTCTTGTAAACCAACTTGTCTGCATACATTCTGAATATTTATGTGTAACCCTGGTCAGCAAGCTGCTGTTGAATTAGAAAAGGGAAAGGAATAAATGTTGAACAGAAAATCCTCACTACTCCAGTATCATTTACTTGGGCACTGGTGTGATTTGTAGGAAATGCAAATGGTTGTCCAAAGCCAACCAACTTTCCAGCACTTATTTAGTTTACCTGGTAGCATTTTGGTTGTCCTACAAATTTGTTAACTTTAGGCTTTTTGGCATGTTGTGCCGTGTGTTCACACAGTACAAAGTTGCAAATATGTGTAAAAAAATGCACTGTATCATAGGATGTTCAGATCAGTCTCATTTTTGCATGTTTAACAGTGTAATAGGTGACATTAAAGTTTCATTTTGTATTTGGGACTGATATGAGATCATTCTGGAAGACTGTCTGTGTAGCAGCTTTGGTAGAAGGAGTTTCTTCTAGTTGTCTACTTCAAAAGTTAACACTTGATATGACAGTTTTTGGGCTGCCCAGTGCTTGTTTTGGCATTTCCTGACTACCTGATGATTGCTACGAATAGTCACTGTTTACAGCATTGACCTGTTACTTCTACTTTGGCTGCAGCATGGCTTACCAACAAGTGCACAATTCCAAGAAAACTGGCAATATATATTGTAAGAAAATAGCAATTGTGTACAGTAAATGAGCATTAAACATATGTCCCTCCGTTACTGGTAACGGAGGGACACATGTTTAAATGTTGTTTTCTCTGGCATAAAAGGAGCCAAAGGACATGATTTGACACTGGTTAATAGGTATGTCCCTTGAACCTGTTTTATACAAATTTATAAATTTTTCTTTTATTGAGTAACTGAGAAATAGAGAAAAATATTAACTTTTTGGTAATGAAGGGACAGGTAACGGAGGGACACATTGAGCAATTAGTAATTACTGCTAATTAACAAGTTAAACACACTGAGGAGGAAATGTGGTCATAGTGTGCTTGGTATTAACTGTGACTACCAGTGTCAAAAGGTTTTGTCTCTAAATCATTTTCATATGAGGAAAGATGTGGTTTTGAAAATATCCCTATTATTCCTTGACATGTGCGGTAAAAAAGCCAAAAATCGGCAGTAAATTAAATTGCGCATAACTTTTGAATGAGTAAGTATATTTTTGTTCTGAAAACACCATGTTAAAATTCAACTTATTAGCTATCCAGCCATACCTCATATGACTATATTCTATATACTTTACATTTTGACCCAAATGTGACATTCCCCTTGACCCTGCCCTAGAGTAAATACGGTATGTCCTTCTCATACATGTGCACAAAGTCAGCCTGTAATCCTCACAGTTCCATCAATTTTCGTGTGAGTCCTACTGTTCATAACCAGGGACTGGCAAACCAACAAATCTTTTCAAAAAAATAAATTGCAGCGTTTGGAGCTGAGTTTTTTGTGTGCCAGTTTTGACCTCAGAACTGATGATACCCTTTCCTAAACAGTTCACATTTAAAATGTTTTAAATATTCTCTTATTCTGCTATCAGGCTGCTGAAGCTTTCCTTGTCCATCTGTTTGAAGATGCCAACCTGTGTGCATTACATGCCAAGCGGGTCACTATCTACCCTAAAGATATCCAGTTGAGCAGGAGAATAAGAGGTGCGGAGGGTGGACTGGCATGATGCTTCAATGTGTCATTCAGTTACTTGTATGGTGAGTATGGACTATAGAGTATTACCATCAAATTTGGAAGAAATTATCCATGGAGTCAAAATGCCCAACATCAGAACATTTGACTTGTTATTTAATGCAGAACATGCAGTACAATGGACTCACAGAGAGGTCTAATGCCCAATCAGGACCCTGGAAGTTCTGGGGTTGTCTGTAGCTTTTCCTGGTGCCATATTATATGCTGCACTGTATTTGCCACCATTTGGGGAAAAAACTTGCTGTTGACATTTTTTAGAAACAAATGAAATCTTTCAACTTTTTCCACTGAGTGTCATTGTAAAATTTGCAAACATATGCCAAAATCAGGTCAAAGCAACTTAAAATAAGAAAGAAGGGGGTTGCAGGAGTCAAAGAAGCTCAACAGAGACAGGGCTAATTTCAGTGCAGTTAAAGAAGAAATTGCAGCCTCTTTAAATAAAAGTGTATGTTACCTGTGGTAGTTTAAAATTTGGAAAAGTCAGTAAATTTCAAAAACGTTATTCCTAGGCTTGGAAACCTATGGCACGTGAATGGCTGTTTTGGCACAGTTCCACATCATGGCTTCTGTTAAAAATACCATTAGAAACATGACATGGGTGAAGTGCTAAAATCAGTCTTTGGGCAGTTTCCTGCCTTGTATTTAGATCTATTCTCGTGACCTCCCATCTTGCAATTCAGTACCTCAGTTGCATAGATGCCAACCCGTCTGCTTTTGCTGTATATGTTCTGATATTTAAGGTTGCTGGTGCTGTGGAATAACCCAAAGCATCTGCTTTACACAAAAATCCAACAGTTACACTTATGTTGCATTTTCAGTGTGCTTTTATAAAACAGGATTTGCACTTGGCTCAAATGCAGAAGATTATTCAAGGACTGTCATTCACAACTATTAAGAACAACAACCTGCAATATAAGGTCTTGTTCATTGTGTATTAGAGCCCTGTCTACATACAATATATACAAACATATATTAGCTGCACACTCGTGTGGTGGCACAACAGGTACCTGTGCACGAATGTAGCCTTGCTATCATTTTAAATATATAAGAATGTGTTGGGCTAGAGTTTACTGTACAGAGATCATGTAGTAAGTTACATAGAGTTTGTGTTTGAGAGAGAAATGTTGTGCATCACAACCAGAGTCATGTTTTTAACAAAAGGCAAAGTCAGTGATAGTACATGCACAGTGTTCTCCACTAGCTGTTTTGTCCGGGGGCTCCGCCCTTCAAAATCTGCCATACTACTTTAGCGCCCGGACAAAACTTTGCTGCCCGCACAGAAAACTGACCCGCCCGGTCAAGAAGTTGTCTCTACATTCAATCAAAAACACCACAACTTAGTCATTTGACTGCCTTTTATATTTCACTTCAAATACTCATGACAAGCAATGTATAATAAAACATCGGAGATGCAAACCCAGCTCACTTGCACCTGAGCTCTTATATCATTCAAAATGCACTTAGGCTACTACATTTCTTTCATATGTTTCCACAGTAGGAATCCGTTACCATCAAACTCATACACTAAACGAAACCATTCAATTGAACTGTCCCCTAGGTTCCCGATTTTCACCCAAAATTTCCATTAAAGTGAACTACTTCATTGTTGAATACGTCCAAGAAGAAACTGTAGCTTCAGATCTGCAAGTAAAGTCAAAGATATTTAGAAAATGCAATTTGCAAAAAAATGACCTCAAAATGCCTAGATTTGAACACATAGGGAAGGCTAAGAACAAGGCCGTAGATTGCACCATTTGCGATCTAAGCCCTCCTAAATTGTCAAAATTTTCCCAAAGAGCAGGTGTCTCCCCTCCCCTTAGACCTCTCCCCCAGGACGGTCCCCCTCCCCTTAGACCCCTCCCCCAGGACAGCGATCACAATAGCCCCCGGACAGAAAACAGACTAGTGGAGAACCCTGCATTCATACATGTGAAACCTTGCAAGGGCCCTGGACAAGTAAGGTTTGTTCTGAAAAATGTCATGATTGTTCCTGAGGAGCAATGCTGAAGGTTGGTATCTCTGCAGTTATCTAATTTAATAAGAACAATGACTAAAAGCATCAGTGTTATGGCCCTGTCTGAAGTCACAGATTAATAATTCTTTTAGGGACTTTTTCAGATTCCACAAAGATGATTTTGACCACCTCATGTCTTCTTTCAAGTAATGGAAAACAAGAAATGATTCAGTGATTCATTAAAACAATTTTGCACAGCAGTTGTGCAGTAAATTAGTCTTTATTATAAAATCAGGAAACAAAAGGAAACAAAAAAAAAAAAAAAAACAAACAAAAAAACAAAAACCCCCAAACCAAATTTTCACATTTGTGCTGTTTGACCCTGGCAGATTAAGCAGAAATTGACACAATACTGAATACACTATGTCCTGCCCTACATTATTGTTGTAAACCATCTCAGGAATCATTTTTAATGCACAGCACTCTGTATACTGTAGTTGGAATACAGATTACGTCAATAAATATGTGTAATATATGCATTTGGGAAAAACATATCACTACGCAGCAGACTGAAAAATTGATAACGTACTGTACATCCTGCTCTGCAGGCAATCTCACTATTGTATTATTTCTACTTTCCACAGACTCTATGGGGTATCACTTGTCTTCATACCTCCGAAAGTCTGTGTCTCTCAAGGCTAAGGATGAAAATCAGAGTGCCTGTTGGTAGTATGGATCTTTCAAAGGCAGACAGAGAAATTAAAAGTATATGGCTTGCTGAGCTGGCATCCTGATTGTTGATTCTTTTTTTACAGAATCTTTAAAGTGTTTGCATGTACCTGCAAGACTGTTTTTCATTTCCATAGACTGACTATTAACATTTTGCAGGTATTAGGGATCTCTCCTTTACAAATGAAATATTAAGAATGTGCAACTTGCCAAGTAGGCAACTTCGCTGGTGTACTAGTTTTACTTTTGCAAACTTCTTGGAGGTTTTACAAGGGATTTGAAATTGATACAGAATTGGTCTAATTATTATCAATTTCTTGTGTGATTTTATCATCAGTGTTTGGCCTTACAGTCAGGTTATGAGTAGAGTGAATTTCAATTTATGGTACATTTTACATTAAAATTACGGTCATTTAATTTAGAGCCTGGCCATTGCAAATTAATGAAACTTTGAAAGATGCATAGTTACGGACTGTCAATAGTTTTGTAACGTTTTTAGTAAAATAGGAGGGGGCACAGGGATAAAACACGTAGTATGAAGAAGGCATCCATGAAATCAAAAAAATAATGAGCATCGTTAAAAGGTGAAAATTTGGGGAGTCAGTCACATGAATTATTTGTAGAAAGTGTGTTCTGACCAAATTTGTAGCATTGAATTTTGCTAGTACTTAGGTCATGTCAAACCTTCAGTGTATATACTCACAGTAACTCTTGTAAATATGAACAAAGCAATGTAAGGGAGCATCCACTGTTTGTCAGTTGGTGTAAATATGCTTTTTACATTGCCTTGCAAAGATGTGTTTTGAGTCAAGAAATTGCTTTGTATACTGTTAAGTCTTTATAAGGCAGGGGTGTAGGTTCAATCTGAAAGTGATTCTTTGTTCATTTAAACATGGACTATGCTAGAAGGAGAAACTTAGATTGGTGCAGTGTTGGTAGAGATAATTATGAAGCCAGCAATATATCTCTTGGGGATAGGGAAAGTAAATAAAAAGATTATGGCAAGTAAAACTATTGGGCGTACCAAACTTTTCTTTAAGGGTCAATGTTTAGGGAGAGGATTTGGTGTAATAAACCAAATCAGTTTTTCTGGTAAGATTAAATCTAGTATTGCTTGTGTGAGTTCTCAAATTATGTTGTTCATTAAAGAAATTTATGCAGCTTTAACAATTTGACAGGATTGATTGAGCTTTTTGCTCTTTAAAACTCTGAATTCATTATTTTCTGATTGAATGATTTGTTGGGTCTTCGAAGCCATAGCTAAGAGGTTGCCTTCTTTGATGATGGTTTTGGAAAACTTTACACAATTTGTGCATTGACATCAAAGATGGGGGGGGGGGGGGGGTAGGGACAGAATGCCCACCAGGCTAAATTTCAGTGAAGGTGCCTTCCCCTAAGCTTTCCTCACAGCTGCTGCAACAACTAAAGTCATTATATATTGGTGGATCTATTGAACTTTGAAGTGACACACCAGACATAAGGGTGTTTACAGGCCCATTCCAATAAATGTGATCTCTTGGCTAGGGGCCATGACTGGAACAGACAAAGGGCTGTCAGGGGCTGCATACACCATACATGCTGCAATTTGTTAATCCCTACTGTAGCTTGAGGTTATTTTTGGGGAACTTTATGTAATTTTACCCATCTGTTCATGATCAAATGTGATATCACATGTGAGTTATGGTGTCACATCAGACCATGTGACATATCATATGGTGTGATATCACACCATGTAATATGATATGTTGTGATACGATACAACATTAAATTACATGATACATTGCTCCATACCTGCCTATTTGGTCATTGTCCATGATCTATTTATTAATAGTCTACAGGAGAGTTTCAAGGAATTTTACTGAAAGTTGCTTTTGGACTTTTCAAATGGCAAAGAAGTTACCTCTTTTTCAACTGTAAATAGTTTTAATTTTATTGCTTTTAGTTGTATTAGTATGAGCTATTGTATGTGCCCATAGCAAAGTATAATGGACTAAGTGTAATCCCAATGTTACTGTACGAATACTTTAAGAAGTGTTTTCTTTATAGTGTAATATTTACATATATGTTGTATATAAATGTGTAGTATAATTATTTTTACTGATATGGGGGGGGGGGGGGCACAGGACAGAGGAGAGGGGAATGAGGAAGAGGGGTGTACGCAACACCTTTCTGCTTCCCTGTTATATCTGTTGTGTGGCTAGTTGGGGGAGAGTAGAGATGACATAACATGCACATCTAGAGGGATCTGTTACAATCCTGTTCTTGCATCATCAGACATATTGAAGTTACGGTGAAGGGTTGGGTAAACATGTCTTTGTGTTTCACATGACCCACTAGTGGACCCAAGAACTTTCTCTTATAACCGGCCTTCGATGTCTCCTTCATCCTCTCTCAAAACTATTGTACAATCTCTTCAGTGCCAGTGTTACTACTGTACCAATACTATATTTAAGAATTCTTTTTTTGGGAGGGGTGGAGGGGGTGGGGAGGGATGGAAAGAGGGAGGGTGAAGACCTGCTAAGCGATTATGGAATCTAGGAAGTGTTTGTTGAGATTAAACCTTTAAATACAAGTACCAGCTCCATTTTCAAAGGGAGAATATTTCATCAACTAAAGAGTTGTACAGTAATGCAGTTTTTATATCCATTTTAATTCATGTTACTGATTTACTGATTACTGATACAGTGGAATGAATTGCTTACCTTGTGCATTTAAAATTTTTTATCATTTGGAATACAAAAGGCATTTTGCCTCCTGTAAATTTTGGAATGTTTTTTTTTTTATTTTTTAGGTGTACAGAATGTTGGTCTGTAATACCATTTAAACAAAATACCATGCCCCCACCCACTCAATTTTTCTTATGCACTCCCCAACAAAGCAATGAAATTGTTGGGTTCCGCTACCTTGTTGGTATGATAGTAAAGTTGTGGGCACATTGGAGATTTCATGTAAGTTTAAAATCTTGAGGTCAAAGCCACTTACACAGCTTTTGTAAGGCAGGAATTTGAATCAAGCATTCAACCCCAATAAACAGTAAACACCCTGTTTTGGAAAATTTCATACCCCTGGGGCATTTAATAGAGTAAATAAGAGTAGACTGAACATAAGTTAATTATCATTTGGCTTCATTACTAGGAGCAGAGGTTGTCTAAGGACAACAGGACTAACATTCTTACATAAAGTCCTACAGGTGGAATATTAAAATGTACATTCCTATTAAATGGAAAATATTCCTCTATTTCCTATCATTTGCATTTCAAAAATCTGTTTCAAACAAGAAGTACCAATCTGTTAACTGGTTCTTGTCTAAGTGCAACTTAATAGTACAAGCACAAAATATATACATCCACCACAAAAAAAAAAAGGAATGGGGGTAGAGGTGGAGGGCTTCCCTAGAAAAGGCTCCACAGAGGAAATTTGAAACATTTTATTTGTGGGCCTTCTTCATTTTGTAAGATGACAAGGTGACTTCAGTTTCTCACTCAAAAGTCCTAACACAGGTATTTGTAAAATTTTAAGAGAAGGAAAGTAATGAAAGACAACATAATTTTTCAACAAAAACAAACTGACCTTTATTACTTCTAAAAAACTATTTTACAGTCTTAAAGGTATTTTGGATTGGATATTTATGGACTACTGGTAATCTACTGTCAAACATACTTGACAAACAGCTACAACGTTGGTTTAAATCAAAGTATATACAATGCACTTGAAAGTTTCAAATCATGTACATAATCTTGAATCCCAGTCAGATTTACATGGTTCAAAAACATAGACACAATGTCCCTATTTTGCATGTAAAAGGCATGACTCCTAGGCAAGGTCAACTGATGTTGAATCTCAGAGATCAACAACCATAACTTACATCTCCTTACATTAATTCATTAATGGCGAAGACAATGCCAATGTACAATGTTGTACAATGTTGTATGCTTAGAAAATCGTGAAAACTACGATTAACTTTTGCATTCCAATCAGTTCACTGAAGGGCATTAGCATTCACACAAAACACATTTTGAAACTACAATCTCGGACAGAACTCAGTGGAACACCCTGCACCCTGCTCCCTCGTACAATGTTGGAGATAATAGTGTCAATTCGAGATGCACCGCTTTTGTTTGGACACAACATTGTACTGTCGGACAGGGTTTCGAAAATTGTGAACAACATTGAACTGGGGGATGGGTTTTGTCAATCATGCACAATATCATATTGCACACAACAAAACGGTGGGAGGTGTTCCAACAGTTTTGTCCAAGATTGTAGATAGTTTAAATATCTCCTATCTTTTCCTAGAGGAATCTTTATGTAAAAGAATATGAAATATAAAAGATAAACCACTGAGTGATTTTGCATAAATTCATCAAAAAACAATGTGAGGATTACAAAGAAAGAATTATAGGTCATAGGATATGATTCAAATTAGGGTCACTGCTGTTGCCCTTTTGACACCCCCCTCCCCTCAAGAGGCTGTGCCATGTATCTTGATTGCTACAACCAAGCAATGAACATAGACACCATGATGGTCTGAAAGCAGTCACAGTTCAGGGTTCAACTTTTAGAGTGGGTGTTCAGCAGACATCTTATGGTTGTTTTTCTTCAACGATTTGTTCCAAATTTTGAAGAAGAGCAATTTAGTCATGATATGGTATGTGTAATGAGTTGTTTAGCCACCTTCACACCAATTTTCAACAAATAAGATAAATAACCTGTTAAACCCTAGCAAGACCAGAGAGAAGTATGAAGGGGGGGGGGGGGAGGGTTTGGACAACATACCCAAGCTCCACAGCCAACAATGACTATTAAGGCCCCCCACCTTTTCTAACTCCCCAACCAAATAAAATAGTATTCAAAGTGGTTTTAACACATCTTACATTTATGACTTATCTCCACAACTTTCCTAGATCACCATCCTCCATTTGCTCTCATACTGCAGAATGAAATGACTGTTTGTCCTTACCTGCCTCATTCACCTTATAACTGGCAGATGCAAAGATACTGCTAGGCTCACAAAAAACTATAAAAACCTATTTAAATGACACTCTAATAAAATCCCTACATGTTTTCACCTTATAATACTCAGAGTAAATGTTAACTCCATTATGCCATAAGTTTCACCTATCTATCAACTTCAACAATACCAGAAGGTCCAGTGAAAAAAAAAAAGTCCCATAATTTCTATGGAGCCTGCTCCATGTTTCATTTAATGGTGACACCTCTGCATTCCCACATCTCTATGATCTTACACACCTAACCCTATTCATACTCTCACTCTAAACTAACCTTATCCTAACACTGACCTTCATATACACTTGCTGGGATAAAGAGACAATGCAACAGAGAGCATTCCACCATTTAACACCTACACTGAATGAGTAAGTTAATATTTTGTTAAAACTTAGTATTCATGACAATGTTTATGCCAAGCCAGAGTTTGTGCCAGGTGTGTTATTCCCAATAAGTAGTGATTGCTCTTGCGTATAATTAAGAATTCAAGGAAAATTAAACACCTAAGGATGTAGTAACCAGCTTTTACTACTCTGGCAGTTCTGCTATACTGTCAAAACCTGACAACTGGAACAAATGGGACACTTCATTATTAAAGCCTGCCACTCCCCCAGCTACTACCCCTAAAAGTAAGATTGAAGCAAATTTGGAGCTGATTCTGGTAAAACTATGAAAGAAGCCAATCATTTATAAACTCTGTAATTTTGCAAAAAAGCAAGATGAAAACTACCTTAAGAGGCAAGAAAATTATTCTGAATACCTGTAAAAGATACAATGTATGTGAGATGTTCAATTCGAGAGCAGAACCAGCCTCTGCATTTTGACAAGCCAGAGGAAGATATGAACCTTTGCCATCACTTGGATATCTATCTTGAGAAATCGCCTTGGATATCCACCTACATAATGACAGATATGTGATTTCAAGAATAACAAAAATATATGTCACAAAGGTCGGAAAATGAATTTCAAAACTCTTGAATTCAGATATAAAATGTTGAAAATTATTCACTGATTCAAAAGAGTAGTCTGAAAAATAATTTGTGATGTCACTCTTGTAGGGCCCACGTTTTCTGTCGTTATGTTCCCTTCCTTTTGTCCCAATTGCCTTTCTTTACTCACTGCAACTGTCCTATTCTCACAGAATGTGTTGACTATTCTGTACTAACATCTGAACTCACTTCAAACAAATGCATTTTGCAAGAAATGGTTCATTTTGCAAGCATTTTTATTTTAAAAGTATACAAAGCCATGGATGCGAGAAGTAGTACAACATCACACAATTTATTCAACAAATGCACCATTTCTACAAAGTAGCAACATTTTACTAACCCTGCAACAGTAAAAGCTGTAAAACTGTGAGTTGGAGAAAGTCACATTTCAACCTCCTGAAATTTCATACTCAACGTCTCCTTCAGGCTGCCACTTTGTATATTTGTGGTGGCATGTAATGGCAGTTCAGGTAAGTCTGCCCAAGCAAGACAGCTGATGAAATTTGAGTTATTCTAGCATTCTCAATATCATCCCTAGAGTTCACGTTACAATTACCAAGAACAAATATGACTGACTTGAGGACCTAAACCAGTTTCACTAGAAATGGAGACCTATGGGCATGACCCATCTTTTTGCAAACCCACAAAACCCATAAAATAAAATGTACACCCCCTCCTCTTCAACGTTTAACTATCTTAGCATACTTGTGTAGTGTTCAAGACGTCTGCACCGACATCTCTATATTCTGACACCAGGTAAAACGGATAACAACTTTTGGTCAGATAAAGGTAGGGGTAAGGGATAGGGATAAACACTGAAGCTGTCTGTCTCACTATCTTTATGAAATGAAAACAATGTGTACCCTTTACTCAAAGCTAAATGTCTGCACATTTATGAAGTATTGGAACACAGGTGTTGAAACGTAGGGATGTTGGAACATACAGGTTTAAGATACATCAAATGAGACTTCATACAGAAGCTACAAAGCACCTTAATATGGAAGGAAACAAATTTAAATGAATGTTGTAGTCTCCAAGAAACAGCCTGAGTACAGATGTTTGGTCAACAAGTTGTTGCATTACTCAACCATCAGAAACAAGGCAAATGAGGCTAACAAATGGATGACATAAAAATGTGAATTAGTACTCATTACTTTAAGGTGTATACCTCAGCCACCTTCTATGATATTTACAATCCCAGAAGTGAAAAAATAATTCACTTAATCAAACATGATGATTAATATACAGATTAGAAAAAATTGTTAACTACTTCACTGATCTTTGGTATTTACCGTATGACCTTAAAAAAAAATTGGCTGTTTTGTACTGTTCTGGCCAACAATTTCACTATACATTTTACCTGTGCAATTTCACCTTTTAAACTTCTCCAGCCAGCCCAATAAAGCTAACTCCTGCACCAGACATTTTCTCCTATTCTACTCATGATTAATCTCTTAATTTGTTCTACCTGGGAAACAGTAATACCCATCTTCTAGCCTACTTCATCACAAGCATATGGGACCACTTCTAATGGGTGAGGAGGCGGGAGCGAGGGCAGCAGCACTTATGCCCAAAATTTTCATGTATGTTTGTTCCAAAATAGCATACATTTTGCCAGAAAATAGCAAAGTTTTTGCTTGAATGGGAGGCTGCATTCCCCAGCCCTTCTACCTTGTATGCATCTGACCTTTACATGGACGTTCGTTAAGTGATTCACATTTGACTTAACAGCAGACAGTGCCTGACCCCAGCAACTTGCCATTAATTGTTCTCATACATGGGAATAAAATTTTATGTGCACTGATGCTAAAAACAGGAATGATACATTAACTACCAGTATGAACATTTGGTACAGGCTAGCTCTCTGAAATAGTTGGGGGTCAACATGTTCACCCATGAGTGATCTCCTATTAATCCACTTGCCTTTGAAAGTACTCAGAGCACTACATGGTCATACTATAGAAAAAAACCTGCTTCTTGCATGATTTAGAAAGACCTTAGATAAAACCATTGTAAATTTGCACTTATTATCAACTTGTTTAGACGATGATGTACAGACACAAGGGGAGATATGCAAGGGGAATGGAATTTAGGTACAGCTATTTACTTCTCAACGTATAAGCGACATTTGAACTTGGTAATTTCAATCCATTTAAAAGCTCTGTCAATGATCATTTGGGGCACATTTTCCCTTGAAATACTTCTGTTCTACTTTTCCTGGAAAGTCTTAATTACATATAGGTCATTTAAAGACATTTCTGATCAGCTCTGACAAGTCAAGTATTTGGGTACTAAAATTCCATGGGCACTCACAGTCATTAAAAACACTAAAAACTTTGGAAGCTGTTTGGGTTGGTTAACTTGATAAATAATTGCAAGTTTTCTTGATTTTAGGTTAAATTTGACAGAAAATGGACCATTTCATTATACTCTGAATGTAAAAATGGCCAGAATTCTATAAGAAAGTGCATTCAAACTATGAATATGGGAAGATTGGGATAATGGTAGGAAGAAGACAGTGGAAGTAGCTATAAGCACGTGCAGTATCAAAACACTGAACCCGAGGTTTAATCGATATACTCAGGGAATGACTTGAACATTTGACAACTGAAAAAGTACAACACTGTATCGAGTTGTACTTAGCACTCCATTACGATGTACCTTACTCCCATCACAGTCAATACGGTATCAGTCCTTGTGCAGCATCTTCAACCAGCCTCAATCTAGTCTTTGTTTTTGGAAACATAGCCTTCAGTCTCATGAGGGGAGTAATAGCCAAGCAGAGCATTGAAAGAAACCAGGCAAAGCATTAGGAGAGCAGGTTGAGTGGAGCCAGGTAAAGCGTCCGTCAAGAAATTGGTGGCAAGCATGAGAACGACTGCACCCAAGGTTTCCTGAAAATGAAAAAAGATATGAAGACAAAAAATGAGATAACACAAACTTTTCATTTACAGATGGGCTTAGACAAAGATTGAGTTTTGGTAAGTGAAAGATGAACTACATCTGCACAGTCTGGTGAAATTTTTGTTTGCTTAAGATGTGTGTTGCTGGAGATATTAACAGATGAAGATACTACATTTTAAACCCTTATAGTTAGAGCAAGCAGGAGCGATGCCATTCCCTCACACTGATAAAACAATGCTTTTTCTTTCTTCAGCTTTTGTTTTGGTCTTGAAGCAGATAGTGATATAAGATACCCATGAGGAATGTCAATTTTTTAAACTTCCTGTGTCTGTCATGTATTCACAATACAAATGCATGGGGTTATGGAGGAAAAAGTTGGATATCAAGTTCAAAGAAAAACAAATCAGTGTTGATTAATGAGAGGTCACATGACTTTGATTCCAATTCTCTTTGCATTGAAAACGCAATCCCTTCATCTGATAATATCTTGAGAACCACAAATATGAATCTGATGCAAACTTCACAAAAATGGTTGCACCTATCTAACACAAAAAAACCTTTTTTTTAAGCTTGATTCCTTCACGAGTAGTATTTCAAAAGGACACGTCAAGCCAATTAACTTATCTTCCCATCTACCACAGTCCCATTTTAAGCTCATGTCATGAAATATAAATTCCCCATCTATAGTATATACCATTCCTAGGGAAAACTCCAAATTCAGTGCTTCTTTAAAAGACAATATATTGACAATAAATAGTTATTTAAAGAGGAAAGGTTTTAATACAAAATTTCATTTTAATACAGGATATATCAATCTAACCATCCTGGTTGAAAAAATATACAGTTTTTGAGTATTCTTGGGATACAAATGATTGAAGTTAGCATATTTACAACCCAAAGTGAACTTGAAGTATGCAATAGTGATGTCAACTTGTCAGACTGATAAACTGTGTTTAGGCTTTTCTTTACAATCAACACTCATTTTAAACCACCATTATCTGATGCTATCATGACATAACTACAAACTGCACTTACCCTTTAAAAGGTCTGTGACATCCCCCAAATATATTTAGAAATAGACCTTTAGTTCTAAATAAAGTTAACTAGATGAGGTTTCGCGGCCCAGTTTCCAACCAATTGGTTCAAGTCGAGCCGGCCATGGCCTTTTTTCCAGTTGTGGATCACCGGCTTGTTTTCCCTTACTCCATTGCTTATGCAAAGCAGTTCTAAATATAACTGGTGACTGCATTCTGATTGACATAAATTCCAGCAATAGCATCACTCTGATTGTCACTGATGACTTGCGTTGACATCACTATTGCACATTTCAAGTTAACTTTGGGTTGTAAGCTGTACTCAGACAGCTGACACACAGCCTGTGTGGATATGGCCTTGAACAATTTAAACTCAGTGCAGGCTATTGTTGCTTAGTTGAGAGAATTTTTACTGTTTGGGGTGAAATTTGCAGCCCTTTCAAACATTCTTTGTAGTTTTCCTCCTTAAGGTCATGATCAAATAAACACATTATAAAGCAGAGAAAACAAAATGTTGTTCATCAATATGGGGAAAGGACGTCACTCCTGTTAGTTCAAGTTCACCTTCTATAAGTCATACTGTACCTCCAACTGGAAATATTTAAGAACTGCTTGAATAAGTTTCTCTCTTACTGTATTCATCTCATCTTCTAGCTATGCTCTTCTTCTTGCATTACTCATGACTTTGTTCAGCAACCTCCAACATTTCTAGAAAACTTTTGTTGATGGACAAATTTTGAACAGAGAACAGATCATTTGCTTGTAACTAGAATATAAGTGAACAATTTGTGCCAACAGTCAAGAAAAATGGTGGGCACATTAAACATACCAGAACCCTGCACATAAGATGCTGCCTTTTGTTGATGGTAAACAGAGCACTTGTATACAGGAGGCTGATGACTCCAGATCCGATTAAAAATGCACCGTAACATTGAGTGCAAACAACAATGAATTCATCACAGTTCTTTGCCTTAGTCTGCAAGTAAAGGTTAATATATTCTTCATAAAGCTTTTTAGCAGAAAGATTTGAGAAAATATTCCAAACTTTGTAAATGATGTTAAAGTTCCATATCTTACCAGCTTTGGATATTAAAGACCTATCCCCTAAGAAGACTTACTGTATGTACTTATGCTTTGACACGTTACGCTCTTTTACTTTACTAGTGAGAATTGCTTCCTACTCTTATGCTTACTTCACTGATCATGAAGTTTAAGCACTGACTTGAATGTAAAATGATGTAATTGTACTCATAAAAATGGAAAGGACAAAGAAAAAAAGTTGTTCCTGAACTCATAATCACATTCTAAGGCACTTCACTTCTAATTGGGCTAATTTCATTACAATTACACTACAAGCCTGGGCATAAGCCACAGCTATGCCACAGCCATGCATGATAGAGTAACGGCTTCCAAATTTCTATTATGCCCTCCAAGCAGGTAACATCTATGCATGGTTTTCACATCATACCTTCATTATGGATTCATGCAAGCCCCCTCCAAAACCAGAATAGACTACTTACACAGTGGGCTGGATTACCAAATTGGTGCATTATGGCAGTGTGCCTAGGGCCTATAAATATTAGGGACCCACAAAGATTTGCAGGGGGGGGGGGGGCTCCAAAAATACCAAGTACTGTACTGTAATTGCCTTGTGTGTAGTTGTTCCAAGGTGATTATCCCGGTAGAAATTACCCGGGAGGGGTGGGGGATCTGGGAGTGGGGGATTGCCAAAGAACCAGGATGCATATTTTGCATCTTGGGAAATGGAAATAACTAAGAGAAGTTCTTTCAATACTTCAATCAATGTCAAATGTGACACCTATTAAAAAACAAAAGCATTCATGTACAGGACTTAGTATTTTAAAAACAAGATTATACTGTCGGAAAAGCATGAAACTGAATTCATATCATGTGATATGTGTGCTGACTCTATAGAAGCAATTAAAACCAAAAGAGTCTCTTACCAGGAAGCCAACCAGAACCTTGGGATAAGCCATGGCAACTACACCATGGACAAGATTCATCACAAAGTCAATTTTCAAATGCATGTTCAGTCTGCTATGAAGTTGAGAATGTCCAAAAAAATCCTTTGCAAGGAAAACGACTAGATAAGCACCAGCAGCAGTGGCAAAGGAGGTGTACAGTCCCAGCCGCTTGTAAGAAAAGAAAAAAGATGTATTTTAAAATGTGAACATTTCACATGATCTTTTCACAATATTCTACCACACCAGTTTTAAAAGCTGAATCAATGATTCTGTTCAGTAAGGATGGATACGTAACAAATGACACACCATCTGAAAATAATATTCATACTGCAAGAAGGGGCTCTACTGTACTACTGTACAGTACCTCTTCCCATCTACCTATTATATTATTATACATTGTAGCTTAGTACTTTCCAACCACAGGGAGGTCTTACTTTCAGTAGGGAGGGGAGGGGAGGAGGAGGAATTCAATTCCGGTCTTAAGGGCTGTTGTTTTACAATGCTACACAGCCCATACCATGGCTTCATGTTAGGTGACTTACAGTTTAGATGAAAGCCAAAATTTGTCCGTTTTCTAAATTCGGGATTCCATTTTGTTAATTTTTCACTTTCTGTGTTCTTTCTGTTTTCCCACAGTTTTCCGTGTTTTGTGGGTTTTTAAATAAATAAGGAATTTTTTACTATGAATTGTGCACCGTTTTCTGAGGACAGGGTCTCGGTAGTCCTGCGTATGAGTGTACGTTTTTTACGCTGCTAAGCTGTAGTAGAGTAGTAGTAGTCTATTAGACCTTAATAAGCAGTAGCAGTATCCATTGTTCTCTGCTTTGAGTGTTCTAAAACTGAAAGTTTACAACTTCTGCTCATATTTCTAATGTTTTTTTTCAATTGCCAGTCAAAATCGCAATTTCCATGTTCTATTACCGATGCAGTGAATTCTGTCCGTATTCCGTAACGCAGAAAAATGTTGGCTTTAGTTAAGATCAAATGAGGTTTTTTTTTCTTTTTTTTGAAAGGCCAGTTCAGATGGTAATACTGTAGATTTCTCTTGGATCCAACTGTCTTTGACATGGCTGAGGAGTGAACCCCAAACCTCCCAGTTGTGCTTCAAAGGCCACTGCCATTATCTACTTAGCTGTGGCAACGTTAAACTTTTGGCTATTCAAGTGAGAACCTTTTCCCTCACTCTAGCCAATCATGTTTTGTAGTTTCTGGATGTTACTTGATTTGTGCTATTGGATTGAATCGGACAGTTTGAATTGAGACAACTCTTACTTCCAATCATGAAAGGAGAAAATCCATGTAAGGGGTTACCATCTTACTGGCCCTTATTTGTTATAGACTTATCAAAATTTATTTTATCTGTTTGAATTTCCAGGTAATCTGTACTGACATTATTTTTGCATTCACATCTTAGAATAATGCCGCAAATTTCGAGGAAGTATAGTGCTAAAATGTATGCTACTCCATGTGAATGGGGAATGTGTGTGTAAACTGTGAATATGCATGCAATTTTGAAACAACTGCCACATAATTATTTTACAGTGTAGTTTCCATCTTACATACAGTATGCTTGGATGGATTATACTAATACAGTACCATCTTTACTTCTGGCCTAGAGATGAGTAGGGATTGCCTTTTCTTGGGGTTACCACTAGAGAATTTTAAAATGGTCAATGACGATGTACACAAAATCAGAACTTACATCAGTTCGTCCAGAAGTTACTCTACTATGTATGAAAGAAGAAATGCTTTTTTGTCTGAAATTTCAGAACACACAATAATGAAACAATGTAACATGGCTAACCCTAAAAGACTGTAACTATGTGAGAATGATGCAGTGATTACTTTTCACTTACAGGTTCCTTGAAGGTCACTCCCTTTCCTTTGTCAGCAATGTGTGGTGCTAGACTATAGATGAAAACTTCCAGAGTTGAAATCTTGGGAGGGAGAAGAAACAAAGCACTTTAACATTAGCCCAACCATAGCTTAGAATGCTACAGTATAGATTCATTAGAGTACAAAGCTGTTTGGTGTTTTCTTATTCCTTACATGCTTATTTTGAGGAAAAGCCCTTAGTTTGTTTCATGATTATGAAAAGAAATTTTTTAAATAAAAAAAATGTAGGGGAATGGGAGGGTAGTTGCAACTGAAGCCCCAATTTTAAACATCTTGGTAACAATAACTTTGGGATGGAGATAAGACAGAAAACAATACAATCAATGTCACACATTAATACTGAAATAAGCTTTTAGTTATGTAATGAACTGGTCAGTGAGAGTGAGCCAAAGAAAAGAAAAATATTTGGAGCACTCCACCAATCCAAGCCAACAAGTATTGCTGGTACCGTACTGTACTTGATACATATACTGTACAGTATCTGCTACGTTTGTACTGTGCAGAACTGCCTCATATACTGTACATACAGTATCTACTGTACTGAAAGTACAGTATTGCGCTGTACTTACCAGCTAAACAATACTGTACAACTAAGATTTACACTGCATTTCACTCTCCAGAAGTGAGACACCAACACAATCTTGCAGGGCGCAGAATTTCATACAAATCTTTTTTCCATTGTCAACACCTTGGCACAGTAGATATCAGTGTTGTAACGAGTCAGGACTTGAGTCGCTAATTTTAGAATGGAAATGACTCCAGCAATTGTATCATAGTTTTCTGCATAGGAATACTACAGTGACTCGAGTCACATTGAAAGTAGTAAATCACTTGACTCAACTGCAAAATTGAGTGACTCGTTACAACACTGGTAGATATGGACCACAACTAAAAATGCACACAGGCCTACTAACACATGTATAGTACCAGAAAAGCTGTACTGTACTTTTATAAAAGGAGATGGAATAAAATCATCTTTTACTTTTACTTTTAGTAACATACCAAAGATAAAAGGAGAGCAAAATCACATGAATGATGCAAAAAATATATCTTCATATTTTGTTTGGTTGTGGATATATTGCAATTTTAATTTTCTGTGAGGAAGGTCCCATTTCTCTAACTACTGACTTGCAGCAAGTCTGTTTTGACTCTTTAAATTCACTGTGTTTCTAAGATCACTTAGTATTTCACTTTTTCTTCTGATACAAGGTTTGACTGTATTCATTGGTATCACATTACCAAATTGCATATCTTAGTATATGTACTGTACTCCTGGTATCATTTTCTAAAATGGTAAATGAGCTTCTAAAATAGACTGAAGTAAATTTTAAAAAATACAACATCTGTGAAAAAGGAAGTGAGACTATGACATCATGATAGACTTGGTACAAGTGGACAATGGCAGCTTCCTTGAGAGTAATGAGAATGGCAGAACCTCAGTTACCAAACATAACAGGATGATGAGTTTTTTGTATGGGATGTGGCTTTTCCTTTTACTTATTTTTCTTTTTATGCAGATGTACTTCACGAGAGCTCTAAACTGTTCCTTGTCCTTAAGAAGTTCTTTGTTGGTTACAAACTTTCCTTCACAAACACAAAAAAGCTTACTAATTAATACAAATATCACTTCCAGAAACTTGCTTGCACTCCAGTGAGTTTGTGACTGTGCTTAGTGTGCTGTACTCCAATCCCTGGTAACTATATCTTTGTTCTACCATAAAATGGAGGCAGAACAGAGCTACCATACAGGCAACCTACCCCACAGAGTGAACATAGTTTGCTCACTTGTTCATGTCTCACTTATTCACAGGCACACTGTACAGCAAGCTAAGTAGGCCACGGCTAACCTTGTCTATACAATTCTTAGGCCATGGCCACAAAAACCAAATCAATAATTTGTTTCAGGATTCAATGTTCACATTGTACTGCAACTTTGATAGGTATTGTATTATATTCTTGACTGCTACTGTAAATGTGCCTACAGTAATTAATTTGCATGAACAATGAACATGCACAGATGAATACCAGATGGGCTTTTTATAGAGGGAGCTGTTTGCAGAAGGTGAAACAAAGAACAGAAGAAATCTGTACCAGACATTTCATACTGTGCTGTTATGTATAGTAGTTGAATGTAACTAGATTTGATTGACAGTTCTCTAAGTTGAATTCCCACTGTTAAAGGAGAACAATAGGATAGGATTCAGGTTCAGATTCCAGTATCATTTAAAACAAACAAGATTTAATTTCTAAAACCCATGTGAGGAAAAAAACAAACAAACAAACAACAACAACAACATCAATGGCTATTGCTATGATTCAAAAATGGGAATGGGCAATTTCCACTCGTACATAGAAAGTCTACTGTGATGTCACTGACTCACTACCTTTTATACTAACACCTATTTTGTCTTTTAAATCCAATTGGCAATTTCATTAAGTTTAGAAGTGCAACTATCTAACATCAGAAATCCACAAGTAGAGCATGGCAATCTTGAATGTATATTAAGGGTACAGTAAACAAATATGCTTAATATTGTTACTCGGGAAGAAACTGATTCCACATACGAAGTACAAATAAGGATGTTGGTTTAAACGGGAGCCTAAAATTTTAGCTTACTGTAGCCATGCCATCAGGCAATTTGTTTAAGAAAATGGCACCTCCCTCATGAATTACAAGAATGGCAATGTAGTTGTACACCCAAATCAAACATGCAAATTTATGCAAGATTTTGCTTGAGGTTAATGATCCTTGCTTTTGTATTACTGAAACCGCTAACCTTTTCTTAAAGAATGGTACTGTTTTTATTAACTTGAACAGTTTTAGGATTGCATAATGTTTTAAGTAGACAGTAATCTACCCAATTTCTGCACCAGTGTGTAATTAAATTCACATATTTGAAGATGTTTTTTATCTACAGAAGGAAAAAAATTAATTTGCACATATAAGGACAAAAGTTTAGCCCTGAGGGACCACACTGACAGAAAGAAAATGTCCTCAAGCAAATCATCCTCTATTTGTTTTGACCACCCCACAGCAAGGGAAGACTGTTACAGACATTCTTCATACCCAGGTCTACATGAAGTGGAATGATTGCTTTCTACTTTCAAAAGAGGCCTCACCTGTGGATGCCTTTATTTCCAGTTTGAATTATTTGACCTTGTGTTTTCTTGGTAAGGGCAGGGAGGGGGGGGGGTGGTCCCAGTGGAAACTTTTTCTCATTTGCTAGCCATTATACACCTCAAACTGTATATCTTGCCTGCGGACAACTGTTTGAAGTATTTTAGAAGAACCAAATTAGTTGTACTGTAGTCCTGATATGAAGGCTGGAAAAGAAATGTTGCCATGACAGTTTTGGAGTCTACAGGTATTTCAAAGATGGAGATAGTTTTTGATAAATTCTACTGACAGCTAACACATGGTGTTGTTACCTGCATTAAATCTTTAAAGCTCATGCACAACTTACTATAGCAAGTCCAAAGAAAAGAACAACCCTGGTGAAGGCATCAATACTGGTATGATTAAGGTATATGGACAACACAAGTCCCAGGATTGCTACAGCTCCATTTCGGAAAAGGAACTCATGAAATGGACTCAATTCACCTTCGACCTGAAAAAAAAGAGAGAAAAATAGATGAACATAACTCCAGTGTGAAACCTCAGATTTAACTTCAGACAAAAGAAGCTAAGTACTTATACTTAAAAGAGGCAGCCATAGCACATGTGAAGAGTAGTTAGTACTTAAGTTATGACTAATGTATATTGTATTATAATACTCGAATGGAACTCTACGAGTCTACATGTACTGTACACAGATTAAACCCATGGCTAGCAAGTACAGTATTGTACTTAGCATATGGTCCAGAGCCAGCTTGTCCATTCTTGAGGTGGAGACTGGTTGTCAGAGTAGGCAGACTTTTTTGTAGTTTACCATTAGGTGAAGGTGGTGGTGGGGGGGGGGGGGGGTAGGGCAATGTTAAACCAATGCTAAACCAGTTTTTTTTTGGGGGGGGGGAGGATGGCAGGGGTATCATAAAAACTAGGAGGACACTGCACCATTGTCCTAGAGCCCCTTAGGCCATTTGCCATATATCACTCTGAGAATAAATGCTGCCTGTAAATTCCAAATGGGAGTATACGTACAGTAGGTAAAACAAAATTATGACTGTGAATGCTAGGTGTAACCTAAGCCCTTCAGTGTTTTCCACTCAGGCTGAGTTACATTAGTGACTAAGAAGAGCCCAGTATTCAGCCTTGAAATGATCAAGGACCATGCTATCCGCAATAAGTAAAGTGGCCTGCATAATTCCTTATACATAATGGCCCAAAATTATTGAGTCAACATTTTGCAACACAATAGTTACTGTACAGCATGTACCTGTTTTGTGTACATTTTAAGGATGTCCAAATCCATTGTGGGAAGCACAGTTGCAGTGGCAGTAAATGAATGTGTGTAATATTTTGCAACTTATGTGTATACATTTTGGGAATGAACTTCTTTCTATTTTGACAAATATGTTTCATATAATCATAAGTAATGAGCTACATAGCCCAAAGCATGCAAACCAACAAGATCGGGGGTGGGGGTGGGGGGGGGGAGTTTGGGGACAATATCCCCATCTTTCTTAATTTCTAGGCCATGTTATATTGTGGCAATTGCCTTTATACTTCTTGGAAAAGAAGGAATATGGTACTGTAAACTGAACTTTAATATGGCATTAAGGTTAATAAAAGTTTTGCTTGCTCCTTCTCCTAGGGCCTTGCCATGTCACTGGCTTTAGGAAATGCTCTCTAGGCATATCAATGAGGTTGTAATCTACTTTGTAAAATAGGGTTAATCTATACATATGCAGATCATCTACTTTGCAAGGTTGTCCTGCTAAGGTCATAGAGGAGCCTGGTGACTGTTGATTCTATTTTACAGTAGTTGTTTTAACAAAACTTGTGGCATTTCATTGTACACTTTTCAGCTGGCTACAGTGCTTTTCAGTGTATGGGTTCCAACCAGGTGTACAGCAGTGTACTCTAAATGAGGTCTGACTAACCTGGTATAGGCAGGCGCTTTAAGTTGTTCAGAGCAATTGGAAAAATTCCTCTTTTGGAGGCCAAGTACCCTAATAGCTTTTGTAGTCATGTGAGCAATCGGCGTATCCCACTTCATGTTACAGTATCTTGGAGACTGATACCAAGAGAAGGGTGAGAGTGGACTGTCTACAAGCAAAGTCTGACTGCCCAGCTTATAAGTATGAGGAATACTGTACCAGCTGATATGTGCACTACATAACATTTGCTTAAAATGCACTTGCCACTTGTTTTGCCAAGCATTAAAAAGAAAGAGATCTTTCTGTAGATCATCAGAATCCTTGGCAGTTGAGATGGTATTGTACTATAGGCAATCATCTGCAAATAACCACGTAGGTGATGGTAATTTGTCAGGGAGGTCATTTATATAAAACAAAAATAGGAGGGTTCTAAGACTGTGCCCTGGGGCACACCAGAGTCCACAGCGAGATAAGAAGACTGGCCTTCAAGGACAACCATATGTTCCCTCCAAGTTAGGTAAGCGTTTAACTTTATCCAACAAACAAATTCTTTTTTGATACCATAGTAGTACAGTATGATATCAAGCCTAGAGTGGGAAACAGTATCAAATGCTTTGCTTAAGTCAAGACAGTCATCAACAGTTGTGACAGTGAGTGTCACAAGATCTCTACTTTCTAAAACCTTGTTGGTGATTTGACAGGATTTGGTGGTCATCTAGACGGTGAATCATTTGGCTGTGGACAATATGCTCTAGGATGTACTGTAACAACATACTGTAGTGGTTACAGACACCCACCAGTTAGGGTCCACTTTCTCCCACTTCTTATAAACTGGGGTAATGTTAGCCTTTTTCCACTACTGTGGAAGCTCTTCACTTTGGAGAGAACAATTCTAGATCTCAGTGAGGACTGGAGTAATCTGATGGACTAGTAGCTTCAGAACACAAAAGAGAAGGTCATCCTCATTACAGCAGACGGAGATGTTCCTTAGTTAGGGACATTCTTTTCTTTCTGAGGTGCAACCGTTCTAACATTATTTCACATCTGAGAGTGCATTCAACAACCAATTTGGTCATAGGCCTAATGTTAGGCCTAACTGATAGGCTAGCTATATTACAGTACTTCTTGCAAGGAGGTTCTCCTTGTAAAACCTCCTTGGTTCTTGAACACTGCTGAGTGCTTCTGTTACACTCTTCCAACACTGTCCTTATGCACTGTGTACAAATTTTTCACATCTAGTGTTGGGCAATATTGACTTTTTTACCATTGCAATAACAGAACAAAATTTATCGCAATAATTCAATATCCACAACAATTTTCATAAAGACAATTTCCCTTGAAGTTCGCTTCTGTGCTCATGCATTCATTGACGAACTTCCATCGATTATTCATCAGTTCAATGTAAAAAAGAATGTCTTCAATAAAAACATTTTGGAGACAGCAAGAAGAAAAAGTGCATTGCAAATTTTTTCATTTTATTCATGAATTTATCATTTTTTAATTCTTGTTATGGTACCGCGATAAAGAGAAATCATCGCGATAACGATAATTTTCAATATATCGCCCAACACTATTCACATCCCTGCCCATAATGTTTGGGGACCTCTTACGCTCTCAAATATTAATATTTTCTAACCAAACTTTGTCCATCAACTCTCTTTTACATATTACACAGTTCACATACATGTTCACATGTTCGCATGTTCACATACAGATATCCTGTGGGTCATATATATTTTGGCAAAACTTAATGCCTTATAGCTGCCTATGGCCAAACAGCCAAATAATATGGCAAAACTGCCAAACACTGACTGATTTGGCCATCTATTTATGCATACAAGGTACAGTAGGCCTATGGCCAAAGAGGCCAAATCTGGCTGCTGAATGCGCTCTAACCGAGGGAATACATCACCTTGTCTTGCTATGAGTAATTGCTGCATACTGCACATGGAAACTCTGTTTGGAAAAATGTAAGGCTACAGAGTCCAGGCAACAAATGCAATTTGCGAACAACTCATCTATGATTATTGCACCACTACTCTTTGGCTGTGATTGAGGACTCTTGCTAGGTTACAGGCACAAGTGTTCAGAGCATTATATATAAATATATAATACACTATACATATACATGCTACAAGGTAGGTCATTTCGAATTGATGACTTCGCAGCAGTTGCATTTACCTTCATAGCTATCCATGCCGTCACAATTCACGTCACACCAATGACATGCGCTGTGACGTGGATAGCTATGCAGCATGGATAGCTACGGAGGTAACCACAACTGCTGCGAAGTTGTCGAGTCGAAATAACCTACCTTGTAAGGTATATTTATGTACAGTGTATTATATACGTAACGTTATAATGCTCCAAATGCCTGTGATTACGGGATCTTCTCCCAGATCTTGCCAGTTTGCATCTAAGAGGCTAGCTCATTACATAGAAAGGAATAGTTTCTTTTCAACTTTTTTTGTCACGATGGAAAGAGGGTCATTCTCAAAATGTTGTTACCTTCTTGTTTTATAAGTGTTGAAAAATAGTTTCAAAGGGTTTATTATGAGAACCACACTTCATCCATGTTCTTAAAATAACCATAGGCCTACAGTAGGCCTAAACGAGAACTTACAAATTTTGAAATATTAAACTCCCCTACTTGCATAATAGTTGAGGCCAGTTTGTACAAACTGGCAAGAACTGGGATAAGATTGAGGTTGCCTTTTAACAGGCCAGGAGGATATGCAGTCAGTGGTCAGTTTGTTTTTGTGAGGCGCCAAAGGGATAGGCTATGCAGTAAAATTCAACTTCACTCCCAGGGTAAGTTTTCAAGAGGCTAAGGGGATGGCCTAACCTAAGTAGCCAATATTCTGAGGCAACGTCCTGCTATCTGAACTTGTCTTTGAGAAGCTACGAGGACATGCAGTCAAAACTTGTGCCTTGAACTTGGCTACAGCCTAGGCCATGGGGATGAAAGTTGTAGATTTGCATCCAGAAAATTTTAAAAACTCATGAGGCATTTTTTTCATTTTTCATTATTTTGTGTTAATACATTTTAGCATGGTTGTACCACGAGTCGGTCACTCAATGGAAACTTCACCAAAATATACTTATTTAAAAGAAATATTTCATTTGTATTTTATTCCATGTTTTTACAAACCTTCTTTCTCATAATCCCCCAAGTAAGAGTGTATTTCGTGTACAAACATTTAAGGATGGAAGAAATTCCTAACCCAAGTTTCACATGCCTTTGGTTCAAGAAGTGTACTTTGAGTCAGTCACCCAGTCGCCTATAAGAGAGAAATCTTTCGAAATATATTCAATAAAAAGTTATTGTCAAAATATAGAAATCATCAAACTGTGCATGGAAAAATATTATTAATATTATTACCCGTATCAGTGAACCAGAGAAATATTTTAAACAATTTTACGACTTTTGAGTCATGTCTGAAACCTCACTTTAGTAACACAGGATAAAGGCTAGGCTGAGCAAACTTCCTCTACAAATGGGTCTAAATTCTTATATTTGACAGATTTTGAAATGTTGTCATTTTCTTCTTGAGTTTCTCGTGTAGACTTAATTTATTAAAAGGCCAAAGAACCCTGATGGTACTTTTTGTAGGCAGTGACCAACTCCAGATACACTCACTATACATGCAAAAATGCAATGCAGTGACCATGAATAAGGAATCAGGAACGCCCTATCTATGTAAGCTAGCTGCAGGTACTGTGTCAACATTTGCCAATGTGGGCTAGGCCTAGCATGAATGATCATTACTATACTGTACATCAACCATATTCCGATGCAATTAAGGGCATTATAGAGTTTCTGTCAGACTCCTATCTCCCCGTACTATATACAACATGACTCACATTATGTACAAGTATCAATTGAATGATGCACTCCACCCCACTACCCCTGGTCATGGTCAGTCAAATGTGGATCACTGACCAGTGACAGTGTGACTCACATGCCCGTCATTGTCCCAATATTGTCCTCCACTAGAGTGACAAATGGGTGAGTCATTTAACCTCAGATATCAGTCACTTTACTGACTAAGGGTTGAGTCATTGTGGGTCATTTGTTATCAATTGTTCAAAGATGACAACCTTCAGCATTGCTCCTCATGTACTTGTTTACTTTTGTCAGTCAGTTTGGTGACACACATGTCGGTCAAAATCGCAAACTGTTCATCAATTTGCTGACTGAGGGGTGTGTCTTTTTACACAAATCATCTGTCACAAAAGTGACTGAGGGGTATGTCAATGTATATGTTTTGTCAATGAAGATGTGGACAATGACTGACCATGTCCAGGGGTGTGGGGTGCATCATTCAATTTATAAGTGCATTATAGGCATTAGCCTAGGCCTACCTAGCCTAGCCTATATATAACATATATCACTGGGCATGGCATTTGCGTGATGATCTGCAACATCGAGAAGATTTCCAGGACGGATTTTTTTTTATCAAAATTGTGTTTTACAAAATCATGAAACTTTGGTAGGCTAGCTGGCCTAGGCTAAATAATGAAACTTTTTAATGTGGCGTCTTATCGACATGCGGGTGGTGAATGCCCTTGTATAGACTTCAGGGAATCTTCACGGCATCTTATAGGGACTTAGGCTACCCTCCTTTGTCCTTTAACCTGTTTACTTTCATTCCCTTGGCCCTACTGGGATATGAAGTGACTGCCTGTGCCTACCCCGGCCTGTAGCCCCTGAAAAAACAGAACTCCAATCTCGCAGAGTATTCTGCGATTGTGCCGCTACAAGCATAGGACTGTATATGCACAAAGCCTAAAAAATGTTTAAAGATACCGATGGGGCGTGGGCTTAGGCCTAGGCGCAACAGCCTAACTTTTGGGCCTAACGTTTAGGCTTTACCACTGTCAGCGTTACTGTTAGTATTAGGCTAAGCTAGGCCTAAGTGGAAGACGCCGATCGAGTATGGATGAAAATCCCTTATCAAGGACGGCATAAGTACGACAAACCAAGCATTACTACATCTCGTATATAGCCTGCACATTTGATATCATTTTTTTCTGGCATTTACCATAATGACTGAGGCAGCTAATTTTGGAAGGACTAGGACAAGAACTGCGAAGAAACCATAGGAAACCATTACAACTTGCAACAGCCTCTCCTGCCTGACACGCGAGATCAGCATCAAAAAACCTGCTAGAAGTATAGCAAAAGCAATATATTCCTGCGTTTGATCCATGGCGTTGATGTTGTTTCGGAGCCTTCGTTTCGCTTCAAAGATATGGTTCACTCAAGAAGGGAGTTGCTTGAAAGGTTGTTTGCAAAATCCGTGAAAAAAATTCTGCCTAAGAAGTTGGATATTTCCTTATCAGTCGGTCGGCGTTGCCTTTGCGATAGCGTGGGTTCCGCGATATATATATTGTTAATTCCCCAGGTTGGAATCTCAGCTGTACTGTACTTAGCGTGGCGTGGGTTCAACAAAGAGGCGAGGCAAGTACTTTGTCAAGAAATGATTGACCCCTCCCCTTTAAGCCACGCCTTCAAATGAAAATACCTACAGTGGCTTGTTATGATCGCTCACTTATTCTTCAGGATGAATGAAGACGATGTACAGTGTTGTACATTTAGCAACTTAATAATTCCTCTACATATCTGATTGGAATATTGGTGGTCAACAAACGTAATTATATCTTATCTTGATTTTGATTGTAATCAACATAAATCGCTGCCCAAAGGGCTGTTGACGTATGGCCCATTTCTGACCGGATTACATGCAATTGTCCCGGAGCTACATGAAGGAGAGCAATTTCAAGGGCAGATGTGCCTCCGTCTGGAAAGTTTATTTCACAAAGTATGATGCGTGGAAGAAATGGAAAGAAAACTGTCTTTCTTAGCTGAGAATAAAAGATACCTATTTCAAAGCGTGGGAGGAGCTAATCTGGGGGTTTTGCTGTTAATTATTAGATTAGGAATATATGAATACATGGCAATGAGTCGATCTTTGGTCGGGCGCAAGTTCAGATCCTTCAGTCGAGCATGCCAATACACCAATACTGCTGGTGTGGCAATAATCATTCTTAACGGTCTTGTTGTTTCCCGCCCTAATTGGTTTCAATGGCATCAGTAACTGTGATGAAATGAGAATCCCATATGGAACTGACATAATCTAGCTTCGGTTTTCAAGAAATTTATAAGCAATTTCCTATGTGGAATGTGACAGTTCCAGCACAAATTCCTTCCATAGACCATGGAGCTAATACACTCCGAAGGCATATGGGCGTCAATCATGAGGAGACAGAGGGACACGTCCCCCACATTTCGGAAATACAAACCTTGACTTAAGATTTTTACTCTGGTAAATTTTTGACAGAAGTGGCCATACCCCCCACACACACATTCGAGTAAAGATTGACACCCATGTCCGAAGGGTATTAGCTCCATGCATAGACCAAGAACTTTAATAGCACTATTGATAGTTTGAGAGATGTTTAGACCACGAGAGGTGACATTTGACAGCTTAATACCAATTTAGGGTTAATATCTTTAACTTCTTGATGGTGAAGAATCACTTATAACGTATTGAACTAGTCTTATGAATCATCCGCATTAAAGGTGGCGCCACTGAGGAGGTGGGGGCGCGGGGCATGGCTGACCTCAGGAAGAATATTTTCCAGTTTCGTAGGTGAGCCTTAATGTGTAAGATAAATATGAAATCCAGACGACAGTCAGTCTCTCCTACGATCTGCTTTATGTTACTGTTTAGGAAGGGCATATTTTTTCAAACTTTCGTTTCTAATTTCAAATTTCAGAGTTTTGTCAAAAGAAGCCCAAAAGTTTTCGGCCCTCTTCGCTTGCCGAAATATTTACTTTCGACATCTTTTCGGCAACCAGTCACCTTTGTCGGGGGTCGGGTTGCTGCCCCCGTTGGTCGGGGAGCTTGGCCCCTCTGTTCTGCAAATCCTTGCGCAACCCTATAATCCGCATAATAAAACATTTGGGTAGAAGCAGTGCATTCTATATGTGTGCATGACAAGCTGCTGAGCTGCTTGGCAATGGCGGGAACCACGTAATTTTTTAAGCAAGTCTGGTCATAATTTCTTTCAGATGCTATGACAGTAAAACTAAATAAAGGAAGAAATTGCGAAAATGTCCCCGTTTCCTACCAGCACTCATATCATATGATTTATGATCTAACAAAAGCACTTGGCACAAAATTGCAGAACGTTCTTAAGGTGTCATTATTCGCTATGAGGCAGGCGCGTATCTACGGGGGGGGGGGGGCTGTCTCCAGATGCTTGTCAGGCCCCACCAACTTGAAAATTGTGTGTCCTAATAAAATATGTAAGAACTAAGGACGGCGTCGATGCTGTGACCTCCCATTTGATCAGTACCTAGGCCCTCCTAAAATCCAGTGGCGTAGCTAGAGGGGGGGCGCCCCCCCCACAAAGCCTCTGAAGGCTTCTGTCGGGAATTTCTAGTGTCTGTCGGAAATTACAGACAGGCAGAATTACACATCGAAATGTCAACGTGAAAATCAAAATTCGGTCTCAAATTGCCCGGAAAGCAAAAAAAAAAAAGGTCCTCAGATAATAGTCTGTCGGAAATTTTTGCTTTTGCCCCCCCACAAGAAATGTCTAGCTACGCCACTGCTAAAATCTTCATCCTAGCTACGCCCCTGCTATGAGGTACGATTTGGACTTGGAGAACGGATGTATGGTATACCCATATCAAAATTATTTATTACAGCAGTGTATTACGTTGTTCTTCTAATTCAGAATTTCTCTATGTAAAATTGCGTTTCATAGCTATAGGACGCTGCGGAAAACCTACAGAGATTATGTCTTACAGTGGCATGCACAAATGATCAAAGAAGTCGTGACCTCTGGAATGACCGTCAGCAAATTGCAAACTAACGTGTTATTCAGTAATCGGCATGTGACAAACACTATAGTTCGGGCAGGGAGGTGTTAGGAAAGGATATCCAGCATTCTGTAGACTCTTTGAAGCAATGCTGGTTTCCAATAGTGATCTTAATTGCTTTTCTTCTCAAAATCATTCTCATCTCAATTAGCCTGCCTAGATGAACTAGGATCAGTGAGGTATTGCCAAAGTGACAATGAGAGACCCACCCCTTACGTTGAATTCGTTAACTTTTCGTTGCCAGCCGTCATGGAAAAATGTGAAATTATAACCTTTCGTCATTCGTCGCTCTAAATACTACCGTATTTCATTTAAAGTCAGGAAAGAATTTCTTAACAATTTACTTCTCGCATGTGTTCTTAATGATAGAAAAATTTGCTAAAAACTGAGACAAATGTATAGGTTTGAACAATATGTCCAACAGATGACGTATTAAAATCGTGGGGGCACAAAAGAAATGCATTTATTAAACGCTTTTTGCCAGTCGTTTCACTGAAATTCCTGATTCATGACATGAGCAATTAGGCTCAGACGATAATTGTGCAATAGGGAGTGAGCGGGGGGGGGGGGGGGCATATCTGTGTTTTACGATGACATATTACCAACAGGTCAGGATCCAACTGCTAACAGTTAAACATGTCAAACTATAGCCTGTGCAACCCATTACAAGTATGTGGAAATGCTTTGAAAGCCTATGGAGTAAGAGCTAGATGAGGTTTTACGGCTCAGTTTCTTACCAATTGGTTTAAGTCGGGCCGGCCACGGCCTTTTTACCAGTTGTGGCTCACTGGCTTGTTTTCCCTTCTCCATTGCTTATGCTGAGCACCAAGCCTATGGAGTGTAGCTTACTGATAAAATCTCATAAGGGCCTACGCGGTTTATCAAACACAAGCATTCGAAGTGTCAGCGGTAACTTCTTTTGGAATCGCATGTCACTAGCGATCTTTGCTAAAAGTTGAAGTAAATGTAAGTTCATAAGCGTACGAGCAGACGAGGCGGGGCATATGCCCTAATTCGGGCAAAAAAAGTGGATCCATTCGGGCAAATGGGACAGCCAAGAAAATAAATGCCCCTTCTGCGGGCCAAAATTCGGGGCAACTTGGTCCAAAATCTAAATTGGGCTAAAAATTATCCCTGCCCCCAGAAATAATGACCCCCGTACGCCTATGCGTAAGTTCACAAGGTAAATGCACTCACCCCAATTTGAACTCCTGTATATGGCCTACTACTACCTGGTATCCTTATTCATGAGCGGTTCTTAAGTTTTAATCACGTGGCTGTCCTATTTTTACTGAACTTTTAAAATTTATGGTGTGGAATAACTTAGTTATGTTTGTTACATATAAGGAAAGCTACATGTCGGGGAAATAAGAGCAGATTTGTCAAGGTTTCAGCGACTGCTCATTTCCTTGTATTAAGTGACATCATACACTCATCGTGTACTATAGTATTATCACAAAAGTGGTAACTACCAAGTCGAGAAATAATCACCTTGACAAGACTGGATTGTAACATTTTCCTGGGCGCTTTGTTACATTCGAAAGGCCTAAAGCTACAAACATGTCCTTGTATGCAATATCATGTCGCTTTGATCTGCCTTGAGCGCCTTAACCATTTGTCATATGTACGTTCCATGCCCTTAGCCAGACAAGGCACTGAAGGTGGGGGATGGGGCGAAATCTTCAGGGGCGAGCTCATATTAAAATACACTACTGTAAGTTTAAAGTTTTTTTTTTTTTTTTTTTTTTTTTTTTTGGGGGGGGGGGGTTATAGAAGGGCGTCGCCCACTGGCCCTCTTGTATACGGGCTTAGTTCGTTCCTTGCATATACATATAGGGACATGTAATTCTACTTTGTCCAAGTTCTAAGTGGGTGGCGTCAGTATCTACCCTGCAGGAGGTGTGCACCTTTGGTGGCGGGACCAGCTGCTACGGCGATGTGGCAATTGCCACCCCGCCTCTTGGTTAACGGCCCGTTTTGGCCGGTTAAGATAGTGTAACGATTCTGGACCGGTCACCTGAAGCTTTAGGGGTGCCCGTATCTGCTTCAGTCCACCCCTGGGTGCGGTACTCAACATTATAAGCTACAGGCAGTGAGATGGCTCCCTGCTCCAGGAGAGGGGGTTGAAGTGGTGGGACAACGTGTATTAATAGGGTAATTACGATTGCAAGCATTCATGCCATCATTTCGTTTCACTTCATACCAAGACTCCAACTGCATATGGAGTCATAACACCTGTTACCAAAATATACTACATTATCGAGATATCAACATCATCAAGGCGGATAACCAAGGAAATGTGGACTTGGGGTAAGCCCATGATTTCATAACAGATTCACCAACGACAAGTTGCAAGTTTTTGTTCTGTACTCCTCATGTATAGGCCAATTCTGCGCTATCTGTCAACTTTTTCCATTTTTTGTCGTGTGTTTTGTATTTGTTAATTTAGCCTATTATTTATTCTTCTTATTTTTTATTTTGAATGAACATTTTATGATGGTTTTTGTTTGGTACGCAAGGAGCCAACTGATGGTGGCATTCCCTTCAGATAGTATATGTCCCGCTGTAAATTCTCGGCAGACTAACACCTGTTGTAAAGATTCACCTTTGTTGAAATTGAACATGCAAAGTTGTGCACCCGGTCTGTCGGTTTTGTGGCATCATATACCTGCAAACTTTCTGTAAGCAAGGGCTGTAATGCCCGAGTCCACAATAGACTCAGTTCCAAAATCAAGTCCGTTTTTCACTGGACTCGGAATTGGATCGATTCCTCAAAAATGAAAATCACAGAGATATTGCTGAAGGCTGCATCGCTATTTAGTTGAAGGCCTACAGTTCACTGGTAACACTTAAATATCCACACATATCAACTAGATTATAGGGAATGAAAGACTTTGAGATTGACTCGTAAAACTAAAAGTTTACCTTTTTAATATTGTCCTTGAAAATAGTTTAAAAAGCATTTGAATGGTACGGTATATTGTTAAATGGTCGGCCTCGGAACTGGGCCGGGAACTTGTGGTGGAAACTGGAATCGGAACTGGCTCGGAATCGGGTTAGATTGACTCGGATACAGCCCTGCTATATATGTCATCGTGCGTACCATGTGGCGCGCACAAGGCGTGCAAATTGTTCCATTAACATACAAACAAGATTCAACTGGTTTTTCAACACGTAGACCCTTTGTGCAAGTTTTCAATACTGATATACCATCTGGCTGGTTGTTCGTATGTTCCACTGCATCTAGTGGCAGTGTTTTCATAATGCAGACTAGGCTAATGTAGCACCTCTAGTGAAAGCTCACAGCGTGGTCTTTCATGACACACTCATTTTTTTATCCATAACCTTCAGATTTTTTTCTTTTAGGTGCAAGGGCTTCATTAATGGTGCACATGTTTCCAACCCTAATCACTACTCAAGAAGGCAAATCACGAAGCGAAATAATATAACCAAGAAAATGGCACTAAAATTGTCAATCCGCCATGGTCTTTCCACAGCTTGTACTTAAAGCGGCACATTGAGTTGATACTGATAATTTTGCGAGGATTTTGAAGGGCGCTACCACATGACAATGCTTATGATTAGCATAATTAGTCAAGTTTCACATCCAACACTTACAGAAAAACTAAAAAATTGGAAGTTTTGGACCCATGCTTGTTATGGTCATCATGTGCTGTTGTTACTAATGTGAAACAGTGTCTGGTCACGAATTCTTGAAAACCGAATTGAATTGTTAATTAATCACTCATGAAAAGTTGAATTGTACATAGGGTGTGGGAATGATCTTAGTTTGACCATTTGTCATTAGTACGTGAAGAAAATTTGGCAAGTTTGGGAAAATTTAGTGGATGTTACGAACCAACTCAACTTGCCTCTTTAAACTTATTCCCTACAGCATCCACATGAAGAGACCATCACATGTATTATAAATAGGAGGGTAGGTTGTTCATATGCGTGCTACAAATATTCGCGGTAATCCAGTTTAAAATAGTAGTAGGCATGTGCAAAAACAAATGTCAGTATTGCAAACGAAACTAATGCTGCTGTTTGTCGTAAACTTGTGTTTCTTTATTTATTATATGCAATGCTTCTACAAAACTAAATTTTGCTTAAGAATAAAGTAGGTTGTCCTAATTAATTTAGTAATGACTGGAACAATCTGCCTGTTCCATTGCTCAGGTTAACAACCCGAGTCATATGACGACCTGCTAGTTATCGCAACGGCATAAAGGGCTAAGAAACCTCTCGACTCATGCTTGTAGCTGACAAGTCTTTATATATATATATATATATATATATATATATATATATATATATATATATATATATATATATATATAGTTAACAATGAAGTAGTAAATAGTGCTAAAATTTTGTGAAAAATTCCACGACGTTTCGGGTTTAAACCCTTCATCAAGATGAACGCTATATTAATTAGTCGCATAGAGACCACAGGCCCATTTTTCCTCTAACAAGGCACTTACGTTATACTGAAAGAGATTTCATCTGTGAATGGAAAACTTAGCCGCAAGCAGGATTCGAACCAGCCATCTTTTCATCCGTGACCCAGTTACGGGAATAGTCCAGTGATGCTGACTAAAAGATACCTACGGCGCTCGTCACTAAAATTATTATACAAGTCTTAACCCTGAAATAGGCCTATGCGATGGAAGACTCAGCAGTTCCAATACCCGCACTGTTCAGAGACCCCGTACCCCCATCTCTTCTCGATCCTACCCGACTCGAAAGAAAAATGCCCAAAGCGGCGTTCCTCTGAAGGCTTGCCTGAAAAATCTTCCAGTGACGCTGCCGCTGATTTTACTAGCCTGCAAATTACAAGACAAATAAAATTACTTAAACTAGGAAGAATACATCCACTCGTAAAGTTACATTACACATAGCGCACTCTAAAACAGCATGAAATGAAACATTCAACTGTTGAAACAGCGAGCAATCAGAAGTAAAATGCTGTAGTGTCCTTGTTGATGACATACGGTAGCTTGTAGAAATCGAACCATGGAGCTACATAGCAGCTTTATGATCGAACTACTGGGAGTTCTAATTAGCGCTATGCTTCAGCTCTAGCTTATGTAAGCTAAAAGAGGAAACTCCCCTTCTCTTTGATATCAAGGAGAATTGCCAAATTTACATAAATGGGTGGCCTTTCACAAGGTACATAAATCTGGGCATTGAAGCATACTAATAAAATATTTCCAATACATGTTGACTGGCTGTTCCAAAGATTGAGCTGTTCTAGATAGCACGCCCTTACTATAAGTTTATAATGTGTCCATCTGTCCTTCACAAATAACACCAAGACGAGACATTGGGACAACTTTTGTGATATGTTGCCAAATAGGATGTGGTCTTTTGTATAAGTAAACTAGAGGGGTAACTTGTACCTGTTGAAAACGTCTACAAGATTTTAGAGGCCACTTTACTTTTTCAAATTAGTGTGTAAATCAATGTAATATTTATTGGGGATGTGCTACCCCTATAGAGACAAAGATCAGACCTTCCCGACAAGAACATACAATAACTGTACTATAGAGCAGCCATAGCTGTATAAGAACGAAACGACCTTTTCGGACTTCACCGGTGGCTAGCTTGGAAGGGTGATTGCCTCTGCACAAAGCCCCAAAAGTTCCTGCTGAAAATTTTTGACACGTGGATTCAAGTTTCTTACTACGTATGGTCGTCGAATAAAGGACGGGAGGACCTTTCGTTTTTTGTAATCTGAAGCTCTTAAAATTAAGGCACAAAAGTCTAAATACTGTTGGGTTGTTGGGCTCTACTCCAAGAGCGTCAGCACCTGCTCAAAAGTGTATGTTTGGGGGAAGGGGGTTGACCCTGATCAAAACTAATGAAAGTTTGAATCCCGGAGCCCTAACGACGAGGAATCCGGGGCCCACTCAAGGGCCCTCAAAAAATTTGGGTGCCAGATGTGGTGTAATTTGAGTCACATTTCCCCCACAATTTTAATGCATTAAATGGCTGTTTTCACCCTTTTCGGGTTTGGATTTCATTGAATTAGATATAACGTAACCTTCAGGATCATACGCACACCTACCATTTTCGCAGGGTTCTGGAAATGGAGGGGAAGGGGGAGGGGAAGAGCAAACTATACGACATCCACTCTACTTTCAAAAGTGGGAGACATGTCCCCTCGTTCCCCACATGTTGACACCCATGTTTCTGCCACTTGACTCTCCTGGCTTGATGAGGTGGACCTCATCAGAAGGTTGGACCCTGGATAGGCGTACACTGACAGGAGAATCACTGTTACCGTGTCTTAGCTAATTCATGAAATGAAAATGTTCGGTCAACAACTTGTTTCCAATAATCGCCAGCCCAAATATTTCATTCCCGTTTCAAATTGTATATAGGCGAAGCCGTGTTCTTTCTGTGAATGGTCCAGAATACCTGCTAAAGCGATCTAACTCAAGGGGAGACCCCAAGACCCTCGCCTCTGGCTTCGCTCCTTTGACACCACGTGAAACCGTGAAAGACTTCTTGCAAGGGGCACACTCCCCATTGAAAATCTTTTGCCCTGGAATCTTTTTCCGGGGACGTTCCTTGTCATTGATTTACGAATGTATACCTGACCCTCAAACAAACAGACAGGTCTGTTTCATCAGGCAAGTACAGATTGAAGCCCTGAACATGGTATTAAAGGAAGATAACTTAACCCGATTTCGCCAAGTTTGTGGCAACAAAATTATTCTTCGCAACTTATAATGGGAGAAAAAAGCTATATCGTGCCAACTCTGTAATATATTGGTGCAACCTAAGTTTTATGAGGCGATGAAGGTCGGCTCCAGGGGCGGGATTTGATGTTTGAATGGGGGGGGGGGGCAAAGTTACCCGGGTGGAATTACAAACTGCGACGAAGGCGCTGAGGTAGAGCAAAGCGCTCCCCGAAGGTGTGGGTCTAGTGGCCCTCTGTAGGGCATCTGGTGAGGACAAGGGGCAACGCCCTCTAGAGGTCCCCGGAAGGAGGTATTTAAAGGATTAAAACCATTAGAACGAAGCATTTGGCTTTCTTCAAACTTCGGATATCCACTAAACGGATCACAAAAATCTTATTTTGCCAATGTAAGAATAGCCTTAATCAGAATAACAGGCCATCTGCCAAATGAAGTGGTTTGGCTCTTGGGTGAATTCAGTAATAACGAGAGTTTAAAGGGGAAATGCAGTCACCCCAACTTGAAGTAGTGTAGTAGGCTGTCCTGTTTCATGATTGGCTCTTGAGAGTCATGTGACAATATTTTTTCTCCTAAATGTGAAATTTACTAGAAGTAACTGATTGGTTTACCTTGAATATGCAATACTGAAGTCCTAAAATATTATGAAAGATACTTTGGAGAGAAATAAGAAGAAAATTGTGAGCAGGTGAGATTTAGCTGTTGCTTCAAAATAAGTTTGGGGCGACTGCTCTTGCCCTTTAAGCTTTGGAACACGCAAGATGTTCTACAAAAAGTAACCACGAAAAAATATTCAAAAGGGGTGATAAATAAATCTTTATTTTGTGAATGTAATATTCCGTTACTCCAAAACCATATATGGATTGATATATGGTTATATCTGGCTAAATACAGCCTTTATATGGCCATATCAAGCCAGACGTACAACCAGATTTAGGTGCCTTGATACATTATAGCAAGTTTTATATGGCCATATCAAGCCAGATATAACTTGATACAATGCAATTCCAGATATGCAAATAAAGTTTTATACGGCCATATCAAACCAGATATAAATAGATGAAATGTCTGTCCAGATATGTAAATACAGTTTTACATGGCCATATCAAGCCAGATATAACTTGATATGCCAGATATGCAAATAAACATTTTGTAGTTTGTTTTATTTTTTATTTGATTTGATTATTGGATTATGCTTGTTACAAATTAAGACATGTTTTGGATACAGTATCACCTTCCCAGACATTGCAGTTATTTAGTCGATACACTTTTGTTAATACCGCAGTAAACTAAGTGAACTTATACAAATGATTTGCATATTTGGGCGGAGCTTGTATCTAAACCTACATTTTTCCTAATTTGGGAAGTTGAAAGTAAAATATGCACTACGCAGTAAACAAAATTTAGAGTCAAATACGTAACAAAGTTTTAAATAAGAAGCCCATATCACTGTGATTACATAAAATAGGAAATTTCAAGGCATTTTCTGTTCAGTTTAATTTATGTACTTAAGTTAATTCAACCCAATTCTTACATTAAATTCTTCATGGGGCTCTTAAACATTTTCTACTGGTGATCAATGTCTTACCTGGCGCAGGAGTATCCGTGATCACGACGGCGGAGCTCCCAGGTGGGACCTGTTTTATTCAGCCAGCTTAGAACGGGACCACTGTCAGGTGGGTCAGTTAAATTGCTCCTAAAGTCTAAAAATTCAAAAATATATGTTACAAAGCTTGAAAAATGCATTCAGATGGTTCAACTCTCATCTTCACAGGACATTCCTAATCTGAGATATAAAATGTTGAAGCTTATTCACTCCAAGGGCGGATCCAGGGGGGGGGGGCAACTAGGGTCAACTGCCCCCCATGACCAGTCTAGCGCCCCTCAATACAAGAAAAATGCGCCCCCTGCGTCCTAAAAGTTAAGTAAAAACTGCCCGAAAAGTAAAAAAAAGGTCCCCAGAATTTCGAACCGTATAGCTATATATAACTATGGCAATGGGAGTTGGTCTCCGAAATGTAGTCGGTCAAATTCAAGAGTATGCGGCCCCTGCATGATGTTGGCGCCCCCCTTTTCAAACTGCCCCCCCTTCAGCTAGGGGCTGGATCCGCCCTTGATTCACTCAATTTGAAATGGTAAATTCGCAATAATTTGTGATGTCATTCTTGTACTACTCAAATTACAGTCTTTGATTTTCTTCATTTTTTCGAAAGCCACTGCACCTTGTGCCAAAATGTGATCACTGTCTTACTGTTATAGGGTGACTTGGCTATATGCCCTCTCCCTACAACATGCTATGCAAGGGAATGGTCAATGTTTCAAGGTCATATAAACATTTTAATTTCAAAAGGAAACAAAAGCAGGTAATTTGAGTTGTACAAGAAGGACATCACAAATTATTGCGCAATCGACTTTTTCAAATTAAGTAAATAAATTTCAACATTTTATATCTCAGCAGTGGAGTAAGCTATGAAAATGGGAGTTGGATGAATGGAATTCATTTTCCAACCTCTAAAATATATATTTTTGTAATTCTAGACTTTAGGTCCACTTTAAGTCAAAGTTTGTCACTTGGGGACGTTGTTACTCCTTCAGCGAGCAGAACTCCGTCGGGAGTATTGTTTGGTTTTCGCCCCTGGCTCTTCACCAGAGAGTTAGGGGACTTTTGAAAAAAAAAAGAAACTGATGATCAATGTCTGCATGTCTCCATGAGGAGTGTGGACTACAGGTCCAAACTATGATTCATAACTAAAGCAGAAATGGTCCGGATAAAATTTTATCTGTGTCATATAAAGACTTAATCCAGATAGAACTTTATCTGACCAGTGGCCATAAATGGTTTAGATTTGGTTCTGGTTTAGATCTGTGTTATATCTGCCCAACGTTTTATCTGGTCTGATATAAATGCCGTATCTGGTACAGATATGGGCCATATATGGAAATATTTCTGTTCAAATAAGAACCATATCTGGTCCAGATAAAATTTTATGTGTTCCATATGAAGGTTTGAGCCAGATAAAACTTTATCTGGCCATATATGGCTTACGTAGATCTGGTTCTGGCATAGATCTGGGTTATATCTGCCGAATTTTTTATCTGGCCCAGATATAAATCCCATATCTGCATCAGATATGGCCCAGGTATGAAATCCATATCTGGCCCATATATGGAATTTCATATCTGGCCCATATATGGATATGGAGTAAGGCTTGGCCATTATAAGATTCTCCTACTTTCCTCAGTCACCTCTCCTTATTCCTTTGTGTTTCATTTTTGTCAATGGTCTGGGAAAAGGGACTCCTCAAGTTTTTTTTTTAATCAAGTTTTTTTTTTACTGTGAAAAACAAGATAGTTTCGAAAATCCAGGTTAAAGCATAATTTTGTAAGGACGATCAAAGTTTGAGGGTCATAGGGTACGGTAAATAATAGTTTCTAAATAATGAAATGTTGTGAGACTTTGTCATAAATGTGATGGCTTTGTGGACACTCTGGACCAGATCTAGAGAAAATTCAGCTTCCCCAAGGTTACAGGTATAATTTTCAAATGCTAATGAAATATTTTTCTTACAATGATTTCGAAATTTAAGATAATGACTGTTTTTCAATTCGATAAGGGTGGTGGTAGTTGGTGAACAGCCGGAGGGGTTGCTAGTGATTTGGAAATAGTAATTTATTCAAGATATCCTACAGGATGTAACAACGAGTCAATTCTACTTAAGCTTTCCTACGGACACCAGTACTAACGAGACACGTTCTTGTATTGAGTTCACGCGAAGCACGCCGAAAAAAATATTGAGAATTGCCATCCCGTATACGTGGGTAGGTTTATGAATTGTTTATACAAGGACCATGGTGCGTGTAATGAAGTACATTTAGTACTGTCAGTGGCATTTATTTCAGGGCTTGAAGTCCCAAAAGTGTGTCGGGAAGACGAAGCCCATCCTCGCAAAGAAAATGTTTAAAGGGGAATTTTCATGATCCCAGACAGTTCCAATTCTCCCAACTATGCATCTTCTAGCTCCTCCCATAACTGTATGAGGCTCCTCCTTGTGCAAGAATAAACCTGTTTTATTGCTTAAGGCAATGTCCTGGTGAGCACACAAGGCTATAGAATGTAATAAAAGTACTCTCTCTGCCTTGTGTGGAATGTGAGCTACTCTGCATCTTTCAAATTTCAAACTTTGATGTCAATCAAAGAGAAGTCACCAACTGAGAATTTTGATATACATACACTAAAAATATACTTTGGGGTGATGACAGTCTGTCTTTAAGGCACCCAAAAAATTTCCAACAACAATCGTCCGTTGCCTCCCACCTTTGAGCTCCGCCTTTGTATTCACTCTAAACAAATTCTTGTCTTACTGACAAGATACACCTTGTATAGCTGGTGTGCTTAGAATGACAGCTTTTAACTTGTCAAGTTGACCATTTCTGATCTTGTAATCGACTTGTCATTTGTTAACAAGTTAAATCTTGTCCATACAGCAAAATCATCTCGTCAAACGGAAAGTCACATTTGATCTTCTTGATGCAACAACGAATATAACATAAGACAAAAAAAATGTATTTCTTTTCTGAACATCAATTTTATTAATTTGTTATCAGATAGATAATTATATACAATATTAATTTAATTAATACAATAATAATTTACAGATAAAATATATACATATTGTATTAATTTATTTTAATAAATTTAAAATGTATTACTTTTCTGAACATCAATTTCATTAGCTTTTTAACACATAGATAATTATATACAATCTTAATTTGATTAATACAATAGTTTATAGATTATACATACTTATATATACATATTTCGTATGAATTAAATTTATATTAATACACTAATAATTTATAGATTAAATATATACATATATATATATATCAATTTAATTTAAATAAATTAATACAATAATAATTAATAGATTAAATTATATGATATATTAATTTAATTTTTTTCACCTTCATTTAATGATCATTGATTTTCCAAATCTTCAGATAAATTTCAAACAAAACAAAGTGCTCATCGTTGTAAACTTTCTTAGGTGATCGTACTAATTAAAAGCAACGAAAGTTATCAACATGTTACTCTAAAAATATTAAATCACTTATATAAAGTCAGGCCCACAGGAACTAAAGCCAAGAACACATGTTCAAAGAATATACGTATATAGATATATCTGAATGTATATATGTATCAATCAGAATATGATTTAACTCATATGTAAATCCACTGCGCTTCAGTAATGGAAACAAGACGGTCTTATGAATATTTACAAGTTGAGCGATTTGCATAAATAATCATAATGAAAGTAGTGCTCACTCTTGCTTTTCACAGAAATCTGCTTTTCGACCTCAAGTAAAAGATTCAGCTTAGAACAAAATTCATTAATCGTTGGCAATTCGTTCCTTAGTTAACATTGTAAGATACAATACTCAAGATGCGAAACTAGACCAGAAAGCCAAAGGCTTAGTGATTCCTTGCCATATGGCTATATTGAAACAAACATGAGATCCCTCACAGTTATCCTACTTGAGATATCAAGTTAATAAGGTCAAAAGCTTTTGAAATCTTATGACCCAAAATGACCTACATGCTAAATATGAACAATCCACAGGCCAAGTATGAGATCCCTCATAGTTATCCTCCTTAAAATATGTTCACTAGTTTTTGACCTTTTGTGACCTCAAACAACCTTTGACCTGCATGAAAAATAAGAGGGATCATCTACTCAATCCGAACAATCTACATGTCAAGTGTGAGATCCCTCAAAGTTATCCTTCTTGAGATATTGTATTAACATGGTTTTGACCTTTTGACCTCTGGTGACCCCACATGACCTTTGACCTCTACCATAGGGATCATCTACTTAATAAGGGCAATCCACATGCTAGGTATGAGATCCCTCACACTTACTCTTCATGAGATATAGTGTTTACAACGTTTTGACCTTTTGACCTCTGGTGACCCCAAATTACCTTTTTACCTCCATCAAAATAATAGGGATCATCTACTCAATATGGGCAATCCACATGCTAAGTATGAGATCCCTCACAGTTACCCTTTTTCAAATATAGTGTTTTACAAGGTTTTGACGTTTTGACCTCTGGTGATCCCAAATGACCTTTGACCTCCACCAAAAATAATAGGGATCATCTACTTAATACGGGCAATCATCATGCTAAGTATGAGATCCCTCACAGTTACCCTTCTTGAGGTATCATGTTTAAAAGGTTTTGATTTTTTGACCTCTGGTGACTCCAAATGACCTTTGACCTCCACCAAAAACAATAGAGATCATTTACTTAATATGGGCAATCATCATGCTAAGTATGAGATCCCTCACAGTTACTCTTCTCGAGATATCGTGTTTAAAAGGTTTTGATTTTTTGACCTCTGGTGACCCCAAATGACCTTTGACCTCCACCAAAAACACTAGGGATCATCTAATCAATATGGGCAATTTACATGGTAAGTATGGGATCCTTCACAGTTGCCCTTCTGGAGATATTGTTTACAAGGTTTTAACTTTGTGACCTCTGGTGACCCCAGACGACCTTTGACCTCCACCAAAAATAATAGGGATCATCTACTCAATATGGGCAATCCACATGCTAAGTATGAGATCCCTCACAGTTACCCTTCTTGAGATATAGTGTTTACAAGGTTTTAACATTTTGACCACTGGTGACCCCAAATGACCTTTGACCTCCACCAAAAACAATAGGATCATGTACTCAATATGGGCAACCTACCTGACACGTATGAGATCCCTCGGAGTTACCCTTCTTGAGATATCGTGTTTACAAGGTTTTGACCTTTTGACCTCTAGTGACCCCCAATGACCTTTGACCTCCACCAAAAACAATAGGGATCATCTACTTAATATGGGCAACCTACCTGCTACGTATGAGATCCCTCGGAGTTACCCTTTTTGAGATATCGTGTTTACAGGCAAAAGCATCACATACACACACACACACACACGACATCACCATCGCATAGATTCCTTCGGCCTTCGGCAAGGAATAAAAAATTAAGCGGATACTTGATATATCTATACTATAACCAAAGAAAATGTCTTCTTTTGAAAGAGTAAATTGATTTTACAAGAAACACATTTCTACATCCAAAATAAAAGATGAAACAATATGGCTACTCCACAACAAATGATCTAAAGATTCATCTTCTTTTTTACGAAATATGCAAGGGGGACTATCCGTTACCTTCATTAGAAAAAGAAGTCTGTTTGTACCAAGTATTCGATGTATAAAGCAATACTGAAAAAATTATTTTGACATCCCGAACAAAATACCAAGGGCATTAAAAACAGAGTCCCAGATTCTCTCGTCAAAATGAAAGGAGTCATTCAACTTTGTAACAGCTTTGACTGTACTTCATGGAAGGTTCCGTTCACTTTTCTTGACGACTTTGACGATAATTTTAATAAATGTACCTTGGATACCGTAGGTTTCTGAGTTCTTAGAGAGTTTCTAAGTTCATTTATGATGAATGCATATCACATACAAAAAGTGATAAGACATAATATCATTATTTATTTTTATACAAGAATTATTCTAAATAATTTGATTTTCAAACTGACTTTCTGGGACTTTGAATGAAACACTCTGCCACGAACGAACAACATCAGCGATATATGGGTTATTAATTTTTAACATCTGTAATTTTAGAATTGCAGCTAAAGAGAAAGCTTTTGCCATAGCGAGAGACAGAAAAATTAAAATATAGCTTCCAATAGCCAGGTTTATCATCTATGTATCGACGTACCCAGGTGCACGTTAAACCCGCAACAAAAGAATCCACATGAGTTACATTCATACCTACTCATAAATGGGATTATTAATAGTCTGACGAACGTTTTTTTCTTGCCTGTGTCCCCATATAAAATTAAAATTATCTGATTAATCTTAGTAAAAAAATTCTCAGGAGGGTTTTTAAGAACAAGAAAAAAATAGAGTTGAGAAAGACCATACATTTTAGAAGGACATTTCTGCCAGCTGGAGTAAGATCTCAGCCATAAATTGAAAACCTGTCTTAGGCGGGAGAGTTTTGGAGGAAAATTAAGGGCAAAGAGATCCACGTGATTAGTAGAGTAAGAAACACCTAACAAAGTAAATGGACCACTAGACAAAGTAACTGCAAAATCTTTTATAAATGCTGGCTTACGACTAACATAGGGGTCTAAGGGGAACAGAGTAGACTTATCATCATTTATCTTCAAACCAGAGACCTTTTGAAAATTATGAAGTGTTCGGATAACTTCTCTAAGAGAGTTGAAACTTCAATCTAAAAATAAAGTTGTATTGTCTGCATACTGTAAAAGTTGTAATTTTTCATTAAAAATGTGAACCCCCTTTAATAGCATTATTATGCCTGACTACCAGGGCCAAAACCTCAGTACATACTAAAAATAGGTAAGGACTGGCTGGACATCCTTGTCGCACCCCTCTACGCAAATTGCGTGTGCTAATTTCGCACCCTGTCTTATAAGTCAAGACAAAACCAGTTTCATACGATAAGCGAGGGCCTTAGCACTAATCTTAATCTGGATTAAGTTGTGTGATAGGTCTTAAAGTTGTAATACGGATGGATCCTGAACGGGTTAAAGAATAACATAAATTATACCACATTTCTGTTCCAGAGAAATTTCCACCTTGAAAAAGGTAAAATTAAGTGAATCGACCAAGGGTTGACCGACCAAGTGCCAGAAACGCTTGTAAAAATTAATGCTATAAAATCCCCCAGAAGTGATGACCTTAGCATTGATTTAATCTAATTAATACAAGAATTTACATAATATGTTTATATGTTTAATACAAGTGAATTAATTACCCAATACACATAGCAATTAATACAATAACACTCACTGTAATCCCCTCCAAGTTCTTTAGTGTAATAACCTTGGCAAAAACCAAACCCGACGTGAACTGTGCAAGTTATTAAAGTTTTTCAATCAGTGAATACACACTTGGGTGTAATTTTTCTTTATCTTTAATCTGTAGAAAAACTCTCTGGATAAACTGCATAGACTTTCTTAGTCCTTTTGGGTACTCTAGGTTAGCAATGACCGACACTTTTCATATTTGGTATATAGATTTGTCATATTAAGAGAAAGAATCCTATTGTTTTTGGTGAAGGTCAAAGGTCATTTGAGGTCACCAGAGGTAAAAACCGAAAACCTTGTAAACACGATATCTCATACTGAATGTGCAAATGTCTTATGCTCAGGAAAGGACCTTATTGTTTTTGGTGGGGGCAAAGGTCATCTAGTTTCACTAGGGGTCAAACCCTGAAAATTGTGTTAACACGATATCTCGAGATAGGAAGCTTGGATACACAACGCTTTTCATAATTTGTGTATAAATTTGTCATGTTGAGAGGAGAAACCCTCTTGTTCTTGGTGGAGGTCACAAGTCATTTGAGGTCACCAGAGGTCAAAAACTGAAACTCTGTAAACATGACATGACATTGTTAGGGAGGAAGCACAGACGAATCCATTCTAAGACATGTTCGAAATCCTCCTTTTATTAAGCAAACTCTAACATTGTCAATGCCATGTCCAGGAAGGTTAAAGTGTTGAGAGACCGCTTGGAGCTGGGAATTTTTACGTATTGTCTGTTTGTGATTATTGAATCGGAGTCTAAAAGGTGTTTTGGTTTCTCCTACGTAGTTACCATGGGGGCAGATGCTACAAAAGATAAGGTAAATAACATTGGCTGAATTGCAATTGAGGGGGCCTGGATGTAAGTTGATGTCGGTTCCGGGAACTGTCACTACACTCTCCGTTACGATGTGTTTACATACTAAGCAACGGGGGCCATTGCATGGTTTGTTTCCAGGTAGGGGCTGGTTAAGCGGGGGTAGTTTGCTGCTGGTAAGTATAGATCTCAGAGAGGGTGGCTGTTTCAGGGCAAGGACAGGGGGGTTAGTAAACTCTGGGGAGTCAATTGGGTTGAGAATGTACTTTTCAAGCAATTCAAGTCCCTCTGGCACATTGAATTGAACGTAAAGCCAGTGAACTAAGACTAATAAAGAAGCTTGACACCCTTAACAATGGGCTTAATAGAGAATTATCACACTTGGGTGCATTTACTTGCCTTCGTTAGAATCTTTTCTGAGCTGGTATTGGCACAGTTTTGGTGTATGCTGATGAAGAAGCAGGGCTTCGAAAATTTTGTACGTCTAATAAACATGGTGCAAATATGTTGGTTTCTAAGGCATTAACTGTTCTTTTTGCAATTTTATATGTATTATACCAATACACGGAATCTTTCACTATGCACTTTGGATATATATATATATACATATATATATTTATATATATACTTACTTATCACGAAGATTGCTATCGAAAGCTTCAAGAGTGCTCGAAACATACTGCTGAGCGGTAATACAATGATAAGCAGACCAGTTAGCAATTCTTGAGTATTTTTATCGCTATCTTAGTGTTTCGTGGGGATGACCCACTCATCAGGCGATTCAAAACACGACTGACAGCAGTCCGAGTTATAATTAACATTGGCAGAACAAATAAATGTACATACCTAAGTTAAGCTAAATCTACTTAGTGAACCTGGTCAAAGAGAATTTGTTGGAATGTCTACAGCGAAGCAAAAGAACAGAAGAAAGAAAAGGAGAAAACGAAAGAGACTAAAGGTGGAAGCGAAGATAAGAGAAGAAGAGAAGAGGAAGGGTGGGGTAGGCCTATGTTTGATCAATACAATTAATCCAGAGCTTCCAGGCGCCCCTATACCGATGCCCGCCAGCGTTTAGATACCCTTTTATAAAGCACATATGATGCAACGAAAATATTCGTAATAGTTCAAGAAGTATTTTTGCATGAAAACTTGTCCCGTAAGTAAAATAAAGGAAGGGGAGACTGTGGCTACTCTCCTCTTTCACCCAAGACAAACATTAAAATTCAATAAGCTATGAACACTTTCCAGCCATATATAATCAGTTTCAAAAAATATACCAAAGACATCACCATTTTGCATCTAAGCAACCTTAAATCAACAAAAACTTTTCAATGGGGAGGGGCCCCTCCCCCTTGTAACACTCCCTAGTAAAGCATCTTTCACACTACAAAAAAATAAAATTCACTAAATTATGAACACTTTCCAGCCATATGAGGTCAGTTCAAAATATATACCAAAGACATCACAATTTCGCATCTAATGAACCTTAAATTAACAAAAAATTCTCAAAGGGGAGGTGGTACCCCCTCTTCTTAGTTCCCTAACCAGGATGGCGATCACTCATCCCGTGCTTTGCCCCCCTATCAAAAAATCCTGGCGCCGCCCTTGTGTAACAGTAATATTTTCCAACCTTTGCAGCTCATTTATCTGTAAGTTAATGTTGTATGGGATATAACGTAACCAGGTGGTAAATGGTTACTACGCGAAACGATCTAAACTTGTCAAGCTAAACTTATCATTCCTTGAAAAAAAAACACACACACACACACAAATTCCTAAAATGATTGATTCAGCAATTTATTTCTGGCAATTCAATATCATACAACAACTATACTGATTAAACATTGTGAACAATAAATGCCAGAGAAGTAAGGAGAAAGTAGATGTAAAATCCTTATGAATCGTTTCTCCCATTAAAGTAACTTACAAAAAGACGGAGAACTAGAAGAAGCGGGATAAACTTACAAACACAGGCATTTAAGTATCCAGAGAGCCAAAACAGTGATTGTTTGCCGAAAGAAAATAAAAGGCATCAACATTTGCATCTTAGGCTGTTGCATTTCCTAGCAAATTTTCAAGGTTTTCCTGTTTCACATAAGGAGACCTCGTGCAACCTTTTACATCTACTAAGAAGAATGGGACTCATCTTCTGACTAGAACACATCCAAAAGCCAAGTATAAAGAGTACACACGCTTGGTATGTTGAAATATAGTTTTTAAACAGAATTAGGTCGTTGGTGAACACACATAACTTCCAACCTCCACCAAAAACAATAGTACTCTTCCTCCTTACATAATAAATTTATATCCATAGTATTGAAATACCCCTTTCCTAACTTGAGGTATCGTGTTTACAAAAGTTTTAGTTTCTGTGCTTTGGTAACCTCACATAAAATTTGACCTCTATAAAATACAGTAGGGTCATCTACTGACTATAAAGCATCCACACGCCCACCCATGACAGGTACCCATACTTCCTACCTAGAGACCCCAGATAGTTTTTGGCCTCCCCAAAACAACATGGTTCTTCATATCACCATTAAGCATCTACATACTAAGTATGAACATTATCTAAGCTTCCCTTCTCAAGATATCGTGTTAACAAGGTTTTCAGGGTTTGATCCAGTGACCAAATATGACCTTTGACCTCCGCCAAAAACAAGAGGATTTCCGCTCTCACCCTAAAGCATCTATAAAATAAGTATGAAACTTATCCAAGCTTCCTACCTCCAGATATCTTGTTCACAAAGTTTCCATGGTTTAGTTTCCGGTGACCTCGGATGACCTTGAGCCTCCACCAAAACAAGTGTTCTTTCTTTCACAATTAGTTATCTACGTATTAAGATGAAATTTATCCAAGCTCCCTACCTCCGGATATCGTGTTAAAAGTTTTTCAGCTTTTGACCCGGTGACCCCAGATGACATTCGACTTTCACCAAATACAATGCCGTTCTTTGTCTTACCAAACAGCATTTGCATACTAAGTGCAAAGTTTACCCAAGCTTCTTATCTCGAGATATCGAGTGAAAAAGGTTTCCATGATTTGATCCCTGGTGACCCAAGATAACTTATGACCTCCACCAAAATCTAAAGGGTTCCCTCTCACCATAAAGCAGTTAAAAATAAGTATGAAATTTATCCAAGCTTTCTACATTCAGAAATCTTGTTTACAAGGTTTCATGGTTTGCTTCCTGTGACCCCAGATGACTATTTTTTCCTCTTACCATTTTACATCTACGTACTAAGATGAAATTTGTCCATGTTCCCTGCCTCCCTTTCTCTTATTATAATGACTTTAAATACTAAGTATGAAACGTATCCAGCATTCCCATCTTGAGATATCGTGTTTACAAGCCAAGTGTCAAAATCATAGACACATGCATACGTACACATACACACCTTCACACATTCAATAGTTACTGCATGGATTCCTATTGCCTTCTGCACGGACTCACTAATGGTGCCGATAAGTATTTCATTAGAAATTAATTAACTGACATAATTTTCTGTTTGATTATTAATAAGCGTTTACTGTTAAGAATTGTTTTACTTTGTACATATTTTTGAAAATTTTCAAATTTTCGCATTCTTTCAAGCTGTTAACAAGAGAATTCCAAAGTTTGACAACTGCGGTTGATAAATAAAGTTGGTCTTTCCTTGTCCTAATATAATTGCACTTGAAATTATTTATACGTCTGACATTATGTCTGCCATTTATGGCTGGTAGGAAAATGTTTTGAAAATTCTCAGGCAATAAAGACTGGTAAGCCTTAAACATAAAAACACATGTTTTAAATTTCATTCATTGCAGAAAGTTCCAGAGTCCATAAAAATGTTGATCATTGTGGAACTACACATGGTACATCACTCTAGTCAGACTGAAAGTCAATAAACTGTACTGTATAAATTGTTTCCTGTTATACAAAAAAAACTAGTTATCATACTGTACGTACGGTACTGTTTCCTTTGTACACAAACAACTAGTTATTTAATTCAATTATGAATATGAACTGCGTCACGAATTCCACAATGGTCCAGTTTACGAGGTGTAATAAGATGTTCTATTGTGGCAAATGCTTCTTTCAAATCAATGTTCAACAATCACCCCAATTGTTGACTGGTAATCATCTAATGCTGTCATAGTATTTTGTATTAAATCTAATAAAGCCATAGATTCAGACCTGCCAGATCTAAAACCATAATGACTTTTAGATAAAAGATTCTACTTGTCAATGAACAGTCAAATTGTGTAGCTAACCATTTTTCAAATATTTTAGAAACTTGTAACAAAGAAACTGTTCCGTTATTAGTTGTTAAACAGTTAACAATCACCAGCTTTATAAATTGGTATTTCTTTTGAAAACTTTCACATTCTGTAGGAACATTCTATCAGAAAACAGCTTTTTACAAATAAAATTGAAGGACTGAATGACACGTAAGATAATGTGTCATACTAAAGCCATGTTAATTTTATTGCAGTCACCAGATCCCTTGTTACCTAAATTTCCAACTTTTTAATATTTCATTTCCATTGGTTTAAGTGTGTTTACCGGGATAACCTCAATTATTCTTGAAATGAGGATGCTGCGATACAATACGTCCTAAAATTTCGAGTGACAAAACTGCAGATGAGGCGACATCGGACGTTGCAAAGCGGACTGCCATTGACGAAATGTGGTCTTCTCGTAACATAAGCTTTATTTTTTCACTAAATGAGAGCGTGGCAACGCACGATTTTGCCTTAAGCGCTACGAAGTCGGATGCCCAAAGTTCTGGAAGATCTGCAGGTTTACACCGGAAATAGTTTGCACAATAGCTATTAATGAGATGAAAGACCCTTATCCAATAAAAAGCCATCATTTCATCTCGATAATTTCTTCGACAAGGCAAACCGAAGGAGTAAAATCTCTCGAATCCTTTACACACACAAAATTCACCATCCTTATTATAATGCACTACATTTTCAGCCGCAAGTAAGGGTCCGGTGCAAAATTCCAAATCTAGTTTGTTACTTTCACATTTTACACCGGTTAGGCCCCTGGGGTAATGACAGAGCACTTTGTGAATTTGATGATTCAACTCTTCCCGACAGCAAGGAGCTTTGCATATGCAACACTGGGCCTGGCAACCCAGTAATGTACTGGCTAAATTTTCAAAGGAGCAGTTCAATACGAGTTGTAAAAATTTATCGCACAGATCAAACGAACAAGGGTCTGGTAATTCTATGTTTGTCTTAGTTTTCATATCCAGAATATTCTGAAGGAAGAGTGTAACATTTTGTGACAGTTTATTCATATCTGAAACTCGATAGACGTAAGTTTCCTCTAACTCGAACTTGATACCTTGTTCCTTTGATAGAAACTCTGTAAACTTTTCACACCATTCCTCCATTGACTGTGAGTTTGAAAGTTCTTGTACGAAAGAGGTACGGAAGGCTGGGATATTATGCAACACCGTTTCATATTGGAGCTCAATCCACGACTTACTGCCTACTTTGGTGCTAATCATGTGCACCATCTTATCTCTCAGCCAATTGATTAAAAATTCGGTATTATTGTTGATATAGTATATGTATCGTAATGGGTCATTTACATCAAGAAGATCTTTAAGAACCTCGACATGCAATTTCCGTTTTGTTTGAAGTACGCTATCAGAGATGTGACTAATAATATTTACCTTAAGCCTTTGTAATACGAATCTCGTGAACTGTTCACAAATTAGTTTGCAGATAAATTGAAAAGCTCGGTCGTTCTGACATTCTTCTTCAAAGAAGGACGTAAAGTCAAGATAAATTTCAGGCTTTTGTTTGTCTAATAATTCTTGGGAAGTACTATCTCTTTGGTGTTCGTTACGGCTATTTGATGCCAGTTCTGCAATCTTAGCGCAAATGTGAAGAAGCGCTTTGACAACCAGCGAGGATGGCAGCTTCACATTATCTTCATTTACTATGCCTGAAATTTCTGCTAATGCATTTTGAAGAGTGGAGTATACTAAATTTAAAGAGAAGGCCTTTTGCTGGTCAGACGTTTCGGCAAACTGTCTCAATATTGATTCTTTAACTCTTTCCACAGAAACCTTAAGTTGTCTTGACTTTTCCTTTCCTTTTTCAGTATCTTCCGCATCCCAAACCCCTTTTTGGTAAGTCCTTTTTTTCGGCATATAATTTTCATAATCAAACTCTTTACTATGATTAGAAATGTCACCTTCTGAGTCTAGCAGATGGAAAAATTCACTCTCAAAAGCATTTTCAGTACACAGTTTCTGTAAAAATATGCTGCATTCTGTCCTTATTTCCTTTTCACTCACTTGTTTTAGCTCATATTTTTTTAGAAGGTCGTTCCTTAATTCATCCCAAAACTTTTCAAAATGATCATGGCAATGCTTATGGTCAAACTGTTTACCTTTGCATTTGCGAATTCTCGTTGCCTCTTGTACAGCTTTCAACCGTATTTCCTTTGTCATTTCAGCAACAATGGAAGGAACATCTCTAAAACCCAGATGTAAGACTTTGACATAGTTTGAAACTTTTATCTTCATTTCTTCCTCAAAGTCTAAAAGGTTCAATTCAATCCAACTACGGAAATTGTCGTTTTGTAAATGTTTATTGTCGCCGTTGTTCTGAAGGTAAGATTCAAACTTTCCCCATACAATTTGTCTTTGCTTGTCTATCTCAGAAGAAACTTCTTTTAGGATGGATTGGGATACATGCTCCCTTTCGCAGTCTACACTTGTGTTTAGTCTCTCACGCCATTCAGTCCATTTATCCATAATTACACTCCTAACATCCCCAAGCCACTTGTTACACTGCATGCTAAAATCGTGACACGAGATTGCTTTTGATACATTTTCAAAATTAAGCACAAAATTTTCTTCTTTAAGTGCCGTGTCTACCGCTAGTAGTTTACTGCAAAATGTTTGAAAGGTTGATGGGACTTGTAATTCCTCTTTCTGGATGCTACCAAGAATTTGCCTTTTAAATTTGGTTACAACTTCGCCATACAAAGGATTTGGTGGATTCATGTTGCCACTCCACAAAACAGGAACATATTGAGTATGCTCTTCAATATTTAACTTGAATATATCCGAGAAACTTTTAAACTTAAATATGCATCCTTCGGCTTTAGCTACTTTTTGAACAGCTTCATCGAGACCATGTATAATGTTTTGCATATTGTTTCTATTTTGGACAGGTGCTGTAATGTCACTTACGCGTTGCTGGATAACCCTACACTGAGACTTTAGGTCCACTTCTTTCATTCTTATCGCGGCATAAGCCGCAATTTCTAGAAAGTCGGTTGTGTCAGAACTTACTAATTCACCTTCGATATTGACTATAGTAAAATCTGCAAGACAAAGAGCCAGGGTTGCCATTTTATTATCAAGACGCCTATTTCTCGTCTTTTCGAGCAATAAATGTCCGTGGTCAGCTTTAAGTCCTTCCGTGTCCATTACAATGATATATCTGCATCCCAGATCCTTAGAAAAGCTTTCCTCTACCTGTAGGAGACGAATAAAAAGGCCCCTTGTGCAACGACCGGCAGACACGGGGAATTTTGTGCCGAACATACTGTTTAGCAAAGTTGATTTTCCACTACCCTGTACACCAATGACACTCAAAACCATCACTTTTGAAGCTTCGCCTAAGATTATACTGAGAGCAGCAAGAATTCTTGAGATCCAGATTTGGGGAATACAATAACTCTTGTCATCTAAAATTTCCAAAGAGTTCCCCCTAATTAGAAACTGAGCGGCAAGGAATGGAAGACGCATTATCTCGTCATGTTGCTCACTGTTTACACCGCACTGCATGTGCGCTTCAAATAACTGCCCTAACTCCCTCATGAAATCCTCAAGTCCAATTCTCATTTCCCACTCATCCTGTGCTTCCTTCATGTATGCTTGACGTAAATCGGTATGTTCACCCACTGGTTCGCTACTTTTGAACCCAGTTCTTCCTATTTTGTGCTCGTATGTTAGGTCAAACAGTACAGAACGCAAACAAACCAAGCAATCATCATACAATTCATTATTAGTGTCAACTAACTTCAGTAATTCCCAGAACTGTTTTACTTCTTCTGCTAATTCAGTCTTTACTTGTTCTTTTCTTTCCTCCAGTTGTGTTTCTATTCTCAAAGCAATTTTCTCTTTCCTGCCAGGTGCTTCCCCCTGGTCTATTTTAATCGGGATGCTGTCTATTTCGGTCCATTTTAACCACCGAGGGAATAAAGCTAATATACGCTTTTTGAATATTTTTATGTCACTTTTACCACAAACAATTTTTTCCGTAGTATTCTTTAATTCATCCAAGTACACCTGAGGCGCGTCGAAATGGACAAAATCTTTAACTGTGTCTTTATATGCTTCGATAGGTAGCAGGTTATCGTCAGGATAAGACTTTTGAATTTGATCTATTTTAGAGCACAAAAGTTCATTTAAGCGTTTTATTTGTAATAAGTCGCGCGCAATAATAATTCCGTCGTGTTTACAGTGGAAAGGCGGATTTGCTCCCTTTTCATCAGTTTTTCTAATAGCTACAACGATAACGTTGTTTCCGTTATCTTTGATATATTGGATAGCATCTTTATGTGTTTGCCAGTTTTGTTTATCTATTAGAACAAAGATCATATTTGATACTTTCAAAATAAATTCGGTTTGGTATTCAAATAACCGTGAGTCTCCTCGTAAGTTTAAAAATGTTGTAGGCTTTTCAAGAAGCTCCTTGTCGCCTCCCTGGGGAGCATACCATACTGCTTCGATAGAACCACCTGCGAAGTTCGGTTTTACATCATTAAGCTTGTGTGTAAAAAAGGAATGTACTTGCGTTCCTTGACAATCACTTAACAATAAATTAAGTAAATTAGATTTAGATACCCTCACATCACCAATCCTTAGAAATGAGACGGTGAATATAGCACTTGGAAAAATTGGTCTTTCCACATATTCGTTTTCATTGGGACCTTTATATTTTTTTCGAATGGTTCTAAACGCCCAGTAGAAAAAAAGGGGTACTTTGTCACGTGTACTTCTTACAACCAGAGGAACTGCAAGCTGGCAAGAGGACATTTTATATATAATATCCTGGCGTAAAAGATTATCTGAAGAATGTAAAATTGCAAAGACCAAATCTCTTACACTCAGGACATTGTTTGTTAGATCTGAGGAAGTTATTCTGTAGTCTAAGGAAGTAATCTTGGTCCAAAAGATTTCAGCTAGTGATAAAGATTTTCCCGGATCTTTTATCGGGAGCATTTCATTTAAAGTCATTTTTTTAGTAATACCACATTTTATTTTTAAATCTTCAAAGGTAAGGTTGTCAGATGAACTCTCTGGAGTGTCACCATCGTCATCAGAATCCAAAGAATCAGGTATACGAGTTTCTGCAACATAAATAAACATTAGTAGTGATTAAAAAGGATGGAGTAAGTTTTCGTGTGCAATCCATTACTACCCTTGAATAAACCTTATTGCCCTTTTCGGCTCACGGCCCGCCACGAATACGCGTCTGGGCGCTGGATGACCGCTGGCTGCATTTGGGGAAGGAACGAAATTGCATGATGGTCAAAACCTTTGAGCCATTCAGCGTTAGTGCCTTCGGGTTCGGGGGCATTGGTGAACAACTGGAAGTCCTTACAGAAACACTTGTGGAAGCGTTCGGAGAAGCCTCCCCCCAAAGGCAACTTCTCTGTACTAAGGATTAGTTTTAGCAAAAGGTTCCACACATTTCACAGATAGCGGCCATTTTACTTCATTATTTTCATATTAATTCGCCGTTTGAATGCAAACTACTTCATGAACTAAATGAAAATACAGCTATCATGTGATTTTGTTCTTGAAAGTATGATTTGGCTGAGTACTTTCAGATTTTTGCGTGACATCAAAAATGTTCCACACCTACGAGATTTAGATTCAGCACCACAATTGTGACTAGAAAAAGTTGAAAAACGTTTCATTTCGTACACAACAAGGATGTACCTAGCATGGGTTGCAGACTTGACTTAATGCTATCTCTCTAGTTATTGAATGCCTATTTTAGCGCCTAGCAATAACCTGTTACCGAACGGAACAGTCTCTGAGTGTTTTGTGGATTATCGGGGATCATCAAATGCAGCTTTTCTGCTGCTGGCATCCTTACTACAGAATTGTTTAACTATAATTACTGCACCTGTGCACTAATCCCCAGGGCAAATTCTTTCAAAAAGGAAATTGACTTTTGCGAGATCCTTGGAAAGGCAATGAAGATTCTTATGTCACATATATGTATACTCAATCAGACTGCCCAGTAATTAATGGAAAAGTTTTTTTCAATACACTGTACAAAACCATGTATATTTGACTGAGTATACGCAGTTTTTTTTAACACCTTGATAAAAAGTATACTTCAAACAGAAGATGTTGGCTGCCATTTTGGATTTTTTGTATTTTGGCAAATATGCTCAATGTCTATCTCTTGACCTGACACTTAAACAGTGACCACAAACCATTACAAAACATTATGTATGTCGCAAAACAAGGTTTAGCTAAATTGTTAAAGAGAATATTCAGGAGACTCGTATTTTCAGAAAGTCTTCGCATAGATTTAATTGCCACAGACAAAAATTTCACCTTCTTGTAAAAAAAATACTATGATATATATTGAATTGATTTGATATTACAATCTAAGATGGGACGACTCTCAGTTGCTTAATCTTTTTACAAGAAACAAAAAACCCAAAATATCTACCCATATTATTTACAACGTCTAGACTTTACTCAAAGTAAAAAAGTCTATACACCACTTACCAATTTTTCTTGCAAACGCCTCAACCTTTTGAGCCGCTTTGACCATATTTATGTGCATAAACGCATCATGTAACACTTGCACATGGTGCGGTGTAAGTTTTAATTCACTTTTCAGATGATTCAGTAATGCTAGTCCTTGAGGTTTATTTGAGAGAATTGATTCTGTTTTGGCAGGCGTAACCCCAAAATAAGTGCACAGTTTTTTGCAAGTAGGAATATCCACGTCTTCCGAAACTGTTGTTATAAATTTACCGAACGCATCCGCCATTTCTGTACAGAAGAAAAGTAAAAGAATTATGTCTTACAGTAGTGTTGATTAATATTCTTGAGAAAAAAAAACACTGACAAGACAAGACTGAAGAGTCTCACAATCCAGATTGAATCTGAATTTATCCCAGTATATAAATATAAAATGTTCATAGACATAAAGCCAATAGCCTTACTGATTTCTTGCCGAAAGGACACAATGTTCGAATCTTTAGCTATTGCATTAACTAGTAATTTGCAAGGTGATTCTGGTGTTACACCAACAGCGACGTCATGCAACCTTAAACTTGTATAAAAAAGAATGGGGTTCTGACTATAACACAACTAAAAGCCACGTATGAAAAGTATAAACGCTTCCTATGCTCAGATATTATGTTTAAAAGAGTTCGGTTTTTGATGTCCGAAGTAAAATCACATGACCTCAATCTCCACGAAAAACGATAGAATTCTTCCTCTTAATATCATAAATTTTTATACCAAGTGTGAAGGAACCTGCCGTTCGTAACTTGAGAAATCGCGTGTTCAAGGTTTCAGTTGTCTTCTGATTAACTTACATGACCTTTGACTTCTACAAAATGAAATAGAAGTCAAGTTTTGAATGTAAAGCATCCACAATCCGAGTATGAAAAGTATTCATGATTCCTAAGTTGAGATATCCTATTTACAGGGTTTTTGATTTTTGAACGCTGATAATCTGAAATGACCCGTGATCTTAACCACAAACGATAAGGTTCTTCCTCTTATAAGGATACTGTTAATCCAAATACCAAGTAGCTAAAGTATACATCATTCTTCCCCTGAAATATCGTGTTTACAAGCAATTCTCTAGAATTTGGATGTTTTACCTTCCGCGTTATACATTATGTATTTTTTGGCTCAAATGATGTGAAAAGTGTTAACTTATTTCAGAACTGATCTGACACACATATAACACTGTCACCATGCTACCATAATTTATCGTTTCTCCTCAGTATTCATAATTTACACATAATAAATGTGCCTTTTAATGTCACAATCTTGTGGGTAGGGAATAAACTATTCACAATCAAAATCACGGTGAAACTGTGGACCAACTTGGCCAAAAAATTCGAAAACCAATCATGTACATGCAGAAGTAAAGCTAAGGTGCCAGGATAAACCCTAAAAAATAGGGTACTCATTCAGAGGCAAGTAACTTTCAGCTTGACTTCTATTCTGGTTTCCTGTGAAGGGTAGCAACAACTGACAGTAAAGTGCATTAATATACCTGGAGATTGACTTAAGTATGTTTGTGACAGGTACACGGTGACAGAGCCCCCAAAACAGCATGTTCGCAGCAGCTTAACGCTTCCGGCAGACAGTACGTATATACGTGGGGCCTGAACACACTTTATTGTTGGACAATACAGTGCAGGTGACGCTGTTAACGAAAGCTCACAACACCTGTTACTCTCTACTTTCTCCCCTTCAGGTTTGTTGTACATGAGTTTCTACTTTCATGAAATGATGAGTTCTGTATACTATTATAGGCCTATGTGAGACGGTCAGTTTTAGGATTAATAATGATGTTGAAGAAATCTGGCAGCATAAATGTCAGGTTAGGCCTAAGCCTATGATCAGATGCGATGCATGTGTTTATAAAATGCGAGAGAGCTTTTTAAATACGTAGAAACAGGCACTGAGAAACTAAAAGAGAACCCCAGACCCAAACAAAAACCCTGTCGGATCATGAACAATGCCAAACAAACTATACACACCATGCAACAGGTAACAAATGACTCTTTCTTACTACTGAGATTCAGAAACTGCCACTGCAGCCAATCCCAAAACAACACCCTAGCCCAACAACCACAAACCACCCCAAAACAAAGGCCCACCCGTTAACCACACGCCCGAGGACGACACCACGCCCGAAGGCAACACCACGCCCAAAGGCAACAGCACAAAGGCAAACACTGGGCAAATACAGGTGCACCTTGCCCAAGGGCGCCCCGGAGGCAGTTGTGGCAAGGGTAACCTCATTACTCCCACGTTTGAACTCCAACCGGATGCAGTTTAGTTTATACAATGCGAAGGCGCGTGATAGTCCTACATAGGATAGACGTAAGCTATTACCAAGAGCTGTCGTATGCTGATGGGCAGGCGTACTGAGTAGTAATGCTAGGTCACATTTTATCGCTTCAATGAATCCAGATTATTTCATGAAGTTATCTCTTGTTAATGTATTATTAGCTGTTCAAGAGTTGCGGAGCAACTATGCCAGTTTGTTAGACAAGATGTTTTCAAAGGGATATTTTTAACCGTTGTGCTTGTCCTGCAACTTTTCATTTAGTGTTGTTTAAAGGAATACGTAGCTTGGACCAGGAATGGCTACAATGTTATAGTAGATGACTTCATTTCAATTATTTGTTATACTTAAAGTGATATAGTGAAACTTCACTGAGATGTCATATGTGAGGAATAGCCTAGGCTGTGTTACAGTCGGTGGATCATCTCTACTGCCTAGTGCGAAGCATATGCATGCATATTATTCTTACCGTACTATCATAATTAAGTTACTCATCTGTTTGTTTTTAAAATGGTCTGACTGTTTATTGTTGGACAATACAGTGAAGCTGTCAGCAAAAGCTCATAACACTTGTTGCTCTTTGCTCTCTACTTTCTCCCCTTCAGGGAGTGGTAACATGTTCACTGTTCAAGGTTCTACAGTGATGCAGACCAACATCTAAGTTTGTTGACTTTGTTGAGGTCTTATGGCTCAGTCAAGATCTAAGAAAATAGATAATAGTACAGAGAGAAGTTTCTTACAGAGACGTAACCGGGGGGGGGGGGAGCAGAGGGAGCGACTGCTCCCCCCTTTCAGTGTCGAAAAAATGTTAAAAGTGTGATGTTTTTGCAGGGTATTTTGTCAGTGCTCCTTTGATATTAAATTCTCGTCAGCTCTGTTAACTCCATCATAATCGTAATAACATTCAGGAATCCTGGCTGAGCTATTTTACATAATGCGTCACCCTAGCTAGAAAGGATCCCAACACAAATGTCCATATAATTCGTTGTTTATGAAGCTAAGCTAGCGCGCGTATAGCAGTCGTACGTATAGCAGTCGCCAACTAGCACTTCTGGGGATTTTTTTCCCTTGAGGTGTCTCCCATCCTACAAAAGGTTGTCGCTGTTCATGCACCAACAAATGTCTCTGTTAATGTGTTATATATGTTATTCTTTTTTATAATGGGGTTTCCGTACATACTGTATAGGGGCAATTGTTTTCAAATAACTCCCAACGTTTTCTAATGCTATCCAGATATTTGACAATTTGAATCAGTAATGATCAGGTGCAACTCCATCCCACTTTGAAGGAGCTCGGCAAGTTAATTCTCTTATCAAATTATCGACTTCCCAAATCTACTCTACTGATACTTGGGGAAGGGGGTTGTAGGGCGGCACATGTACAGTAAAGTGGAGACAAAACAAAACTACCACCTTGTAGTCAAACCATGTGTTATCATAAATAAGGTGGAAATGCAATTTCCAAAGCTTTGTTTCAACATATAGTATATGATCTAACTTACATGGAAGAATCCGGAAAACTTCCATCCTATCATACTACTATCTTTTGAAATTGTTATTAATATACAATGAAGGAATTTCACAATTTGAAATTGCCTCCACTAGATGGTAGCGAACAAGTTGTAGTCAGTTTTTACTCGTGAATTTAAATTAATTTACTTCACTTTTGATAACCAGAAGTCAAAAGGCCTCGTGATTTCATGCCGTAGGAAATGTTGGGATTTTCTAAGCAATTCGTGAGAAATTTTGCTTTTCGACCTCTGGCTACCCCAAATGACCTTTGAGGTACCTCTCCAAAAAAGGTTTTCTTCGAGCTATAAAAGCACACATGTACCAAGTATGAAATCTATCCAAGCTTCCTGCACTGAGAAATCGTGTTACGAAGGTTTTCAGACTTTTACCTTCGGTGACCTCAGATAACCTGTGACCTCCACCAAAGAAAATATGGTCCAACTTTTTACCATAACACATTTACAAACCACTTATGACATCTATCCAAGCTTCTTATGATGAGATATTGAGTAAACAAGGTTTTCAGAGTTTGACTCCAATGACTCAAGATGACCTTGACTTCCTCCGATAACAATAAAGTTCATTTTTCTCAGAATGACTCATCCATATATTACATATAAAAACTACCCAAGTTTTCTACATTGAGATATCGTCTTTACAAGGTTTTCAGAGATTGATCCTCCTGCCGTTGTGCGTGATGCTCCGCATAAGCAATGGAGTAAGAGAAAACAAGCCAGTGAGACACAACTGGAAAAAGGCCGTGGCCGGCTCGACTTGAACCAGTTGGTTGGGAACTGGGCCGTTAAACATCATCTAGCTAACTCCCCCTGACACCAGATGACCTTTGACCTCCAAAACCAATTGGGTTTTTCCTCTCAACATGACAAACCTATTCACCCAAATATGAAAGTGTCTTTCATTTCTACCTTGAGATATTGTGTTTTCAAGGTTTGCAGAGTTTGACACTCCCTGACCCCAGATGACCTTTGACCCCCACAAAAACAATAGGGTTCTTCCTCTCAATATGAAAAATCTATATACCACACACGAGGAGTGTCTGTCATTTATATCTTGAGATATCATGTTTTAATGGTTTCAGGTTTTTAAGCTCTGGTGACCTCAAATGACCATTGACGTCCACCACAAACAATGGGATTCTTTTTCTTGACATGACAAATTTATATACTAAATATGAAATGTTTCGATCATTTCTACCTTGAGATATCCTGTTTACAAAGTTTAAGGTTTTTAACATCAGGTGACCACCAATGACCTTTTACCTCTACCAAAAACTATAGGGTTCTTTCTCTCAACATGGCAAATCTATGTATCACATATGAGAAGTGTCGGTCTTTCCTATCTCGAGATATCGTGTTTACAAGGTTTTCGGTTTTTGACCTCTGTTGACCTCATATGACCTTTGACCTCTACCAAAACAATAGCAATTTTTTCTCAAAATGACAAATTTATATACTAAGTATGAAAAGCTTCTGTCAGTTCTACCTTGAGATATCGTATTATAAAGGTTTTAGGTTTTTAATGTCTTGGGACCTGACATGACCTTTGACCTCTTCCAAAATGATAGGATTTTTTCTCCTAACATGACAAATCTATATACCAAATATAAAAAGTGTCGACCATTTCTACCTTGAGATATCGTGATTACAAGGTCTTTCAGTTTTTCACTTCTGGTGACCTCAAATGACCTTTGATTTCCACCAGAAACGAGAGTTCTTTCTTTCAACATGACAACTTTATATACCAAATATAGAAATTGTTGGGATATCGTGTTCACGAGCGGCGTCACATACAAACACACACGCACGCGCACACACACGACATCACCATCGCATAGATACCTTCGGTCTTCGGCAATGAATCAAAAACCAAACAGATAATTGTGTTGTTAAAGAATGTGCTTTCTATCGTTCCGTCCTGTCGCAGCAATAAATTTTGGTTACTATGGCAACGTACTTGTAGTTTTTAATTTTTTATGGGGGTTACCAAAGCTACCCAGCAACTTGTTAACATGGACATAAAAGAGCTTTGGTCAATAATCTCAGAAGAAGCTTCATTGAGTAGCATCCAACGAATTCCGTCTTGTTGCAAAAATGATATTTTTGGCTCCAGCCCAGATCCATAAATTTATCGATTGAATAAAAGTGCTTCTCTGTAGACAAAGCGAAATAAAGTTTTCCTGAACCTAGGTAAAATGAGTGAATTATTTGATTGCACATTAAGACTTTTGAAATATATAGTTATGCAGCAGGTGATTCTTATTATCATTACATTTCGTGGTCATTCTTATAAACTCGTCTTTGGCAGAGACATTGGCAGTATGTTTCAGGAGGTTGTAATCCAGGTGTAGAATTTGTTTCGGAATACTTTAAAAAAGTTATGTATTTTTTCCTAGTCTTTTTATAAAATAAAATGATACCAGACTGACAAAGCAAAAATAAGATGTGCGAATATGAGAAATTTAAATCACTTTCCTTGGCCTCCTTATTGAAGACAGCCACACTATGTATGCTAGTCTAGCCACAATGTAATAATGTTGCTTAAACACCTGAAATATGGTCGGAAAAAGTCAGTCGTTCATCAATGCATACTCCTAAATATAGTCAGGTGGGACAAAAAAAGGGTGGTTGGGAGAAAATTATAACCCTCAGAGCTAGGAGAAGGTTTGACTAAAGTTGCCATATTTTTCATATATTAAAGCTGTATGTTTATTTTATTTTAAAATAAAAGTAGTAATATGGATTCCTTCACACCTGGACAGTGGCACTGTGAAAATCTTCAACCCAAAAGTTGACTGTTGTGAAGTTTGCACCATGTTTCCAAAACGTTTTATTTCCTAGAGTACTTGAAGCATTTTGGGGATTATTTTAGCTATTCTACTTTTCTAACAAAATTCCGTCAACTACCCAAGTGACTAATTACTTGCCATGTATTTATAGTTCTTAAAATGTCTTGTTATTTTACCCCAATAACAGTGTATATTTTTAGGTAAAATACAAGTCTGATTTCGAGTAATATCACAAAATTTTCCCTAATTAATTTCCTCCGGGGCCATTTCTTGATACAATGCATGTTTTCTTAATGATATTAGTAACTTAGATTGGTTTAATGCGGTCTCAGATGCTACCGTATGAGTAGATGGCCTATAACTGTACTTATGATAGGCTATAACATCCGCCTATAGGACTTTCATAAAGTGGATATGTGTAATTGCAGTATATTCGTAGAGTTATGTCAAATTCATATGCTGTTACTGCTGTAGCAATTGCATATTAATAAAACCTTATAAGATGCTATATCCTACATATTGTTTTTAAAATATGACCTTTAGGTGGATAGTAAGTGTTTTAGATTCATTTTTATAGCATGAGAAGTTGATCCCACGGAACACGGAGTCGCACAAACTAATAAAATACCCAACAGCCTAAAATCTATCTAGTCATGAAACACAGCTCATAAACGAGGTGTTTCCTAGCTGCACCTACTTCCTTTCGTGAGTTTTATTGGCCTAGCAGATCGCTGTCCCTTTTCTCGCAAGTCAGAATGTTGTGATGCCAACTCTCTTGACGACAGGGAGTAAGTTTAACAGCTGTCGACAAGGTGTTAAGTTATTGTGATTCATTGCATTCTTTCCTTCTATCATTTATAATATTTTGGGGGGTTGAATTTGACAAAATTTAGATCGAAGGTGTAAAGGTTGTATAAGAGGTGTTTTTTTTAAAAGAAACCTGTGTTTCACAACATACCCAGTACAAGTCAGCCTGAAGAAGTTCATGAAATAAAGTAGTAGTAAAGGGAATACCCCCCCCCAATTCATTGCCAGACTTTCCCTATTCATTGCCAACTCTTACGATCGTCAGTTTTGTGGGATCATCTTGGCATGAGTCCTAAGGCAATGAGTCTGGGACTTTATAAATATTTTTACAGATAACAAATTGATTGAAGTTGGATTCTTAAGATACAAGTTTTTTACATTACATGTCCTGTGCCCACATGAAGTCTCTAGTAATATTCATTTACTTGTTTCTGAATTAAAAAGGGTTAAATTCTAGTGTAAAATCTCATATAGTTTTGTTGTTTTTGACCTTTCCCAAGTTTTCATTTTATTCCAAATGTGGTAAATTTGGAGGATAAAAAACAACAATTTCCCAAGTTTCTTTAAAGAGAAACAGTTTTGTTATGGGCGGTCAGCAATATGGCCCCAGTCTTCAGTTTACTACAGTGGAAAATTTTTAAAACCTTGAACCTGTGTCTTTTTATATCATTATTATATTTTCTTTACTCCACCTGACTATGCTTGGTTTTAGACATACGTTCCACATCTGATCCTTCTACGTTTACATCTTCTGATTGACAAGAAAGCAGACCTAGTGCTTGATATTCATATTAGTAAAACACCAGTTTCCTTGATTTCTAAGGGTTAAGAATTAATCTCTTTCTACTACACTGGAAGAATATATTTTTTACAGTCTGTTGATAATTTGCAGTAGTTAATCCCTGGTCACAGTAAGTTTGAAAATTTGCACCACAATCCAGTATCATGCACCAGTATATAACTAATGCAAATTCACACTAGTTTTACTTGCACGGTTCTTTCCTTTAAAAATCGTTAGTACCTGTGAATTACCCATGGTTCATCAATTAATATTAATATATCTCTCAACAATGGATTTGTTAATACTGTGTTGAAGGTACTAGAGAAGTCAAGGTTAGCATATTTGATATAATTGTTTTCCTTTTATTCAGATTTGAAACAATATTGTAAACCAGTACAAGATCGGCATCAATAGAAGAGAGGTGTTCTCTTCATCGTGTCTTTAGGGTTTTCACGTTTCTTTGGCATGTCTATATCTTTAACGAAGAACATGTTGGAATATTGCTGTTAGTCGTGGGACAAACAAGAAGCTAGTCATTTGACGGTTTGGTCGCAAATACTTACAAGTCACGGAAACCAGAAAGCCAATAGTCTGAGTGTCTCTTTGCCTCTATAATACAGGTTCAAAATAGTACAGAGGTTTCAAATTGGCAGTCATATGATATTATGGAGTTATAAAATTACAGACTGATATCATGATACGGGAGTATGTGTTAGATTCACTAAGGTCTCTTAAGATATTTACAACTTATTGATCTTTTGAGGCCTGATGACTCTGACGGCCTTTGACCTTTATAAACATTACGGATCATTCATACAACACGGTTCACTCAAACACTGAGTATGACATACTTCACTGTAAGCCCTCTTGAAAAATTGTGTTAAGAGCTTTTTTCAAGCCTCTCTCCCCCACAAAACCGAAATGCAGATTTAGCAGTTTTGTGTTCATTTGGACCCTGAAACATCTTGGGAAATTTTACTATTTAACTTCTGGTAACCCCATATAAACTTGGACCTCCGTCATTAATTAACAATAGAGGTCTTCTCATCACCACAAGGCATCTACGTACCAAGTATAGTCAGTTGGGGCAAACAAGTGGGTAGTTGGGGTAAAAACAACCCCCTCAGAACTAGAGGAAGGTTTGAATGAAGTTGCCATATTCTGCATATGTCATTAAAGCAAAATCTCTGTATATTTTAAAACGAAGATTAATAATGTAGATTCCTTAACACTTGAAAAGTTGTTATGTGAACGTCTACATCTCTAAAGTGGACGGTCGTGAAGTTTTTGTACACAACGTTCTCGAAACGGTTTACTACGTGGAGTCATTTCCAGTGACATTGTATATTTTTGAGAAAGAAAACAGGCCTTATTTCTAGTGACATCAGAAATATTTATTGTCATTAATCAACTGCTGGGCCTGTTGCTCGTAAAGTGTATGTTTTTAACTAGGTTTCTTAGGATGGTTAACCCTGTGAGAAAGTGGCCTATATATAATATTTGGGGTAAGCCTATGTATACTAGTAAGAATCTGTACTTATGTAAAGCTTGTACAGGTCAATTTTCCAGGCAAGTTGGCCCTGTCGGACTTCACTTACCTTGTACTTCCCTCTTCAATTAGTCACTAGCCAGGCCACAAAACAGACACAACAGAAAATCAGGTTTACCGAAATGAGATGAAATTTCGACATTTACATAAATTCATATGTTCTACCTATTAAGTTATTTGAAAAGGTGGAAAGAGTTTGTAGCCTATTTATTTAGCTATAGGTACCGAAACTGAGAAAGGGTGGGCAAAGCACAGTGAAAATATTTTAAATTTATCGCAGAAATGACCCTTATACAGGCCAAAATAAGTATTCTGACCATGAGAAGTGACAAAAATTTCCAGACAAAGGCCCGGCTATACCAGCGACCCCAAGTTCCGACAGCCCTGACATGTCGAGGGGCGGTGAGAAGGGGATAGAATTAGTCTTTATATCCCATGCAATTGCAGGGCATTTTTTGCATACTATCGCTTAACACTTCAATAGCCGAGTTGCGCATGATAGTGTTCTTTGAATCTGGAACATGAAATTGCTTATCACAGAAATTATCCTTATGAGAGCAAAAAGCAGGTAAACCGCCGAAAGACCAGTTGTCGTCGTCGTAGCCTACATGCTCTATAGCACCGACTAAGACTTCCCCGGTCAGGGGCAGCCTTCCTCGACGTGGGGCCGTGGCCCCTGCTCCCACCTGTAACCCATAAACGCAATTAGAAACAGAGGCGACCCCGGCAAGACTTGTCACAAACCACATTTAGGCCCAACGCAAAATTTATTACTATTATAATATATAATATATATAAATATTATATATTATTATAAAATTGCCAAATATGATTGGCACCTGTTTATACTGTACCTTCACAGACAAGATCTTTTCACGGCTAAGAAGGTTTCTTTGATAATTGTAAATTTGCGCTACCAAAGCGAAATTCAATGGGCTGTACTAGACGTTTTTCAGATGTTACTCTTTTTGTTATTTTTCTATCATGAGGCAATCTTGATTAATTACCTAGACCGTTTTCAACGGGGAATTTAGGTCCCCAAACAGCCCACCATCAGCCTTTAAAACGCTCCAGGAGGGTTGCATAGCCCAAATGACATACGGTTGAATTCTTGTAGTCCCGTGGTGTGGTAAAAGCAGTCCTGGGTCTATGATCTGCATACATCGCCAGCTGCTAGAAGCCACTGGCCAGGTAAAGTGTCAAAAATAGCTTAGCTTTGCCGAGGGCCCTTAAAAAGTCCTCAGTTCTAGGATTCACGAAGACTATGGGGGCAGCCTATGTGCTGTAGCTTTCCCGGGTGATGCCAAATTCCATCATCGTCCATCATCGTTGTGCATCCATTCTCTGGTATAGTTCAGGGGGATCATCCGGTGTCTCTCTCGGGAGAGGGCCTCATCTCCTGTGGCGATAGTGTGAGTGTCTTAATATTACAACCATAATCATTATCGTGCTGGGAGAACACATCCTAGTGTAGGTAAAGAAATCCGCTTAATTTTGCATGCTGGTCTGGGTGAGGTTTTCAGTGTTGATATCTACCTGGGATAGAAATTCACTTCAAAAGGATATGTTATCAGAGCGGGTGACTTCCTGTTTCAGAGTCCCAACCCGGAGGGTATTCGGTTCTGATTGTTGCAGGTTCAGAGTGAACCCAGATGGTAGTTTGTCGACTTGGTACGGGAGTCCTAACGGGGTACCCTTATGCAAATAGATGTCCTCAGTGCTTGTATTCACGAGTCTAGCCTAAGTTCTGTTGTAAGTTGCATGGTTATTTAATTTGGCTACAACACAAGCCTCGGTGGTTGTGCTCATCAGGTGGGTATTCCTCCACCACTCTAACATAGCTTTCTTCTGTATTTCCTCCATCATAAAAAGCCCTCAACCACAACCTAACAGCGGGCTTTCACTATAAGATCCGTACCCCGAGGTACCACGACCTTCCCAGTTTGTCTCCCTGGGGTTTACAGTTGGTTGGTTTGTTCTCTAACTTGCTGCATTACCTTGAATAGCATCTCATCGTGATGTTTATTTGAAGAATTTGTTCCAAAGCAGGTCCAGGGCTTTGCAGTAACTCTTCTTTGCATAACTGGGTAGTATTTATTTCCCGGGAGTGATTTTCTGGGGAAGAACGGGCTATGGCCATAACTTGTATGCCTGCAATCTTTAGCCTTACTTCCTCACAACCGAGAAGGGTACATCCAACCCATTAGCACTTGAAAGCGTAAGCCAGGGAACAGGGCCAGCAGAAATACCTTAGTCAAGTAGATGTGTCTCAAAGAATTTCTCAGAGAAGATGGTGACCTGAGAGCCTGTGTCAATCAAAGAGGTGGCTGAGACTTCCTCAACGTCTATATCTACTAGCATATATACGCTTACTACCCACTGGTATGTTGTTAATGAATCGGTTTGGTTGAGCCAGGGTTGTAGTCCTTATCTGTTGTTTGGCCCCCAACAGTACACCAGACTAGTCTGAGACTGCACGACCTGGACACGGTTCATTGGCATGGGGTTAGAAGGCCCCTGCCCATAACTTGAACTCAGTGCATACAGTTACAGGCGATGTGCCCAGGCCCTTGGCAGGTGCGACATAGGGCCGGTCATCATTAGTTATGGGGTCGGCAAGGCGTGGCAATATGTCGGTGGGGATGAGAACCGCCTGTAACTGACCTATTGCCTCTGCACGCCTAAGAGTGCCGCTTCCATTGTTTGTTACACTACTGAAGGTCAGATTGCCTTCCATGAACCTGCTGGACCTCGGCCGCAACAGAGCCATCGTAAGCCTGGATCTTCCTCTCCGCCCCCAGCTGTAGGGCATAATATCGAATATAGGAGAATTTTAGCCCACCATTTTTCGCAGTTCCCTCCTGAGGTCGATTTTTAGAGCGGACCTTGATGAACCTATTCCACAGGACTTTGCCTTTGTTCCTACATATTGAGGGAGTATTTCCGTACATCGTCTCATTGGTGTTGGGTCCAATAGTTTAAAATTACCTCTTCAGGGTGAGTCTTGGGGTATGGTTTCCTTATACGTTACGCAGGTGGGCAATTGTTCGTTCAGGAGATGATCGTTGGCCAGGCTCCAACACGAGAACCTCCCTCTTAGCCGCCCCAGGTACAGTATTGCAACGTTATATTCACTTGCTGATCTAACGGGATTTTCTGAGCCCTTAATTTAGGCTACCTTAAAGCTAACAACCCCCTACAAACAGGGTTATTTTGTGGCTTGTGTGGATGTAGGCATATGCAATAGTAGAAACTGGAGGGACACCGGATTGTGCTGAATCGGGATGAGAATGATGAAGCACTGTTACTGTACTATCCGAGTTGGACCGTGGTGCCTGCTAGGAACCCAGTATCTGAGTATTGACTGGTGGAGCTATGGCTGAATGTGACTCGGAACAGTCAGATCTACCAAACTTAAGCTGTAAAGAAGTCTTAAAACCTATTCGGCACAACTCCAAACTGTTCACACTTCAAGGGTGCCCACTTGTCACAGATACAATATGTACAATATGTACAGTATGTACAATATGTACAGTATGTACAGTATGTACAGTATGTACAGTATGTACAGTATGTACAGTATGTACAGTATGTACAGTATGTACAGTATGTACAGTATGTACAGTATGTACAGTATGTACAGTATGTACAGTATGTACAGTATGTACAGTATGTACAGTATGTACAGTATGTACAGTATGTACAGTAATGCGGATTTACTACATAACTTAGCCCTTAGCAATACACATACAAGGAGCAATCCATTAAAATACACTCCGAGTTGACCCCAGCCTCCAAGGTCAAGCACGTTCAGTGTTAGCGGGGTAAACAAAACCAAGAATGCCAAGAAGCGGTGTGTATCTGGCTATGTCAACCAAGGGCTTTAAAACTGTAGTTTCGTCTATTTTACACCAGCAGGCTAGCAAGTGAACAGTGCCGTACAATGAATGTATCTCAATTTCTTTAAAATTTAGTACTTGGGAAATAGGGCTAAGAGTCTATCACTGTAAAAGGGACTTTCAGATTACATGGAGAATTGGAAATGTTAAATTAAAATTTACAGTTTGCTTCCAACAGGTGGCGACCTTCTTCACACGCAGGGGTCACACTACACGCAAGTTATTACATATACATATAAAAAAACATACAGTAAATTATTCATTGTCCGTGGGTCCACCCAGATTTGTCCCTAGTCTTCTACTGCCTTTGTGGTGCACTGGAAGAATCCGCTGAGGTGGAGCCTGGGGTTAGTTGTCTGAATGTTCGAAGCGGATTTAGTGTGTAGGCTCAGGGATTTATAAGGCCAGTAGGCTACTGTCGAATCGGTCTTCACAAAAGGGAGACTACAGTAGTATCTAGTAGTATCTTTATAATGGCTAAAACAGTTCTACAGAGGACTCTGAGGGTTCTCAGTCCATATGAGGTGATTGACAATAACTATTCCAGGAATAACAATACATCATGGGAGGTTGGACTGGGGAGGGGGGGGGGTGGTAAAAGGTCCACAGCAAACAGGAGGTAGTAAGATAGTAGCGTCAGGCTTCAAGTCGGGAGCAGGACTTCTCAGCCTGGCCGGTATGACCCACTGAGCAGGGCAGTGCACAAGAAGTGATCCACAAGGAGTTATTAAGCGCAGAAGCAATCGATGTTTATAAATACCATAAATGGGGATAAAGTTTAGGTTCCAGTCCTTTCCCTTATTTCCAAAATATTAACTTACTCAGCCTGTTCCACTTTGTCATGGTAGAAGACTGTCACAATACTTAATAAATATTCAAAAAAGTTAATCAACTCTACTGATCTGTTACAGTACTTGTTGGCAAATCCTGGCAATTTCCTGTGTCTACCTACAGGGAGTTGCCTCAAGTAGTTAGCAGAAGGGAGGATACAGTATTCTCAACCAGTAAAACTCAGTTTCTGTGACTTGTTTTGAAGGGAGCTTAGGCCTATATGATTAGGGTATCCACCCCAGACTTGGTCGCTTGGAAGATACATCCCACTTGTAGTTATACTTATGCAGTAGGCCAACGCACCAGAGCAGGGATTACCCACCCTTAATTTCTAAGAGCAATTAAGAGAGTAGCATTCTCCAAAGACAAACCATAACTGATATACTTACGTTAGAAACTATTCACTGCTTCAGCTACTTTAAGAAGCCAGTTGGCTTAAACTCAGAGGATAAGAAGCTCGGTGGGCTACTATTCTTGTGCAATCAGATAAGCTGCTGTAAATATATATATATATATATATATATATATATATATATATATATATATATATATATATATATATATATATAGCAACAGAAACACTAGGACTTACTGAGACAGTAGTGTTTCAAAAGAAGAAATAAAGAAAAATGTAAGAACAAAAATCAAGATCTTATGAAGCCTACTAGAACCTCTTTACAAAAAGCACATGTACCTTTACACAGAGTGGTCTAGAGTAAAAAAACACCATAGCCTGCACGTTTGATAAGGAATAAATTCAGTTGCACACAGACCACCTTCTGTTGAGTAGGTCTAGTACTGTCTTTCTGTTTTCTATAAACCTTTTAGTTGTAGTAATACACTACAGTGCTGCTTACCTGTCCCGCCTAGCTTACAACTCTACAACTTCGTCTACCTGAATCATGATTTTCATACCTCACCTTAAATTTTACTTCTCTTCAATACACGTGACGAATGCTTCAGTACAAGGTGTTTCCACCAGTTAGGTAGTCTGAGGTTCAATTTGGACAAAAATATCTTCTGAAAGAAACATTTCTCAACGACGCATCCAATCCAACATTCGTTTTTCGATGGTGACGTTATATGTATTTGTAGGCCTACTCAGCAGGGTTGCCAGATTTTCTGTGGCGAAACCGGCCAAATTGCCGGCCAAATCACATGAAAAAACGCCAAATCAAAACAAGCTCCTACTTGAGGAAAATTGATCCTGTATTTATGTCCAGTCCCACTCGGGTGACTATTAAAATCGGGGAAAAAAGAAGGGTTTTTCTTGAATTTTCGTGAAAAAAGAAGGTGTTTTATTTGAATTTCCATTAGACCCCCCCAAAACGCCAAAATGCCGTTTGGCGTGCACTTTCAATTTTTACCGGCCAACAAAGCTAAAAAACGCCAAATTTGCCTATTTTGTTTTGGCGTTTAAAACGCCAATATGGCAACCGTGCTAGGCTACTCAGCCAGTTGGGAAAAACCTGTTGTGCTTCCAAGCATGCTTCGAGGGTACAGTTTTTCATGCTACGTAGTGTCAGTTCTGCTAACCTAACCTAGGATACTAACATAAATTAACATAATCCCGTACTGCATCATTCTGCAGTTTTTCATGCTTTGAAGCATGATTTGAGGAAACAGGACGCCTACTCGATCTAGCTACGCAATTGTAACAAGGTACCGGAATTTCCCTTTTGGGTTAGAAAGGCCAAAGTTCAAAACTTTCAACCATCGATGGGAGATTATAAATTGAACGCCTTTTGGAATCGCTAAATATTTATGTTGTGAGTGTGCAGTTATACCCTTTTACAACCGTCGATAATGTAAAAATCAACCGATAATGTAAAAACGACCGATAATGTAAAAAAAATTTACCGACAATGTTAAAACAACCGGTAATGTAAAAAAAATTACCGATAATGTATAAAACTCTTTGAACGGATAATGTAAAAAAAATTTACCGATAATGTAAAAACAGGCGCGGTGGGGGTAGATAGTAGGTTTGTGCGTGTATGCGTATGAGCGCATGACGCCTAAGTGAGTTTTTGAGTGTATTCAAATGGGGCACAAAAATAACAGAGTATTTGTGATATTAAAACAACAAAATAAAGACGTGGGGTCCCTAACCCACTATACTCAACATACATACCTAATACGTTGTGTGTAGCTTACGTGGTTTATGACTGGGTATCAGAATCCTTTCTTGTTGTTCGAGAAGGAGAATGGATGAAACGCCAGGAAAGCATTGTCTGATCGGACAGGTTACTCGTGATATGAGTGGCCTATTATATATATATATATATATATATATATATATATATATATATATTATAGATATGTATAATATATATATATGTATGTGTATATATATTTGTGTGTATATACATACATATATACTATTTAAATATGTATGTATATATATATATATATTTATATATATGTATATATTTATAAATATATATATACATATATATAATATATATATATATAAATATATATATATATATATATATATATATATATATATATATATAGTAGGTCGAGGTTGGTAGATCGAAGTTAGAATGTGTAGGTCGAAAGGTAAATAGTAGTACATTCGATCTTGAATTTTTATACCAATCCTAGATAGAGCATAGCCCTTATCAAAGCAGGAAAGGTTCAGAAAAAATACCAGAGAGAAAAATTGAGCCGTACCGAGGGTTTGAGCCCGCCATCCTCCGCTTTCCGGGCAGAGTCTGCTACCACTACACCAGTTCGGCTTGTGATTCACAGTCACTTCTGTCACTTTGAGTTTGAAAGGGGTAAATTAAGGGTTGATTAGAGAGAGGCACTTCCAAGGGGGCAAAGCGAAACACGGCCCCAAAATTAGTGTTAGCATATATAGAAAAATGCGTTTCTTCAACTTAATGCATACAGCGTAGCTAGTAGGAGAAAGAACAGACTTGTGACCTACAGGAACGGTAGGACAATGTAGTGCATGACCTTTTGACGGGGTTATCCCCTTCCCACTATCATCTCGGAGATAGGAGCCTTCTCCGGAGGTAAGGCGTAACTCGCCCACGTATTAGTGAAGCCATATATGGAAGGGAAAACTTTCACTCCACATTTAACAAGTGCAATCGAAATCATATTCCTAAATTTTTAATGGTAACCATCTAGTATGAAAACTGGGTGTTTTGAAATGCCTAAAATCCGCTCTTGGGGACACTGACCCTAAAAGTGGGCCTTTTGACGGCCCGCACATCCCACTACGACCGAGAGACGGGATGACTGACTTCGGATCTGTCATCAGCGTGGTCGATAACCTCTAGGACGCAATTCTTATCAAGTGTGAGTAGCTTCGATTTCATCCCCTTCTTCCCCTGGGGTGGGGAATGTGTGAGAGGGATTAACCTTCCTTCAGCTTCAGAATAACGATAATAACACTCCTGGGTTTTCGGACATGCTCATTTCAAAAATATAATTTTCAGTCCTTTAGTTTTTGAAATATCTGGGTTTTATTAGAGGGCGCCCTCACTGGCCATAGACCTATGCAAATAAGCTGTGCCATCAATATGAACCACCTTAATGTAATAAAATACGGTATGTTGCAGTCCTTTCATGATATATTTTTTATCGTAGATATGTTCTTTTTGGTGAGCTTACGGAACAACAGGGGAGTGAGGGCGCTTTAAGTATATGAAGGAGAAGTATGATAGCATTATGTATTTGGCCTAGACAATTGACAAAACGTGACCTGTAATTCTTCTGCTGTCTTTCAATGTACCTTTTTAAGGGAAATATACCTGCAAGAGGGCGCTGTAAAATAGGGCTGAGAGTCCCTTCCCCTGGGGTATGGCCTACGACCTTTCTGAATTAACGTATGACTTTTTTGATAAAATTTCACGTTTCCAATTCCATATGAAGACGGCGTTAGAACAGCTTTTACATTATCGGTAAACTTTTTTTACACTATCGGTAGACAAGCGTTTTTACTTTATCGGTAATTTTTTTTAGATTATCGGTTCAAAGAGTTTTTTTTACATTATCGGTAATTTTTTTTACTTTATCGGTTGTTTTTACATTATCGGTAAATTTTTTTTACATTATCGGTCGTTTTTACATTATCGGTTGATTTTTACATTATGGGTTGTAACATACCCCACCTACACTTGACGTCATTCTCATTTTCTGTCGTGCAGTACCAGAGATAAGATGGGTAATAACTAATAAAACTGTGGAGCACTTTCTATTCGTTCCACAGTGTTGACACAGAAATATACATGTGGTAAGACGACAACACGAACAGACTACTTTCAGTGCCCTGATTAAGTTTACCGGCCTACGGTACAGGCATGAAATTAGGTAACAACTGAGTGTCCCCGGGCCGAGTTCCAGAAGCTGTTTCGTTGTCATTCTAGAGTGGTCAAAAGTTTCAGTTCATTTCCGAGTATTTGCTGATATCAGCTAGCAGTAGAATCCTAAGACTACGCATCGTCAGCTAGTTGAAAGCTAACCACAACTTCGGTGATCGGCTTCCCCAAATAGCTGAGGCAAATTGTAACATAAGCTGTCAAACTGCCTTCTCGTCCACACCAAAGAGAATTCTGAGCCGCAACCATGGGAGCGTTACGGACGTACGGGGCTAAGGTACCAGGCTCATATTAGACCCTCGCCCTTGACCAGTGGTGTCCAAACTTTTTCAGCTCATCGCAGCCTTTCGCAGAAAGGCTTGGCCTGGGTAAACGGCCCCCCATCTATAGCAAAGAATTACTAAATGAAAAGACAATAATAAAGCCCATGTTGAAATAAAGGGTATGCCCTACACTTCATTGTTTTTAATTATGGATCCGACCCATGGCAGCAATTAAATCAACGATGGAAGATTTAAATTTAGCTTACTCACTTTTGTAATAGCAAATCTCAATATTGGGGTCCTGGGGTAGATGGAAGTTTTTCATTTAAAGAGATGTCAGTCCCCCTCCCATCCAGGGGATGAAAGTTCCCCAATTGGCTCAGGGACAACGCCTCCAAATATTATAGACGGGGAGAGAAGTCTCTATATCTTACAATTATTTAATATCCTTAATGATGCGCAATATATAAAGAGATTACAGAAATCACACTTAGCCTCGTTTCTTATTTCAATAGTTATTAACGAAAATTTGTAAAAAGACTTTATCAGTGCGTGTACAAGCTGTTCTACAGGCAAAAATAATGAAAATGATGAGATTGACCAACTGAAAAATTACATTTTTGAAAACCTTCCAACTTTGTAGTTCATATACCATTGAAAAAGTTATTGATCAATGTTACAATTATTTAGAAATTCGTCACTTCTGTCAGTTAGTCGTGTCCATGGATTTACAACCAAGAAAAGAAGTACATTTAAGGTAGAAATGGTAGGACAACTTCTGGTCATAATACCTTTTGGACTTGGAAGTACCCGTGTCCCTGTTAGTCGTGACGACGGACGTTGCATCCAGGATTCGTGTACCCAATACATGCTACATTCGTGTACATGCTATGAAAATTGGCTGATTCGTGACATATTAAGATCATTACTGAAAAACTGACACAACATATACCAAGGTAACAACAATCTAATCCATTGGTTCTCAAACTTTTTGAGGGTGAGGTCCACATTAAAAGGCTTGGAAGGAGTCGAGGGCCACGGGGGGGGGGGGTCAGATGCATTGAAACAGAACAACAGTTGGAAAAAGCGAAACCCGTAGTTAAGAGGCCCCGAAGCTGGCTGTATCTCCTGCAAATAAATGCAAAGGTACAAAGTTTTCATATAAAAAGTGGTTCCTCAAGCTGTTAAGGGGGCAGTTTGTACCTTTGCAGTGTCCAGCAGGACCTCTGCCCTACTACGGTTGGGGCTGAGGTCAGAAAAGTTCACTTCTCAGGTGCTCTAGATTGCAGAAAATCCTACTCTTCACCACAAATTTGCCTTTTCAAATACTAAAGCCTGGGTGGCGCCTGGGGGAGGTCAAGCTCCCCGATGGATCGGACGAGTTTCGAAAAGCATAGCAACTGAGTAAGTTTGGGACTATACTTTGGAAGAAAATATTGAAATTACAGTCTTTATTGGGCAATATCCCCTACTCAGAGCAGTAAGATCAAGAAATCTGTTGTTGTGGATGGTCCCTGTCGGGGAATACATACTTTATCATACTAATCAAGGCTCCCCGACGAAATGGAGTTTTCCTAACAATAGTTTTCCCTCTGTACCTCCTCATCTGACGACCGCCCGTCTACACCTCTGCGTCTAGCATGCGTGGCGGGGTCAAAAGTATGGTCATTTTTATCTTTATTATCATGCGCTGATGGTTTGCGATATAGAATAAACATCTGGCATTCCAAACTACGTGGACTCTTGCTGACGAAACCGCACTCTGAAATGGATAAACTCACAAAATTTCTGCACTTATCCTTCGTTATAGTGGTCCATGACTGGCAAAACAGGCAAAGCACCACTACATGAATACATGCCACCTTGTGCGTATAACATGATTGTCAACAACAAGGCAGACGAAATTAGTCTTGGCTAGATATGTCTGAAGTAAGAATATGTCACACAGCGTGTTACGCAGGCAACCTAGCCCTCAATCAGAGGAGTAAACTTGGAAGGAGTAAGTTATTGAATAATCAAATTAATATTTTGATTGATCAAATTATGAATTTGTTTACTCAAATTATTTGATTAATCAAATTAATAACTCGATAATTTGCTTGCTACCACATAGTTCATCGACTAGGTCCATCGACTAGGTCTTACGGTCTCTCGCTCGGGAACCGTAACAACCTCTCCGTGCAAGCCCCCACTTTAGCTCCTGACTCTCAAGGCCCTGTCGATGGCTGCGTCGATCACGGCCAGATGAAGGAGTTGCCTACAAGTACTCTCCATCAGGCCGGGCTATGTTAGGTTACAGAATCATGGGGTCCGCTTAATCCCAGGTTCCTCGCCAAGCACATGTCCTTACGTTCCTGCCGGGCGACATCTGCAGCCTTGGGAAAGTGTCCCACGTCACGTCCGTAGGATGGGGACTTTAAATAAGGTCCCGGGAGCACCACTGGGAGTGATTAGTGAACGCCTGCCTCGTTAACCTCTGAATACTAGTCTAAAAAAGACGGCGAATTTCGCCGGCGTTCATCCACGCTCACTCTGGTATAGGGTCCTTGATGAGCCAAGTGGCTTCCTGACCCTCAAACCTTTGATTTAAACTACGTACATAAACTTAATTATATAGTATAAGAGTAAGTCTAGTATCCAGGGGAAACGCACAGAGGGGGCACATGGTCCTGGAGAGACTTGGCCCACCGGGCCAACCTTGTGTTCATCAGTATTGTATACAAAAAATGAGCTGGGCCAGTACCGTCCTCACACGTGGGAAGGGTTGTTGGGTGCTGGCAAGGGGTAAATATATTCCCTCATGAATACCCACACTAGTACTTTATAGGGAATTCACTCCGCAGACTAATTTATGGGTCGAACATTTAATATGTATTAAGGTGCGTTCACACCAAAACCGAAATCTGCTGCGTTTTGCGGGCGGCACGGCTAAAAGCCGCTTCAGCGATCAGAGTATCCGTGAGAAAGCAAGTGAATAAGGCGGAAAGCGTCTTTTATACGGCCTTCAAGGCAGACAGCCCACTGACCTTGTGAACCCAGACCAGTTCGTATGCATACGTCGTGATCTTTGGTCAGCCAGGGTGAAATGGTATGCCCAGAGTCCGCCGAGGGAGGCTTGCGGGGAAGGGCGAAGAGTCTGTCGGATGTGCACACCCTTCTTCCGATGCAGGTACCTCTCAGCGCTCTAAGTTAGAAAGAATTCCTATTCCTGTCCCGTGGAATGGAGAAGGCCGAGCTAATGTCCGGAATGAAGATGTCGCCCGGCAGGAACGATGAGACATGGTACTTGGCGAAGAACCTGGGATTAAGCGGACCCCATACCGTAATTCTCTAACCTGACATGGCTCGGCCTGACAGAGAGTGCTTTTTGGGAACTCCTGCATGTGGTCGTGACCGACGCAGCCATCGTCAGGATCTTGAGAGCATAGGCCTAGGAGTCCAAGTTGACTGGGGGAGGGGAGGGGGGGGGCTGTAACGACATGTCCGAAAAATGTAACACAAATTTCAGCGACATGTTCAACATATCGGTATGTATCGGTTTATCACACCACTTGCCAATTACATGCCGTGTTACTACCCTTCCATATTGGTTATAATTTCTTTGATTTCTTTAATGGGGATGAGGAGCTTGGATTCTGTTGTGTGATCGCCGGCCAGGGGGAGGGGTGTCCCTCTCCCCCTTTGAAAATTTTTGCCTATTTCAAGATGCAAAATGGTGCGTCGCAAACCTACACATCAAAGTACTGTTCTGCGCACTGGCCACTTGTGACTTGGTGATGTTGCTAGGTGAATGAGATCAAATTGAAGCTACCAAGCAAAGGAAGGAAATCCCTTTGCGCCAAATAAATTGCTTATAAACGATAATCTCCCCTCGATTTAGTGAATCTTAAAGTATTAACATAAACTAAACTTTTCGTCATATTTCCATCCAAATAACAACTCCCTGGTTTGGGCACTATACTTTCAATTTACCTGGTTATCCCCTTAAGTTTACCTTAAAACTGTACTGGAAGAGTTTGCCTGAAAAGTTAAATATTTTGCCCGGAAATCGCTTATGAGCACGGCTGCACCTTCCATCAGTTAATTGTGACCCGTATGCCTTTAGTGTGTGCACGTGGATGCATGCACAACGGTATGCTTACTGCAACTCGGGGAAAACTTCGAGCGCTGGCACCACTTGCTGAGTTCATGATTATGAACATTGAACTAATTGCGACGTTCTGTTTCGTCAGTGTTATTAATATTAAGCGGTTTCCAAGTGGTTCTAGTTTATCACTTCCCCTCTGATATCAAGGAGAATTGCCTTACATAAATGCACAAGGTACATAAATCTGGACGTTGAAGCATACTAATAAAATATTTCCAATACATGTTGACTGGCTGTTCCAAAGCTATATCTTTGGGCTGTTTTAGATATCACGCCCTCATTATAAGTTATATGTGTCCATCTGTCCTCCTTCACAAACTTACACCAAGAAAAGACATTGGGACAACTTTTGTGATATGTTGCCAAATAGGATGGGGTCTTTTGTAAGTAGACTAGATGAAGTATCAATGGTACCAAAAATTGGGGTTATTGAAGAAATTTTGAGGAAATCGTGGGCTCAGAATCTGGCGGTCGTATATGGGTTTGGTTGAGTGAAAAAGCCTCGGTAAAGGTACGGAAGCTTTGAGCTCCGCTAGCAAAATATCTTCATGGTCATGGTAAAGCAAATTGAAATTGCCGTGAACGGTCAACTTATCAGCTTTCTTGTGAGGGGCAGCTTGTACCTGGTGAAAACAGCAACATCTGTCCCGATTTATATCATCTTCAATAACACATAATGTAAAGGGAAATGAAATATTGTCACCTAACACTAGAAATAAACTGTGTGTGAGTGTGCCTGTGTGCGGTGTGAACGTAAAACTCCCAAACCGTAATGTATGTTCGAAAAAGCCATATTAACTACATGATACACAGAATGATGCGAAAAGGTTTGCAGCAGTGCTTTTTGATTGCAAAGGGTGAGCGCCGAAGGTGAAATGTAGATCAAAAATCAAACTGGAAAAAAATTTGACAAAAGGTGTGTCTAACTCTTTATCAAACGGAAGGGTAGTGTGGGAGTAATATGACTATGTGGTTACAGAGCATATAAGCTTTTATCTCACTAAGGAATACTGCAATACTGCCATCGCAATGGTTGGATATACCAGAGAGTTGTTAACACTACCTGGATATACTTGCAATACCCGTGCTGGTGCACGTAGCAGGTTGCATGGTATATTCCTTGTTCAGTCATACAAAGTGTTTGGAAAGCCTTCAAGAGGGGCTGAACAGAGAGAGTTTGCTCGCAAGGTAGCACCGTGCAGAATATGGCCTACACATAGGTGTGCAAAACCAGCCTGAGGACCAAGCCCTACACCACCTGAAACTGAAGTCGTTCTTGAGTGGTCTTAGACTCTAAGTGTTCTCATATGGACGGTTGGGTGGCTTGATCTGTCATGAGATCTACATCATTTCGGTCTCGGGTGGTTTGTTTTTGACCAAACGGAAATAAATCCCCCAAACCAATGAATCCGTTTTAATTGGTGTGAATTTAATGCTCTTTCAAGTCATCATTACCATTTGCCACCAAAATGTCAAAACCAGAGTCTCCGGAGTAAATCAGCTCACCATGAATCCTCAGATAAGTTTTCAGAATATCTTGTACTCTTTTAGTTTGCAAATCATGAAGCTGTCATCAACTATAAGGTCCTATACTTGCAAGGCCATAAACATTGCTTCGGGTTTTCGAATTGGTCCGGGTTGTCGGAGAGCATCGGTCTGAGTGGTTTGTTTTACCCCAAAACTATGCTAGTTTGGTCTCAGGTGGTCTGAGTATAATGCTTCATTGGTCTCTCGTGTAGTCCTGGTGGTCTGAACATCAAATTCTAGACAAACGCTCACCGTTAGTACAGCGAGTATATCAGGGGCGTAGATCGGGTTTGGGGATTTGAGGGGCAAAAATTTTCCGACAACCGTTTTTCAATAGAAAATGTATAAATAGTTATCTGAGCTGTTGAAAAAAATAGCATGTGGGATACAGGGATATGCATTATGCTGAAAAGGTTGAATGGAAGATTTACTTAATAGGTTCAAATTGGCGTTTTCTTGAAGACCTAAAGTCATCTGTACACCACAATATTATATATTTCTTTTAATCTGCCTGTTTTTTAATATGCCGGAATTATGGGGGGGGGGGGGGAGATATGTTTGCCTCCCCAATATTTTCCTTGGTGGGGCAATTGCCCACCCTGCCCCCCCCCCCAGGATCGACGCCCCTGGAGTATAGCCCATATGCATTGACATCACGCGACGTCACTTTGGAAGGTAAACAATGAAGGACACTTCACGCACAAGGTAGTAGACTTTCTCGCGTATCCGGGCGGTACACAAATCAGCTGTGTAAATTTGTGTTGGTGTAAGTTGTGATGATACGAGCTTTCCTCTAATCGAGGGGGCATATTCTCTGCGACGTCATATGCATAACGTCTATACCAGTAGAAGAAAAGATGGGGATTATATTAACCGACTTCTTAATATTCGTTGCACAGGATCTCCATACTACTTGTTATTAAGCTAGAGTGATTTCTTTTAGGAGAATTGGTGGTTGCAGACGTTGCAAATAAAATCCAAAGTCAGTGACAATAGCTGTGAGTCTTTTCGCACATAAGGGATATAAAGAAGATAGAATGGATACTCGTACGTGGTAAATGCATGGGACCTGAGTGCTGCTATTCCCCACACTGTCAAAGTTACGTCAGGACAAGGTTCCGCTTGCATCATCATTGCATTGTTTATTAATGCATCATTTGACCTGAATTGCTTGGGTAACGTTACGTTAACTCTTTTCGTTGTTTTGGACCGACCAATCAACATTAAGTTCCATGGGAGAGAAATTACAGCCATTGTAACTTAGACGACAGCAAAGGCGGTATATTACAATTTTATTTTTCTCGAAAGAAGCTGAAATTAAATGTCATAACAGACATCAAATTCTCATGCCTGACAAGAAATAATCGAATTTTGAAACTTAAAAAAGTTACCTAATTTTTTACTTTTTTATCTAATTTTTTACTAAAAAAGGTACCAATTCTGATTTGCACCGGGGGAGGGAGCTAGTTAAATCTTGATCCAACGCGTACTCATATCAAGCAGTTAGAATTGTTAAAATTTAGTACAATTACACTTTTCTGAATAAGAAAAATTGAGTAATGCTTGTAGTAAGAAAGGTTTTGTTGAAAGGTGCTTATTACTAAATTATAAGCCAGTTTCTGACTTATAGTTTTTTTCTAAAATTATTGAAAAGTCTGCAAACAATCAATTATCTGCGTGTTAATTGTCAGTCCTCTTCCGAAAGGGTCGTACTACTGAAACTGCACTTCGTAGAGTACATAATGATATACTTAATACACATGATGCGCCAGGCGCGTAGCCAAGGGGTGGGGGGTGGGGGTGGGGGCGACAGCCCCCATGAAAGCTTGTCGCTCCCCCAGTCGCCCCCCCCCCACTGGCGATCTGGGCCAAAAATATCACTCGACTCACTACTCAACTTGATATTGATATACGATTTACCTTTTTTGCTCTGAAGAGGACAGTTTCTCTAATAAATGACCCAAAATTTTCGGCGCGCTACGCGCGCTGTGGAATTACTTTAGTTTCTCCAATATATTGTAAGTTCCATTCCACATAGCTAGATAGCATAAGTCCCGTCCACTGTACAAATTACATGTAGGTAGACTACACAGTTTATATAGAGATGATCGTAAATGCCATCCCAAGATCCCAAAGCCTATAGTTGCTGTTATCTTGTGTGTGTCATACGGTACGGTCGGTTGCTGAGCTACTCACGGAGCAAAGTTTGGCTATTGGTAAGATTCGCAACACCTTAGATCAGTCTTCAACAACAAAAAAAAAAGAACTCATGCTATTGTGATCTCTGGTTTAGATTATTCCAAAAGTTTAATGTTTGGTCTGACCGCTTACGAAATTCCCAGAGTTAAAATTATCCTGAATTCGGCTGTTCGTTGATTACAAGAACAAAGAAACACGAGTAATGTTTACATTGGCCTTCCATAAAACAACGTATTTAATTTAAACTTCTATGTTTTGTTTTCAAAATATTACATGGCATGTCGCACCAGCCGTTTAAATGGAATCTTAAATTGGCGTTGTTCTGGTAGTGCTCTTTGCTCGTCAGGTGGACTCTTTTCAACTTCTTGGTAGCGGACATTTTTATCTCTGTTACAAGACTTCGGAATACTTTTCCTTGTAATGCTCGCCTTTTATCTACTTTTACCAGTTTAAGTCCCATCTTAAATCGCATCTTTTATCGAGTACTTTCATAGTAATTAATTCTCTCGTGCTTTTATTGCCGGTGATTTGTCATTCATTCCGTTTTATTTATTTACCAACCAATTTATTCATTTAATTTTAATCAGTCTGTTGAATAAGTACTCCCTGATTATTATTTGTTCTTTTGATTTATCCCTTGCGGTTTTAGTAGCTTTTCGAATTTTACTTCTTCATTATTCTGTCACGGTTGAACCAACTTATTTGGAAGAGCGCCACCACTCGGGGAAAGTTCAAGAATGATTGACAAGAGCTTGCACGTGCAGCGGAACTGTACCGGAAGGGTTTCCTGGAAAAGTTTAAAAATAGTTGCCGACAAAGGGACGAACGGAAACAGACTTGGGGCATAGCAGATGGACTGGTGAGAAAATAAGGGATTCGAGAGAATCATTCTGACAATCAATGGAAGCAGATCGACTCTGACATAATTGGATATATTAATTAATTGATTTTCGAAAGGAGGAGATGGTGAGGGATTGTATGATAAAGTGAATTGGAAGATCCGTATTTTGGACTGAGATACGTAGTCACGGGCGCCGAATTTAATTTTATTAAAGGAGGACCAGTTTGCTTCGTCATCTGGGTGACAAAGGCACGAGTACCATACTCTGCTGGTGGCGGACCGAGCTGCATGGTGACAACGACGGGACTAGCGAAAGCGAACTCCAGGAGTCGGTTATCACGCGTATCAGGAGAAGTCAGAAAAGAACCAGAAGGAAATCGAAAAGGGCCCTCGCGTCGCGTAAGTGATCACAATTAAGATAATTTAGTGGGGTAGATAATTCACCGGTGTACTAGGCCGATAGGATTAAGGTAAATATATGTTGTAAATTGAAATGCATTGATCATCATTTAATAATTTGAGAAGGAGAGACAAAATAATCAAAAATCATTGTTGAAATCTAGAGAATCTTCTCAGTCAAATCTTTCTGATCTTCATTGTGTGTGAAAATTATTTTGCCAAATTTCGCTGGCAGGGAGGAAACAACCTGGGGTCGCAACAGAAGGGCGGCATTCTGCTTAGTTGTGACAAATAAATGGGGGCCTATATCCGGGAAGGTCAGAAATTCACATGAGAAGAAGTAAATTCGTTATACTATTTTTGACTGTGGTACTTACACTTTAGTTTTAAGGGGTTGAAGTGAATTATCAGATTGTGTACATTTGGAAAAAAAATCTTTTTGAGTTTGTTAGAGTACGTGAAGGGTTCAACAATGAATGTTAAGGAGTTAAAGGAGTTAGGGGTTGACATGGGTTTAAGTGGTGAAAATTTATTAGAGTTTGTGAAAGTACAACAACAAATTTTGAAAGAAGAAAAGAAAAGCGAGAAAGAATTTCAGCTCGCCAAATCTGCCCAAGAAAAAGAGTTTGAACTTGCTAGACTTGAAAGGGAAAAAGAATTAAAGGAGTCCGAAAAGTCTAGACTTGAAAAAGAGATGGAACTTATTGCATTGAGAAATCAAACGGGAGGTGAAGAGGATTTATTAAACTCCTCTACTGCTTCAAACCGGAGTAACGGCAATCCTAGCAGAATACCTACACCCAAAATGCCACACTTCGATGAGAAGGAGGATTTAGATGCCTACCTTCTAAGATTTGAAAGGTTTGCTTCGGCACAAGATTGGCCTCGAGATCAGTGGGCATTGAACCTGAGTTTATGTTTAAAGGGAGAAAGTCTGCGAGTCTACTCAAGGCTTCCGCCAAATGACTCGAAAGATTATGACAAATTAAAAGAAGCCTTGTTGAAAAGATTTCAGTTTACTGAAGAGGGGTTTCGCCTAAAATTTAGGAAAGAGAAGCCAAAGAAGGGTGAAACAGCAACACAATTTATGGCTAGGTTAGAAAATTATTTTTCAAGATGGTTAGAACTGGGAAAGGTAAAGAACACATTCAAAGATGTAGTTGATCTTATGTTAAGGGAACAATTTTTGAATATTTGCAACAAAGAGTTGTCACTTTTTCTACGTAAACATGATTGCAAGTCGGCAGAGAAATTAACAGAACTAGCTGATAAGTTCTTAGAAGCCCATGATCATGGTTTGGAGAATTGGGTTAAGTATCCCCAAGACAAGAGAGGGCCTAATGTCAAAATGGATGACAACTTGAGTCAGAATAATTTTGAGAACAAATTTCGGTCAAATGGTCAGAAGAAAATTGGCCCAAAATGTTTTGTATGTGGTAAGGTAGGCCACAAGGCAAGTGACTGTAGACAAAAATTTTCAGCGGGGTTTACGAAAGCCCAATCTGCAGTCACGAGTGAACAGGTATCTGGTGTGAAACCAAGTACCCAAAAAGAGGTGAAACAAAATGATCACCAAACTGGTCAAACTGCCAGTACATGTCTTATGAAACAAATTGAAGAAAGTGCTGGTCATACAATTAATTTGGCATGTGGGCACGATATTCCTGTTGTTAGTGCAGCATGCAAGGAACCTTGCGAACTAACAGAGAAAATTCTGGAAAATGTTTTAGAACGTATGCCTGTAGTAGAGGGATACCTTGGAGGGAAAAAGGTTTCAGTCTTGAGAGACAGTGGGTGTTCAGGAGTCATTGTGAAGAGAGCTCTAGTCTCTGATGATCAGTTGACAGGTGTAGATCAACTGTGTGTGCTGATTGATGGCACTGTGAGAAAGACCCCTGAAGCACATATTGATGTAAGCACCCCCTTTTTCACAGGGCCCCTTAAGGCACTATGTATGAGAAATCCAGTGTATGATTTAATCATTGGAAATATTGAAGGGGTTAGAGGTCCCGATGACCCTGATCCTGAGTGGGACAAAAAGACCACTGAGGTGGAAAATCTGGAACAAAAAATAGTCCAGAGAAGTAACCAAAATTCTTCAAATGTAAGCGAAGAATTAGTTCAGGACTCAACAGAGGAGTCAGCACTAACTGTTGCAGTTAATGAAAATTCTAAGGTGACAGACAAATCAAAGGATGAAGTCACTGATGTTGTAGGTGCTGTGGAAACTAGAGCACAAAAACAGAGAAAAAGTGAGAAAATTCGGCCACTTCGAACGGCGAGTGTGCCCATTGAAAATGTTACGCCTGAGCGGTTAAAACAAGCTCAGAAGGAGGATTCGACTCTGAAAAATTGTTTGAGTCAAATAGGAATTAAAAGACCTCTCAAGGGAAAGCAAGGGACTACAGAATTTCTCTTGAAGAAAGAAATCTTGTACCGTAGAGTATCTGAAAACGAGAAGGTTAAAGATCAACTTGTAGTGCCAAATGCATACAGAGAACAAGTTATGAGATTGGGTCATGATTCTATTATGTCAGGTCACTTAGGTATTTCTAAGACGTCAGACAAGGTGTTATCTCAGTTTTATTGGCCTGGTGTAACGGCTGATATTTATCGTTATTGTAAATCATGCGATGTGTGTCAAAGAACTTGCGACAAGGGAAGGGTAACTAAAGTTCCATTGGGACGTATGCCTTTGATAGACACGCCTTTCAAAAGGGTGGCTGTTGATATCGTGGGACCAATCTCTCCAGTTTCTAGGAACGGGAATAGGTATATATTGACGTTAGTCGATTACGCAACCAGATTTCCCGAAGCTGTCCCCCTACCCAGTATTGAGACAGAAAGGGTTGCTGAAGCCTTGGTAGATATCTTTTCGCGATTTGGGGTTCCGTCTGAAATTTTAACTGACAGAGGTTCACAATTTACCTCAGACTTAATGAGGGAGGTGAGTCGGTTGTTGTCGCTGAGACAGCTCACCACAACGCCATACCACCCAATCTGTAATGGATTAGTCGAGAAATTCAACGGTACATTAAAAAGAATGCTTAAACGTATGTGTGAGGAGAGACCCAACGACTGGGACAGGTATGTAGGGCCTTTACTTTTCGCTTACAGAGAGGCTCCGCAGGCTAGTACGGGTTTTGCCCCATTCGAGCTCCTCTATGGAAGGACTGTAAGAGGTCCAATGGCTATTCTTAAGGAAATGTGGACCTCAGATGTAAAGGACCCAGAAATTAGGTCAACTTATCAATATGTTCTAGATTTGAGGGAAAGACTGGAGTGTACCTGCGCTCTGGCTAAAGCAGAATTGCAAAAATCTTCAGAAAGGTATAGGAAATATTACAATAAGAGGTCAAAGAATCGAAAATTAAAACCTGGCGATTCAGTGTTGATTCTGCTCCCTACGGACCAGAACAAATTATTAATGCACTGGAAAGGGCCATTTACAGTGTTAGACAATGTAGGAGAAGCGAGTTATGTGGTAGAAGTCAATGGCAAACCAAAGAGTTTCCATGCAAATTTATTGAAGGAGTATATTACAAGGGAAAGTCCCAATGCTGTAGGGGCTTCCGTACTTTCAATGTCGGATGCAGAAGAGCAGGAGAGTTGTTTTGAAATTCCGCAGCTGCACACAAATCAAAGTGAAACCGCTGCAGATATTGTTATCAATGAAGAGTTGAATGGATGTCAAAGTAATGAGGTCAAATGTTTGTTTACAAATTTTTCTGATGTAATGAGTGACGTGCCTGGTCGAACAAATGTAATTGAATGTGATATCAAGGTTACTACTGAGGAACCTATTAAGACAAAACCATATCCGTTGCCATTTGCAACCAGAGAAACTGTAAAAGTTGAGATTCAGAAAATGATAAAATTGGGTGTTATTGAACCTTCGAATTCGCCTTATAGTTCTCCTGTGGTACTGGTACCAAAACCAGATGGGTCAAAGAGATTCTGCGTAGATTATCGAAATATTAATAAGGTTACTGTTTACGAAGCAGAGCCCATGCAATCGCAAGATGACATATTTTCGAAATTAGCTTCTGATAATTATTTTAGTAGAATCGATCTTACAAAGGGTTACTGGCAGGTGCCCATGGCACCCTCGGCCAAGGAGAAAACTGCCTTTGCAACACCAGACGGGTTGTGGCAATTCACAACCATGCCATTTGGACTGGTCCAGGGACCAGCAGTGTTTACAAAGTTAATGCGTATGATTTTTAGAGATATTTCAAACGTTGATAATTATTTGGATGATATTTTAGTTCATACCAAAACATGGGATGAACATGTGAAGACACTTCAGGTAGTTCTTCAGAAATTGAAAGAGAGTGGACTAACTGCTCGACCGAGCAAGTGTGCAATTGGTTACACCAAATTGGAATTTTTAGGGCACACAATTATAGGAGGCAAGTTGGGTCCCAAGCAGAGTACCCTGGACAAAATTCAGGAGGCACCGAGACCGGAGACTAAAACTCAAGTCAGGTCATTCCTAGGTCTCACAGGCTATTATAGGGACTACATTCCCAATTATTCAGCTGTAGCTGCACCATTATCAGATTTAACTAGGAATGGTAGACCAAACAGATTAGAGTGGGGTAGTGCACAAGAAAAAGCTTTCAAGGATCTCAAGGGGGCTTTAGTAAGTCCACTTCTCCTCCGACTTCCTGATGTTAACAAGGGGTTTGTGTTGAGAACCGATGCTTCCGATGTAGGAATCGGAGCCGTGCTATTACAAGAACATGAAGGGGAATTATTTCCAGTTTCATATGCTAGTAGAAAGTTGTTGCCAAGGGAAAGAAATTATTCAGTAATTGAACGAGAATGTCTTGGATTAGTCTGGGCGGTTCAAAAATTTCATGTTTATCTTTATGGGAAGAAATTTGTTTTGCAGACAGATCATGAGCCGCTGGTATACTTGAACAGAGCCAAGTTACTGAATTCAAGGATAATGAGATGGGCGTTAGTTTTACAAGAGTACAGGTTCACTTTACAGTCAATTAAGGGAAAACATAATGTTGGTGCAGATTACATGAGCCGTATGTAAATAAATGTATATACTTGTGAAACTGAAGTCTAAGCTGCAAATGAAGTGTAACTAGCCTTTGATAATTTCGTTATTTTTATTTTGATACTTTGTACATGTATGATTGTAGGGATAGTTGTTTGGGTGATCGTAATGAAATGCTTTTGTATCATATGATTGTGTCTTCAAATAAGTAGGTCAGTTGGACAAATATTGAAATATTTATCTTAAAGGGGGAGTAATACACATTTATTTGTCACAACTAAGCAGAATGCCGCCCTTCTGTTGCGACCCCAGGTTGTTTCCTCCCTGCCAGCGAAATTTGGCAAAATAATTTTCACACACAATGAAGATCAGAAAGATTTGACTGAGAAGATTCTCTAGATTTCAACAATGATTTTTGATTATTTTGTCTCTCCTTCTCAACTTATTAAATGATGATCAATGCATTTCAATTTACAACATATATTTACCTTAATCCTATCGGCCTAGTACACCGGTGAATTATCTACCCCACTAAATTATCTTAATTGTGATCACTTACGCGACGCGAGGGCCCTTTTCGGTTTCCTTCTGGTTCTTTTCTGACTTCTCCTGATACGCGTGATAACCGACTCCTGGAGTTCGCTTTCGCTAGTCCCGTCGTTGTCACCATGCAGCTCGGTCCGCCACCAGCAGAGTATGGTACTCGTGCCTTTGTCACCCAGATGACGAAGCAAACTGGTCCTCCTTTAATAAAATTAAATTCGGCGCCCGTGACTACGTATCTCAGTCCAAAATACGGATCTTCCAATTCACTTTATCATACAATCCCTCACCATCTCCTCCTTTCGAAAATCAATTAATTAATATATCCAATTATGTCAGAGTCGATCTGCTTCCATTGATTGTCAGAATGATTCTCCCGAATCCCTTATTTTCTCACCAGTCCATCTGCTATGCCCCAAGTCTGTTTCCGTTCGTCCCTTTGTCGGCAACTATTTTTAAACTTTTCCAGGAAACCCTTCCGGTACAGTTCCGCTGCACGTGCAAGCTCTTGTCAATCATTCTTGAACTTCCCCGAGTGGTGGCGCTCTTCCAAATAAGTTGGCTCAACCGTGACATATTCTATATCGAGTTTTACTTTCTAAAGAGTTTTGAGATATTCTGTTATTTAAAGCGCTATATAAATATATTTTATCACCACCACCACCACCATCACCACCACCACCACCACCATCATCACCATCACCACCACCACAACCACCACCATTATCATTCAAACTGTCCTTGTATATCGATGCGTCACTTAAATAATTTACGACTAGTTCTAAGGTAAATTTTATTCTGTATAGGTCCCACGTTATATCTCCAATTCAGTCCCAACGAGAATTGTCCTTTGAACAAAATAAGAATGACACGAGGTTATAAAGGTTGAAGCAAAACTTATTCAGTAGAAAGAAGTGGCAGTATTTTCATTTTGAAAATTAAAAAATGCAAGAAGAAATAAAGAGAAAGAATGATTTTGTCAGTGGGATAATCTTAAAATTGTGAAAATTAAAAAATGCAAGAAGAAATAAAGAGAAAGAATGATTTTGTCAGTGGGATAATCTTAAAATTGAAAAAAAAAACTCATAATAATGCACAACTTTAACTAGATGGAGAGAAATAAACGGAATATTATCTAAAATGAACACCATTTTCCGTATCCTTCAACTAGAAATCCTAATAACCTTCAGCTAGGAATTTCTTGAATATCCTGAAAGTTGTCATTCGTATTTATTGAAAGACCGGTCAATACATTAGGCCAATCAATATTCGTCATATTATTAAGTTATAACGATCAAGTCAGAATGAAGGTCTGTTTTTGAATTCAAAGAATCATGTGAATAACTGTCTTTCATTTTTCGCTCGCAAAATCCACAATGTTAGTAAAATGCCGGATACGATTGCCGTGAGTATCTTCAATTCGACAGTGAAACTTATGATACAATGCAGATTGTACCACAAAAAGGGCAAAACATACCATTTAAAAGGACACTAAATCCGTGCTTTTTCACGAGAAATTTGATGAGTTTCCATTGTTGACGTCATTCTTATCTCATGAAAAGACCATTATTAAGTATTCTAGTTCCAATAGTCATATGTCCAACAATCACATGTATAATCTAGCTTGCATCTCACTTCGATTCCACTATATCAATGGTTCTCAATGTGGTCCCTACAGCCCCCTGAAGGGCGTTGGGAAGTCTCAGGTAGGCGTTACATGGTACACGGAGAATAAGGGGGCCTTGGCACTAATTTGGAGGTCCCTCCACCATTACGGTACATCACTGCAGCGATTTAGGGCACAATAAGGCATCCAGGGGATTGCTTCCCCTCTACTAGTTTTTCCCCTCCGCTTCTCACTTAAATAGAACCAGACATTCGTAATCTCGCATCGTTACACCAAGCTTACCCTTCACACTGACTGAGCTACATCTGGGCTCTCTATACCAGTTTCACTGTATGTCTGCCTTCTGCAGGTGATTGTTGTTCTTGCAAAAAGAAAAAAGTTAACTGAGAGAAAATATTGTTGAGCGGCCGAATATGAAGGGCAGGATGGGGGGGGGGGGTAGGGGTAAGGGGGTATTGAGACAGTTCAAGATGGTGGAAGGGAGCGGTAGTCTAAAAAAGTTTGAGAATCACTGCACTATATGCACAAACGAAAAATCCACTGCATTAACATAAGGGGTAAAAACAATTTTGTCTTGGACAACCTTAAAGCTTACATTGAGGGTAAAAAGGTCAAAGGAAGGGATCAAACTACAAATTATCTTTTGTGTGTGAAAATGGAACTAACTCTAAGCATTCTGGTGAAATTTTTATTCGGTTCCGACGTGTGGTTCTCAAGATATTAGCAAATACAGTTACTACATTTGTGACCCAAAGTAAGCTTGAAGCAAACAGAGGTCATATCATCTCCTCACTTCGATGAAAAATTCTTTGTTTCCTTTGCTATTCAAGCTGTTGTCGTGGCCTTTAAAGGTCATGTGACATGAAAAAGTTGGATATTTGGTGTAAAAAGCATTAAAAATCCAGAAAATAGTCACAATTAGCTAAATTTCTATTTCACACTTGTATCATGAATAAACATGAGCTAAATATGCAAATATGTTACATTCAAAGAGGGACATACCATATATGGGACATGTTAGCCTTTGTTTTTTCAACTTTAATTTCAAGGACACTGGTAGCATTGTTATTCCCTGAGGGGTTTATTATTAAAGTTAAAATGTTTTCCTTGAAAAATATTGATATCACTCACCAAACTGTAATCTGTATGATCAGTAATTAAGAGATAATTTATATAGGGTTAACAAAAGAAATCTTCACACTCTGCAACACTCCACATCATTATTTTTGCATAGTCAATTCGTTTCTTCAGAAACCATCAAACTTTGAAGATGTATATTTTGAGAACGGTAAAAGATATTGAAATAATTCCAACGGATCTTTGATTGGAGGACTTAATTCTTTAACTGACAAGTGAAACAGCTCTTTTTGGTGGCATGTCACACAACCTTTAAGTTTATAGGGATATAAGTTTCCCTTGGAAATTTGAAGTTTGTAAAATCCCCGTGCCTCTCATGCATTCACATATTGTGATAATATGATATTATGGAGGAGAAAGTGGTTGTAAAGTTTAAAAAGGAAACAAAAGAGAGCTCATTAACGCGAGATTATGATGTCATAGGTGCTTGCTTCAAGTTCACCGCCATAGGGGTTGAAAATGTGACAGCTGCATCTACTAGTATGGCGAGAATCACACATCCGATTTCACCAGAATGCCTTGATTAAGTACCTCTCAACATATCAAAACTAGATTCAAGTCTTAATGCTTCTTTTAAAGAGACAAACAAATCCAGATTAAAAGAAATTTTGCCTCAGAAGATCTTAAAATAGACCTTAAAACTCGTGACTTAATGCTATTGACAACTGCATACAAGGTGAGGAAACAATTGCTTTTGTAAAATTGATCCCAAATTCGTGCAAATTCCTTGGTGACTTGGTTTTTTTTTTTAATTTAAGGCCAAGGTCAAACTTTAAGTCTTCAAATTCAACATATTTCCAACAGCCAGTAATGAAATCTATAGGTCTATGCATAAGAGCAATTTCATTCTGTTCACAAATAAGTGTTCACGTGGCAGAGTCTTTCGTACTAAGGCACAAAAACCACTATAAGGAAGGTTCAGGAAAAGATTTGCCTTTGGCTACCTTTAAAACTGAAAGTGATAAAAAATTAAAATGGTAACTAGATACATAGTGATCAAAGTTTTACCTTGGATACTTTGGATATCGACAATAAAGGTCCAGAAAATGTGCAATCAACAACCAGAATAGATTAAGACAAACCATCCCAATGAATGCAAAGCTCAACTTTCTTTCACAGAAAATGGTGAGCATAACCCTCGAATGGAGGGGGTAACTTTTATCATAGAGCGATTTCAGTGATATCTCCATGCTATAACAAAAAGAACAATGCTTATTCAAGCTTTTTACATTCAACAAATTTTGAACGATCAGAAATTTAACGTAGACATACGTCTAAATTCAATTCCCCAGTATGCACAGAGATGATTAAACGATACAACGTTCCTTGTACTTGAAGTGCGAAAACCACAATATATACAGCAAGATTAATTGTATGTAAGAACAAGTGTACCTTGGAAAGTCTTAAAACTGGGTATGAAGTTGTAAATGTTATGAGAATAACCAGATACATGGAAAACTAGTCACGAATCACGTGAACTCTTATACAAAGAAGTCGGTGACGTACCCGCAAGTTTTTTACATGCAACACTAATACAATATTGCTAATATGATAATGAATAATCCCAAAACAAGTAACCACCGGAAGTAAGAGTCGTTCTTTTTAACAACCTTCCCACTAAGTCCGGTCAAGGAGTCTTCCCAGCAGTTCATCACTGCCTTCCTTGCACCTGACCATCGATGTGGTCCAATCAAGCGGTAGGAACTGGGCATGGTCGGCCCATACATTAATTTGAATGCCAGTCGTGGGTCGGTGAGCAGAAATTTCTTTATACTCGGGTAACAACCTATCTCTTTGGCAAGTTCATCGGAATAGGATATACCAGGTATCTGCATAAAAGAAACCACGGAGGCAAAATTTGTAAAGATGAAAAAGCAATAAGTGAAAATTTCATTCCCCTATTCACCCCACCCTTTAGTAATAAGAAACAATTTAAGACAGCGTTTACCAATGCAGGGAGAAATCGAATATTCAACTTCATAATAAATAAAACTGGTGATTTAACAGTCAGACTGTGGTCGACTAGGGCATGCACGTGGGGGTGGGAGCTTGCCGTGATCACCTTATCGATGTCATACGACAACGTCCCTTAAAATGCCCCCTTAACCAGAATGCAATATTCCATTAAGCTGAGGTACTGACTACTTCATTATAAGAAGATTCTGTCCGTATTATCGAAGAAAAAAAAACACACACACACATACACACACACACACGCCCATATATGAGATTTCTCGATATATCTTCCGTCCAGTTTAAGGCGTACAATGCTTTCAAAAAGTTAACCTTTACTGACCTAGGGTGAGCTTTGATCTCCACCAAAAGCGACACCGTCCCCTTTTTCAGAGCCAAAGGAAGGCTTTTAAGAATGGGGGGGGGGGGAGTGGAGCCATTAAGCTCCTATATTTAGTAATTTTCTAAGGTAATTTTGGTCGTTCTCAGGCACAGGTAAAGCTGATTTTTTAAAGAAAACTTCAACCTGAATATTAATAAGGGAGGGGGGGGGGGTGGTGGGAGGCTGTCTCCCCAGCCGGTATAGCCTGACAAAGCACTCAAGGGCGAAATAGCTTCGGAGGCGAAATACTTATAAGGGGAGGGGAAAGATGTGTTAAGATGTATTGAGGCAAAGTAATTTAAAAGTATGGTCTGGTGACCAAATTTGATGCTTTCAAAAAAAGCAGAAAAATTTTCTGTGTTAGCCAGTGAAAACCCCATCTCAATAGCATCTTGCGTTCGGAAGATACAAATTTTTGAAGAAATACTACATTTTCAGTTTCCCTAGTGCATGATGGGAAATCTTTTGTATTTCTTTATAATGTTGATATCACTATATTGAATATTCCATAACTTTATTTGCTGTACCATAAGTATGGAACAGTTTTTCACTATATCTACACAGAAAAATATCTAAACATTCCAACGGTATCAAATTTCAAGGACAAACAAGGTAGCCAATTATAAAGAATAACAAAAGGAATCTGAGGCAATCTGCCCACTTTGGATCACGTTTTGTGACCTTGAGGAAACTTGGAGGTATTTCTCTTTATAAGTAACCAATCTTTAGGAAGAGATAACTTGAGTTAGGAATGGAGTTTTGATATGGGGTTTGGATGACATGTAATGAAAAATTTTTATCTTTCATATAAGACCCCTACAAAATGCCACCAGACAATGCCTTTAAGTTTTGTAGGGGAGGAAAGTTTTTTTCAGTTGGTGCCGGTCTTTATTTAATATTGGTGCCGGTCTTTATTTAATATAGGGCAGTGTGAGAAGAACCCACGCTTCCTTCATACAGATAATGTTTGCAAGGTTGTCAACGTTTGACTTCGGTGACCTTAGACTGTTACATGACTTTTAGTCCCCAAGAAAGCTTAAACTTACGCATCCACAGGTTAACTGAAACATACGCTTGATAATTCCTTTCGAAAGATATTGTGTTAACATTTTTCCAAATTATTGACGTTTGGTACCTAACCTCAATAACATTTAACCTGCATTAAAAGTAGGGAAATACAATATGATTCAAGTTCCTCTTAATATGAGACATTCACATTCAATTGCTGCATCTTTAAGCATTCCCTTTCTCGAGATATCGTGGTTAACACCCACGCCGCACTTGAACACACACACACACACAAACACATACAGACGATATCATCAGAATGCATAGGTTTGTCTGTCAACGAAGCCAAAAATAAACAGAGTCAAATTGGCTAGAAATCCTGTTTTATGATTGTATATCTCATTTAGAAGTATTACCCATTCAGGATTCGGTAGTAAATGCGTCCTCCGTTCGGCACTGTCACTTCCAGGTTAAGTGGCAGTTCTTAGAGACGAAGCACCCCCTTCAAATACAGGGTTACCTCATGAACCTATGGTAGCAGCCTCATTGTAACTCTCATTAGCCGGGAGAAATGTACTGTATAAGGATTTCTCTCATTCGAAGTACAAAGGGAAGTAAGTTTCCTATAGGCCTATTCTAAAACTTGATGTTGACAGTCGTAACTACATAATATCCTATTGGACAGGATCGACCAGATGTTACACTTAAAAGGGCCATATAATCGAAACGTTTGTAAAACATAAAATTCTTATATAGGCCTAGTAGTATTTAAATATTCCTCTTTGCGAAGAAAATATGAGCATGCCATTCGTCAGACAGTGCAATACTTACGAAATGTTTAAGCTTTCCGAAAATTTCAGTTTGCTTTTTCAGTTTCCTGGTGATGTCTTCTTGCATTTTACTGCGAGTAGGGAGGGTGATCGTTCCTTTAAACACCTGTACTGACCATCGGCTTTGCATCTCTGTTATAGGAGGAATACTCGAGTCACTGCTGAATGAACCAATGCATGCGAGGGTGGAGTGAGGTAAACGAATCGGGAATACGTATTTGTACAGATCTCTGGTGTCCAAGTCATCTAGAAATAGAATTAAAGAGCGTTCAACTGGTATTGCCACTTATGATCTCTCTTAAATTACGTTAAAATTGGACCTGCACCCCAAAACTTTGATCACCCCCCCCCCACAGAGTAGCCTACGGAGCATGCGGGGGTGATGACTGAGATGTGCCAAATCTTGAAAATAACTTAGGTCACCATGGGCAGATACTTTACGACGCCAGGGGACCACGAGTGTGGGGACAGCCTACAAGGCATGGGTTACAACTCCATATCAGAGTAGCTTTCAGTGCAACATCATAAGTGAAGCTGGGAATCTTTGAGACATTGTTCTTAAGTGTTTTTAAAAAGCACATACACAGTCGTACACACATCTTGCCTACGTAGCAGGCTGTACGGCATATTCCTTGTTCAAGCTGAGGAGAAGAGCAAACAGAGTCCGCTCCGCAGGGTAACACACATCATGACTACTGTTTTCTTGTCACTGAGTGTTATCCTTTTACAAGTTAAGTGCCTTATATACCTTTTCCAAAACAAGAAATTCCCCCAAAAACCGTCTGCACTCTTTGAAAAGCCTCCTCTCTAATAAACACCCCTTAAATGTTTTCATATATATATATATATATATATATATATATATATATATATATATATATATATATATATATATATATATATATATATATATATATATATATATATATATATAAGGTCAAAGTACTGCGTAGCACTTATGAAGTAGGTAGGTAAAAATGAAGTAGTAAATAGTGCTAAAAGTTTGTGAAAAATTCCACGACGTTTCGGGTTTAAACCCTTCATCAGGTGGCAAAAATGCAACTGATCGTTGACACGGCCAAACGTACAATTTAAAAAAAAATACACAATAAAATTGGGCACGGTAAACCTCGGCTAGGAAAACAGACAGTGTTAAGTGGTTACCACAAGTCAAAATAATGCAGGAATTGCTGCGTTATAACAGTTCAAGTCTAACGTTCAGACCATGTGGGGACAGGGTTCCAAGTTTCATGATTAGGCGGTTTTCGGCAGCTAGGCGGTCATGATCGGAACCTCGACACGAGATGGCCGCCGAAACCATCAAGTCACGGATCGAGCATGTTGACGGGGGATTGAAGTGGGTGGCTACCGGGAACCCTGGGAGGTTCTGTTTGATTGATCTCAGGTGCTCGGTGACTCGGTCAGCAAGACGACGTTTTGTTTCTCCCACGTACAGTATATTACAGCGTTTACATACGAGAACGTAAACAACATTGGCTGAAGTACAGGTAAAATGCTGATGAACGTTAAACCGGTTGTTGTTGGGACCTACACTGTCTGTTTTCCTAGCCGAGGTTTACCGTGCCCAATTTTATTGTGTATTTTTTTTTTTTAAATTGTACGTTTGGCCGTGTCAACGATCAGTTGCATTTTTGCCACCTGATGAAGGGTTTAAACCCGAAACGTCGTGGAATTTTTCACAAACTTTTAGCACTATTTACTACTTCATTTTTACCTATATATATATATATATATATATATATGTATATCAATAAACGAACTAATTTGTTCACCGGGGGTAAAAATTGTACCTCAAGTACCAGCCTTATATTCTCAGCTTCTGACTGAGTTACATTGTATAGAAGGATTTCATGTGACGTCACGCGAGTGGGAATTCCCACGCACTGAAGGGCAAAACGTATACGCAGTAAGCGATTTTACGGCACACGCGCACGGCATAACCATAGATATAACTGTTACGCAATGGACGCGTGTCCGTTAAAACCAAAGAGACGCGCGATCTTGCCCTTCAAAACCAAAGAGACACGCAATCACGTGACGCAGTGTAACCCCTTCATACCATTCCTAGTTTCCTACATCACTCACGTTCTTTAGTGCTGAGAGGACCAAACTTGATCAAACTATCAAGTTGTTTTTCCACTTGTACCATTGGTCTTTAATCTTGTTCTTAGGATCTTTAAAGTGAACCCATTCAGTTTGTTCTCGTCCCAATGATACTTAAAGCTCCATCAATAAGATATGCGTATGGCAATGTGTAGTATATGGTACAAATTCGGGTTGACAACTCAACCCTAATAAACGCCCCTCTGAAAAAGTTTACGCTTCGGGGGTTTGATAAAGTAAACGCTGTAAGTACACAGCAGGGCTTTCTTTCAACTTAACAATGATAGCTATCTGCAGTAGTTTTATTGTCCAATGCCATATTCTGATAAACACACTCCTGTGTATGATTATGTATATAACTACACCCTTTTTAGGCCAGGTTTTAATTGAGGGAGGTGCCACCTGGAGAAGGAGAAATTCTCATGTGGTTTTTCTAGACCAGTTTTTCATGAGGAACAAGAATATATGAGGTAAAAAGGCGTAACCTGAGAACTTTTCTGTGAGGGCGCTCTTTTCAAAATGGTCGCCATAATCTACTAGGCCTATAAAGTGCATAAATGGGCTAAAAAGCAATTATGAGGAACATTTGTCCTTGTTTGAATTGGTTTTGATCTTAATAAAGCATAAGTAAGCCCAGTTTGTTACTACATATTTACTTGAATTATACAAACGAGGGCGCTTTTCAAAATGGCCGCCATAATTCGGGTGGCACCTCCCTCAATTATAACCTGGCCTATTTGTGATCTGAGCATTCTGCTTTGTCTGCTCTGCAGTAATCAAGGTTCCACTACACCTTACTTTGAACTGCACAAATCAGTGACCGACCAGAGTGGCTTACATTTGAAAGCATAATTTATGATTCTGGTAACTATTTATGTCAACCAATGTCCATCCAGTGTTCAACTGACTACAGACACCCCGGTTTTCCTCAGTGACGCAATAGCCCAAACGTTAATCTTGGTTGAGCTTGTTTGGCGAACAGTGTTGACACGTGATTACATGATCAAGTTTCCTAACTCTGATCATGTGTACCGCTTAACATTGAGAAGGCTATTTTTACGAATAAAACATTCAACATTGCTATCAAATTGCTGATCTTTCAGTCAGTATGAACACTAGGCCTAAAAAAAAACTTACGTTAAAGCACGTGTGTATCTGTGTCAAGTGTTAAGTACGAGCACGGGCGAATAAGGTGGGGGATCTGGAGATCTAGGTCGTGGCAGCTCCCCTTAGAGGAAAAGGTTTGTATTTCAGGTCAAAGTTTAGGTCCTAATTGTTGGCCAATAGCAACACCTTCTGCCTCCTTGTGAAATGCTTCCACACACGGTATGAGTACGGGCGAAATTTTTCTGTGTTCCCAAAGGTCATTTCGTTTTCTAAGTGCATGTTTTCTGTAGTATAAAAAGATCAAGTGCCACGATTTCTTTTTCTTGTGTCAAAATCTGTGTTCTTTATATCCTTGTATTAGACTCGTAACCCTTCAGATGGCTCGCAACAAAACACAAACGCTTGAACATATTTTACTTGAAATGTTGTCTCTGCCTTTGTGTTAATAATTTTTTTCTTGATTACTTTCTTCATTTTTTTCACATAAAAATGTCTTTTCCGTGTTTTCCGTTTCCTTTCCCTCTTACGTTGTTTTTCTGCTTTTAGTTTTACGCATTAGTAACGTACAAAGCCAGATGGGACTATAACGTAACATACCAAAGCTGACTTAATTGAATAACATGCTTGAGAAGTAGTTAGTGGAAAACACAGTGACAGATCTAATCAAACAGTAAAAAGTTACACTAACGACAATATGTTATGGCTAATCTGTGACTACGACCCTGGTTAAATTCAACCAAGATGTAAATGGAGCGTAGTCTCTAATAAGTTCATTTTAAATTCGCATAGTTAGTAAATTATACCAGTTTTCAGAGAAGGCCCTGAAGTAGGTGAGATAGCTCCCTGGCCGAGATGTTTTCCACCCGGCAAAATAAAATAAGGCAATGGTAATATTTGCTCTCAAATATTTATAAGGCGGGAAATTTTCTCCAGTTCGGAGGGAGGGCCCGTCCCCTGGCGTTCTTGAGTACATGTTTGTAGCAGGATAATTTTACCATTTCCCTGAGAATTATCGCAACCGGCTCTAGCCCGCAGAGGCGCATTGTAGTAAACAACACCGAAAAGATATACTTCATTCAGTGCCGTGGGAGCCAAGGGGAGGGGAGGGGGTTGGGGTTACAACCCCCAAAATATTTAGTTTGAAATTTTGTTTCGAAAGTATCATGAGCTGTGCCTAAGCCTGGAACGGCCGAAAATTACCTTAGAAAATGACAAAATGCAGGCGCTAAAGGGTCTAAGCTCCCCAGTCTTACTAGAAACCTACCCCTCCGACCTAAAATCTGTAAAATTATTAAAAAAATGTTTAACATCGCTACCAAGTTCTCACGACTTGTATTCTTTTAACCCACAGAGCTGAAAATGTTGCCAAAACTCTTGCCCTTTTTGAACAAATTTGCGCCCACTAAAATGGTCGCTGATCTACGAGCTCTGGTCAACTGCTTTGTTATGCCGTTTAATAACATTTTAGACAAATTCAACACATAGATAAAACAAAGTATCAAAGTTCTACATACGGATCGTTGGTTTTTCCGAGCATTGTACTTTTTCGAAAATTTTACAGGATTTAAACCTTAAATGGGTTATGAATGTATACTTGAACCAATAAAACTTTAAACATAGGACTTTAACTCCCATCTATCTCTATGGCTAAAATGCACCTTCAGTGTCAAACCCTCGTACACAGCGTTAGTTTACGTAGGATCTCGTCTATGAATAGAGTTAGAGTTAGATGAAGTTTTACGGCTCAGTTTCTAACCAATTGGTTAAAGTCGAGCCGGCCACGGCCTTTTCTCCAGTAGTGGCTTATTGGCTTGTTTTGTCTACCCTCTTTGAATAGAGGTTCTTCACTGATGTCACAAATACTTGTGACAATAACATTGTCGGCCATATTGGACGTTAAACCTGAGAGCAGAGAGCAGGCCGATATCCTGCTCTCAGCGTCAAATTTATTACGCGCAACATGTACCCTGTGTACAAAGTATTGTTCAAAGCTTTTAATAGAATGTTTCCTTGATGATGACAAAAGTTTGTTACGTAATCATCAAGTAAAATTGCAGCCCCTTTTATCGATTTCCAATAGATATACAACATCGATCAAGATTGGTTTGTAGAATTCTTCAGAAGAAATATTGAACTCGGTAGTCCACGTACTTCATTGCGTAGTGCTCACTTCATATCAGTGGCGTAGCTAGAGGGGGGCGGGGGGGGGGCGGTCACCCCCCACAAGGCCTCTGTCGGAAATTTCTAGTCTCTGTCGGAAATAAATAAAAACAAGTCATTTGAAACACTTACAACACTTCTTATGCATTTAAGCAGAACTACACACCGATATGTCAACGTGAAAATAAAAAGTCGGTCTCAAAACTGCCCGAAAAGCAAAAAAAAAAAAAAAAAAAAAAAAAAGGTCCCCAGAATTTCGAACAGCTTTCAAGATAATAATCTGTCGGAATTTTTTTGCTTTGTCCCCCCACAAAAAATGTCTAGCTACGCCACTGCTTCATATCCGGTTAGCGACTAAAGATATAATGAGATTATATTTTTCCTATGTGATCGATGCATAGCATTATTTTATAACCAACATATGTAGCCTACACGCAGGCTTAAATGCACACGTTTGAACAATTCGATCACTTAAGAAAATGTTCTTTGCAAAGGCAGAAAGGAGCAAAACATATATAACGCTTTAACCGATATTGTGTGTACACGTACACAGTGTACTTCTTGCGCGTGCACTAAGTCTGACTTCCAAAATGGTGGTATATGTAAAACCTGGCCCATTTGGACGTCACATGGAAAAAAACCTCACCGAAGTCACGTGATCGCGAGTCTTTGGGTTTTAGACATTTTGCCGAGAAAGCGTCCATTGTATCACAGTATATAGAGTTTTTTCACTGACGTGGGCCGCGTTCGCGCGTCTTTTGCGTATGAGAAGTGACGGCCAGTATGTCGCATTGAAGCGGGCTGACGTCATGTGACCTCTGTAGACCTTATGCAAATGATATCATGGAGCAGAAAGTACTCCCTCGTTTGAAGGAAAAGCGCGTATCATTGCAAGTTACACCAACAAATGCAGACAGCTGATTTGTCAACCAATTGTATACGCCGTAAGTCTACTATAGGCGCGTGTGAAATCTACGGGCTCATGCACGTGTGCTTCATTGTTTCCTCCAAAATGACGTCAGTGTGACGTCATGAATAAGGTTTATTGTTATTCGTGCGCGTGTACTGTGAATACGCTTACTGCACGTGTGCTGTGCCCGGCAATCCCAATCGCCCTCGTCACCTGTACACGAAGTACAGGTGACGAGGGTGACATTGGATCTTTAGCATGGATAGGACGGGTGGAATTTTTAGGCTAAAACAAAGAGGCGGGAAAGGTGGATAGTCCCTAAAACTGAGACTGATGGGTTTTTGTATATTTATAGGGTTACTCAAATTCTTACCAGGGACGAGGTCGTCATCGATGAAAGGGGTGGTTACGGTATATCCCGTGGCGAAGATCACGGCATCAAGATCGTTCAACTTTGTTCCGTCGACAAATTCGACTCCATTCTGGAAAAATCTCTTGACAGCTGGTTTGGTTTTCACTCTCCCGTTCATGAACTGACCCAACAGGAAGTCACTTACCCCAAAATTGACCCTGAATATTGGACGGTTAGGCCTGATACCCAACGCGTCGTAGTTGGTATCCATTTCGAAAAATCCCTCGTAGAGATATTTTTGAAGCCATGTTGGTAAAAACGATATGTTAAATCGATTATGGATATAACAATCAAAGGGATAGCCTCTCCATCCATTTTTCTTGAAAAGCCAAAATCCGCTGCGTAGGCTCATGTATGCCTATAAAAAGAAGAAAGCACATGCTTTATCTTTCATTCAGTATATAAGACATTTCTTGATAAGACGTTTTATTATTTCATTCCTTGTATCCACCAAAACATTACAGAAACATGATGGCATTTATAAAAAGAGCATAGAGACCTTTTAAATATCAAAATGAATACAGCTAGGGATAAAGAAATTCTCACGTAGTCAAAGTCTTAAAAGGTTAATATTTAAAGGAACCAGAAAGCCCAAGGTTTGCTGATTCCTTGCCGGAAGGTAGTGCTTTGCTACACTGAGGTATAGCCCTCAGAATGTTGCTTCTTGATTACATCATTTCTGACGACGTTTTCACAATTTGACATCTGCTGACTACACATGACCTTTATACCCCACCAAAAATAGAAAGAAAAAAAACTAAAGAAAACAAAACGTGTCTTTGAAGGGATTCTTACCCAGGCCATCTGTGTAAGAACCGAACACTCAGCCACTACGCCATCAAAGAGCTCGTATTAAAGTGAATAGTCAAAGCATCCTTTAAACGTGTTAATGAATTAGGTAAATCAAATTTGAGTCATTACTGTATCAGTAATGCTTGTGAAAAAATAAATGGTGTTCTCAATAACATTATATTCGGAATGGTAGGAAATACGGCCCTAATTTTTCGTTGGTCAAGAAACGCCGGACGCAATTTGGAGGTACCGCCCACTATCTATTTAAGCCGGACGCACACGGACGTCAGAAAACGTGAAACACGAAACAGTGTTTTCTAACGTCGGTGTGCGTTGGACGAAAACAGAAAACATCATTTCGCGAAACAAACAGTGTTTGTTTCGGTCTACCGTGTGCGTCGCCTGTTTCATGTTTCGCGGAACAAGTTGGAGTCACAACCAATTAACAGACGAGGATTGGCTCAAATGATTGTAAAATGGCGTAAAATGCGTAGAGCAGGATATTATCCTGCGTAATATCCTGCTCTACGCATGGAACCGTCTTGGCGCCATGATGCAGAAAATTTGTCAGTTAATACCCTGTGTGGGTAAAATGGCCATACATGCTCGTTGTTCGTTTCCCAGAGTATTTGGAAAATGGGAAGTGAAAAAGGCAGTGAAAAAAATGCGAACTCTCTTCAAAAACATGACTTTTTCACTGCTGACTTCAGTTCTCATACAGTACGTTCATGAAGGTGCTGCCTACCACAGTAAACTAGTCTGCTGTTTAAACTACAGAGGCGGCATGTGCTCACTTTTAAAACCCCTTCTCGGCCCGTAGCCAGGAACTCTAAAAAGCGGATGGAGGCATGTACAACACTTCAAAAGGGGAAATTGACTACGATTATTTAATATAGCCTTGGCAATCAATTTTTCTAAAGGGGTATGATGGTCCGAGCCCCCTTTCTTGCCGAAATTAGAGTTGCATCTATTGCCGGAAATCCGAGTGCAACTATACTAGTCTACCTGCGTGAGGCATGCTTCGTTTCATGATTTTGTCTTGTGCGTCACGGTTCCTCCCCTGACTCCTTGTTTCAAGTAAAAGGAGTACATTGAACCAGGGCCGGCCGCCAGGATTTGGCCGACATGGCGACAGGCTACCCTTCAAGAGGACAGCAACCCAAAGCTCTTACAGAGGCAACGGGATTGCCAGAACAATGTCCTCAAGGCAGGGGCGTCAATCCGTATTCAGGTGTGGGGGGACGGGGGACATACATGACTTAGCACAAACCAGTCCCTTTGGTTTTGAAGAGGGGACGTCTTCCTACAGGCCCTTTCCTCCCCACTTATTATGACGGGCGTTGTCCTATTCTAATAAGAATTATCATTTCAAAGTTAACATGACCATGATAGATGATCTGCAGGGTGAAATACACGGAGTCCACGGAATTACTTCAAGATGTTATTTTCATCATGTCTCAAAATAGCTGAAACAACTCTTCGCGGCGTGGATCATTGTCGGAGATCGTGAACCCGACCAGGCCCGTTGCTAGGGTGATATATTTGGGGGTGTGAAGGTCCCAATTCCGACCGGCTGGATGGTTTTTCCCACTGAGTGGAGGCGTCTAAATTGCACATTGTTTATGCGCTCTGCGTTTTGTTTACAGCAGTGGGGATCTTTCCTTTGTCACTACATAAATGTGTCATCCTGAGGGAGGGGTCTAAGGGGAGGAGGCGTCCCCCTCCCCTTTGGGAAATTTTTTGTTAATTTAAGGCTGCTTAGGTGCAAAACGGTGCTATCTTTGGGACATTTTTGGCGCTGATCGTACATGGCTGGAAAATGTCCATAATTTAGTGAATTCTAATTTTTCCGACTGGCTAGATGTTTATACTAACTGCAGTGGCTGTGCGTAAATTGCACCATTTTTATTCACCCTGCGTTTGTATACAGCAGTGGGGATCCTTCCTTTGTCACTATATAAAGGTGTCATCCTGGAAGAGGGGTCAAAGGGGAGGGGGCGTAGCCCTCCCCTTTGAGAAATTTTTGTTAATTTAAGGTTGCTTCGATGCAAAATGGTGCTATCTTTGGGATATTTTTGGAGCTGATCGTAGTATAGCAAAGGTGTGAGGGATTAGCAAGGGTGTTTTCAGAATACTTTGTAGTCGTAAGTGTATTAACAGTCAGCATCTATACCGATAATGGCTTCGGTGAAGCGCTCGGTAAAAATTTTTGAAAAGTGTTTAACGGCAACAACGTACTTTCAACCGTTCCACATCATGCTAAAAATTAGACTGTTTGCAGTGGCGTACCCAGGATTTCTCTGAAGGGGGGATGCAGTATTTTTTGTGACCGCTGGCCTGAGGGAGGGGTCTAAGGTGAGGGGGTTTCCCCCTCCCCTTTGAAAAATTTTGAAAAATTCGGTGTCCTTACATGCAATCTGGTGCCAAATATGCTACCTTTTGAAGTAAAATTTGTGTTAAAAAATTTACGTATTTTTAGGAACTAAAAAATAGGCATCAGTGAGGGGGCATGGCCCAATGGGATGTCCCCATCCCCTTTGAAAAATTTTGAAAAATTCGGTGTCCTTACATGCATCCTGGTGGCAAATATGCTACCTTTTGAAGTAAATTTGTGTTAAAAAATTTACGTATTTTTAGGAACTTAAAAAATCGGAATCAGTGAGGGGGGGGGGCATGGCCGAATGGCCCTCCCCTCTGCGTACGCCACTGACTGAATGATCCCATATTGATGCGAGGTCCCTAGAGATGTTTGGAGATGTATGTCTGTTTTCGGAAAGTGTTGTGATCTGAATAGTTCCATTTATAATTACCTTTTTTATGGTCATGAGAAGGAGTGCAAACCGTGACGCTCGCGCGCGAAGCGCGCTGAAATTTTGTCATTAAATAAGATTTCCCTGACAAAAACTGCATTCAGAATCTGCATCGAGACACTTAACAATTGCCCAACAAACCTACATGCCCATGCCACTCAAAAAGCCAGTCAAATAGAGCCACGACACTACTCGTTTACGCAAATGTGGGTGGGACATTTGATATTATGTCCCCCACCCATCGAAATGTGGGGGGGGGACTTGTCCCCAGTCCCCCGTCCCTGCAGGATTGACGCCCATGCCTCAAGGGTGAGGAGGGGATTCAAAGAAAACCTTTGCACAATAGCATTCCAGTGGAGGGTACATTTTGAATAGCATCCGTGTATACTTGAAGTACCAGCCCGTTTTATGCCGTATTGAACCCGTTAAAAATGTTAGATTTCCGACCCCCCAAAATTGGACTTTCGTAGGGTAAGATTATATGTCAATTTCAAACGCCCGAGCCTGTCTCCATCGCCGACCCAATTGATTTTCTCTTTCCAACAAGCTGTATCACATGTTGTGATCTGGACAATGGCAACATCTAGCCTTGAAGTAATTGGTGTAATAGAGAAGGGGAAAGAGGCTTTTAATAGTTTTAAGGAGACCAGTACCTCATGTTGCTGATTTAGCATTTATCGGGAAATCTAAATTCTGTAAATGCATAATGCACAAAGCGTATGAAAATTTGGGGGTAAACAAAAAAGAATCTATACTCATTTAGTGAAAAAACCAACCGTTGGGTTGGTTGACTGCTGTCGAAAATTACATACATTGTATCGTATCCACCCCGTCTGCCCGATGAAATAGTCAAAGATCATACCTCAACGAGTTGCTTACCGTGCAGTGTGACAAACAAAGGAAAACATTTACTATGGTATGCGATATGCGATATGGGATGAAATTCCCACGAACTTTGCATGAAAGTGTGGTTGCTACTTTAGAGGTTACTTGGAAAGGTGAAAGAGGCCTGTACTATTCAGCTCTGTGGAATGGATTATGGAAGAAACTGAAACAATGAAAACTATTGCATGCATGCGAAGCACACCGAGAATTATGTGTTAACATTAAAGAAACGGGATAATTTCTATAGTTCCCAGTCTCAATAGTCCCCCGTGTCATTGGCCCCCGTTTCATTTCATTGGTCTCCTGACTCATTGGTCCTCCGTCTCATTGGTCGTGTCATTAGTCGTGTCATTGGTCCCCTAACTCTAACTCTAACCTTGACCCTTACCATAACACCCTAACCCAACCTTGACCCTTACCCTAACCTTAACCGCGGGGGACTAATGAGACGGGGGACCAATGAGACTGGAGACTATAGAGCGGACCCTAAAGAAGCTGTCCCATTGAGCAGTTGAAAGAAAAAAACAGCTTGACCGTCGGGGCCTACATACTTTACCGTATCGACGACTATGGCACTTGAATGTGGAAAAATTCCCCAGTGGGGGACCAACCCCTGACTAGAGAATGGCCCCAAGGGGCCAGTGCCACCCCTGATGGGGGCATTTTTGGCATTTGTTCAAGGATGATGCCTACCATCTAGGCTACGACGAGCAGCAGCTAGTACAGCTAGAAAGTTAGTTTCTAAACAGCTGAATTTTTGTTTCGCACTTTTTTGTTTTCGTGTGTTCGTTGACCTTTCACCGTGTGCGGGTACAAAAAACAAAAAAGCGAAACAAGTGCAAAACAAACTTGTTTAGTGTTTCATGTTTTCTGACGTCCGTGTGCTTTCGGCTTTAGTTTTAGAAGGTTTTCGTGGCTTGACCTGTGATTACCTCATATGACCTTCGATCTTCAACAAACCCATAGGGTTCCCTCCTTCTTAAATTAAATACATCTATATACCAAGGATAATAAGTATCCATCATCCCTGTCATGGAGCATCGTGTTTTTTCGAAATTTTCGGTTTTTAATCACTGATGACCTCAAATGACCTTTGACCTCCACCGAAAACTACATGGTTCTTCCTCTCAATATGATGTAGTTACATACCAAGTATGAATATTGTCCACCACTGCGATCTTGAGATATCGTCTTTACAAACAGTTTCTAAAAATTTCGTATTTTCACCTCCGGTGACCTCAGACAGCATCTGACCTCTACCAAAACCGATAGGGTTCATCTTCTGACTATAACACATCCACATGCCAAGTATTTCCCTCTTAATATGATAATTCTATAGTCCAAGCATGAAAATATAGTAGCTAGCAATATGCGAAAGGGAAATATTGTTTGTTTTACATATAATTTTCATATTTTAAGCCCATATTCATAGATACAGAATGATGACAATTCAAAATAAGGCTGTGCGGTAGGTTTCTTTTCAAGAAATAAGGCTCAGAGGAAAAAATTCAGTTACTTATGGCACAAAAATAAATTTTTCATCCTTGCAGACTTTCAAAAATTTATATGATGCAACATAAATAACTCTTGTAAAGCATATCATTTTGAAAAGATAAATTTTGCTAGATTTATTGGTGACGGATACTGTACAGCGTAAAAATGATTAAAGCATATTCCCTTTGTATGCCATGGTGGTGCATTTTAAACGCAATATTCCCAAACTAAGTTCTTACGGAAAAAGAATCGGTTTAAAAGTAAGAAGGATATTCCCCAAACACAACACCACTCAATATTTTTGAGTTATATGCGTACCCAGCATAACACTGATAACAGAATAATGTGTCAAACTTTTTTCCAAGTTGTGATAGGTTTTCTGTAAACCTGTGTAAGGGCACCCATTAAACTGAATGTATGCTTAAAAATAGTTCAAATATGCTTGATTTTTCCTTAAAGATTCATTAAACTTTTCTACTGAAGTATCAGTGTTGTAACGAGTCACTCAATTTTGCAGTCGAGTCAAGTCTTTTACTACTTTCAATATGACTCGAGTCGAGTCAGTGACTCGAGTCACTGTAGTATTTCTATGAGGAAAATTATGATACAATTGCTCGAGTGAGTCATTTCCCTACTAAAAATTAGCGACTCGAGTCATGACTCGTTAACAACACTGTGAAGTATACTATAAAAAAGATTTCAGAAAATTTCTGAAACGCAGCGTTGAGGATGCCATTATCTCTGTCATCGCGCAAGGCGTGCATGTATGATTATAATGGACCGTATGTTCCCACGCAAATATGGAAACTTTTTGATGATGGGGTGGGGGGTTGCTATTTATGAGGAGGGGGAAATTTGCTATTTATGAGGAGGGGGAAAGGCTCCGGCTGCCCTTAGCAGCCGGAGCCTTTCGGAAACTAATGTTCTCTATATACGCTAGAGCTTAAGAAGATGCTAAACATTTACTACCGTGCTCTGAATAAGTGTTCACAGAGTTGAGATGAAATGAGGTCAACAAGTGTTACCCCCTCCTTGAAGTGCACTGAAATATTCGTAAATTATTTCAATTGCCAGATGCCAGCAAAATACATCGAATAATGTAAATGTTAATTTGTTTCATGGAAGGATCCCTGAACCCTTGTCTTTGCCATTAAACTTATGAATAATCATTACTGGCTACTGGAACTGCAAAGGTCGCAAAGCCTTATGTATAATATTCAATTTCATAAAAGAATTTTTGCCGTTTGCGACCTAATTTTGGTGGTCAGATGCCAAGAAGTTGCGTTTTACAGCCTTTCATTTTTTTTTCTCAAGGAGGACGCTACACCCTATTAGGTCATCACGCCTTCGACGATTGAAAGTTTCGGCTTTGCCATCACATAGTGAACAACCATCGATTTGATCCACACATACAAAGACCGTATTTAATGCACTTTATTTTCAAACCATGTAGTTTCATTTTCTTGTCACTCATATTTTAAAGACATAGGGTGTTTTTTTATTTTTTATTTTTATTCGCAGACATGAGGGTAAGGGAGTTACCTCAGTTCCATTCTGTGCAAGCAGGGGTGCAGAGGGAAGTAACCCGAAAAAGATCTGAAAGTACTGATTTACATTAACTATAACTCTGACGAGTGCTTGTAATAAGGGGTGAGCCTTGTAAGGTATACCACATGGGTTTGAATGATTGATTCAATTATAGGGCTATACTACAGATGTACTTTTTTACCCCTAAATGTCTTTTCGGATTCCATCTCACTCGCGGCACAACGCAATCCCGAATACATGAAGAAAAAGTTTGCACTCCGTTGTTACTTAATTTTGGGTGGAGAAAAATTCATGCTACACTCAGAGACAACATCATCATTTAATGTCGCTAAGTCAAATATGTTCAAGTCAAGTCAAGTCGCAAGTCATTTGTCTTCAAGTCAAGTCAAGTGGCAAGTGATCTTCAAGTCAAGAAAAAGTGCGACACGAGTCTGACTCGAGTCCAAGTCAGAGGCTCGATTAAAAAACTCTGTATTTTAGTTAAGCTTGCATAAAAAATACATGCAAGAAACAACTTTCTATAGTAACATCGTGTTTACCTTCAATGGCATGTGGCATACCCATAATGTGTCACACTGCAAATACTGTTAGAATGCTAACTGTGTACATAGTTTGCTCAAATATTTTTTTTTTGAAACTTTTTCAGTCATGACCAGGAGAACCAGAACCAGACGAAAACCAGGCCAAATTTATGAGGCATGGGCATGGACATATATTAATGTCAACACTGGCGGATCCCAGGGCCTTTGTTTGGAAGGGGCCAAACTGGTGGTACAGTGATATGGGAGAGGGGTCTAAGGGGAGGGGTGATTCTATAACTGAATGCCCTCAGATGCAATTTGGTGCAACAAAAGTGTACAATTGTGAAGTTAATTTGCTTCTAGAAAATTTCGTTTTCCCAGGTATAATTCTTTTTTGGCCCGCATTTGGATGGGGCCACGGCCCCCGTTGCCCCCCCTAGATCCACCAGTGAATGTCAAAGACAAGGAAGATAGCGTTTGTTTCCAGCAGGTGGCAGATAAAGGTGAGTGTATAATCAGTAACGTAATTCGCATCGAAGAACAGTTTTGAGTTTTTTAATTGTCTTTAAAAGTTAATCAGATTTAGGAAAATAATGAGTAAGCCAGTAAGGAGAGAAAAAATGCGCCTTACGGTTTGAATGAGATTGCTAAGATGCTTAGGACTTCATTTGACTTCCTTTTGAAGCCCTACTTGGATTTATATGTACCAAATTATGTGCAAGTAGACATTCAAACTGTAGTGAAGATAGTTGCTAAACTGTAGGTTTTTGTTTTTGTTTGTAACTGGATTTTTAATTTTGCCTAGGTTCTTACTAGAGTTCCTATATTTGTTTCAAAAATGAGGTAATCCAGCAAAAAATTCCTCTTACAAAATCTTGTGTTAATATCTTCACTGGGTCCAACAGTTTTTGTTTGGTTTTTATTAAGTTTCCTTTTGCTAAAGAACTACAAGTCTGGAGGCAGGAAGGGGGGGGGGGAGGCGGTTGCAGGCTTTCAAATAACTCCTACTAATCCTACTTCTTCATTTATTCCTCGAAGTTTATATTTTTTTGTTGCCACGAGTCAGTGGAGGGACATCATAATTTCTTCTAAATACAGACCTACCAAGTCATAGAATTTCCTTGAGTATCAAGAAATTGTAAATCTTCAATACAGAATGAAGACTGAAACAATAGTGAAACAATAGTGAAAGGGGCTTTTATTAAGATCAGTGTCTACTGGTCAAGACACAAATCTATAATGTTCTGATGGTTAAGAAATAACTTTTAAGTTTGAGGAAGACAAGGCCACACTTTAAGCCGCTAGGAAACAGGAAATGTTAAGGTTGGTTGTAGTTAGGGCACTCTCCGTTTGCAAATTTGAACCCCTCATTGGCACTGCATAAATGTTTTTCTTTTTTTTAGTTCTCCGTGTGGTTGAAATTCCCGTGATTCTTAAATCCCACAGTCACCAGCATATATACTTTTCTTAATTTCCATATTTAGCTGTTACTTTGTATGTATTTTATTAAATCAACCCTCAAGGAAGGAATTTGCTCATTTATACTCATTAATAACCGAACAGTGAAATTTGATGATGTACAGTGCTTATGTCCTGACGAAGCTCTTTGCCGAGGTTCTTATTACAGTTCCTGTACTAAATTTTATTCAAAATGTTTATTTTAGGTAAAGGGGGTGATAACTAGAAAACCTTTATGAAGGGACACTTTTTACCGCAGTGCAGTGGGAAACTGCAGAAGGAGACCTTCTAGGAGAGCACGACTCCAGTAGTTTCAGATTATTCAAGTTCAAGGGCAAAAATAATTGGTAAGTAAGATATATGAAGCCTGTATGTGACATGTAAATGTTGCAAAATAAAATATTTTAAGGGAAATGTTTCTGCACTTTAAACTGTAAATGCTTTGACTTTTAAGCCTCCATATTTTCATGACAATTTGACAGACGAAACTAACCTACCCTACGTAGTTTGAAAATGCTGAATTTGGCTAACATTGCATGTGTTGAAATGAAATGCATTCAGCAAGTTCTCAACTGCTTGTGCAGCATTTTTATTTGAAAAATTCATGGCTTTTACAGGTACAGGATACACGTGAAATTCCGTTACATTCTTGCAAATTTGTAGTTATTAAAAGTCATTAAAAAGTGTTTGAATTTTCCAAAAGTTATTTGAAAGTTGAACGTCAAGGGCAAAATGCTTGGAAGGTTCTTGAATTCCATTGAAATGCCATGTAGTTAGGTTTTTTCAGAGGTGTGACAGTTTTCCAGAGTTAGTTCTGCACTGATATGAGGTGTTACCGGTATCCTTTGGAAAGGGCCAATTCCTTCTCTACTTATTTCCTCACTTTGTAGACCTACATGTACAGTATACCATATGAATCTTTCGTCTCTTGTTTATTAAATGGGCCTCATACTGTTAAAAAAATAGAAATCTGAAGGTGGGGGGGGGGAGGGTCGGTCAGCTTTTCAAGTGACTCCTTCTAATCTCACTTCATCTGTTTCTATATTTATTCCTACTTCTACATTTTCCTGTTTTTGCCACCATTCAGCTGAGAAGAGAAATAAAGAAAATCACATTCTCATTTTTTGCATATACAGACCCACCAAATCTTAAAATTTCAGAGTATAAGAAACCATACGTATTTAGTACAGACTGAAGATTGAATGATAATAATTTAGACGAAATATTTGGCAACTTCAAGGGGCTCATTGAATTGATATCGATTGCTTTGTGATGAGTTTGAAGGATATCATTACATGACAATGCTTCTATTAGCCTCATTACTCATGTATCACTCCCCATAGTTACGGAAAATTTGAGAAATTGAATTGCAGTTTTTGTGGACAGGGGTTGCATATGATTAATACCTAATGGTAAAAAGTGTCTGGTCATGATTTTGCAATAAATGATTTTAATCATTAATTACCCTATCATTGCCATTTCAGTTTTAGTTTCAGTTTTAGTTTGACTATTTACCATCAAGATGTGAGAATATTCAACAGGTGAAAAAAAAAGTGAACCTTGAAAACCAACTCAATAAGCCCTTTTAACAAGTCAGTGTTTATCACAAAAAGTCATGGGGCTTTCTTTTCGTTAAACACTGGATGCCCCCAACTTCGAATTCTTATATAAAATTCAAATTCAAAGTACATACTGCATAGGCCTATAACAAATTAAAATATTTACAAATTTATAAAATTCTAAAATTTATAACTCATTTTCTTCTATCATGGCAGAAAGAGTATTTTAAAAGTTAGAACGTAAATGAAGATAAGTCGATTGTGAGCTGCAAAGCAAAGCAAAACTACGCAATATCCGTGAGATAAAAGACTTTTTCTGTGATGATATCTCCTAATTCTCAGCTTGTGGCACCTGTAAAATGCCTCCCTCATCACACCTCCTTGGAGATTTAATTATTCAGCAAAGGATTCCTTTTATAAAATCTTTGCAATGTTTATATTTCCACAAGGTTTAAAATAACTTTACTGACTTTAACCAGTTTTTTTTTAGTATTTATCTTTTTGCTTTGCTTTGATTTGTTTCTTTCTTTCTTTCTTTCTTTCTTTCTTTCTTTCTTTCTTTCTTTCTTTCTTTCTTTCTTTCTTTCTTTCTTTCTTTCTTTCTTTCTTTCTTTCTTTCTTTCTTTCTTTCTTTCTTTCTTTCTTTCTTTCTTTCTTTCTTTCTTTCTTTCTTTCTTTCTTTCCTTCTTTCTTTCTTTCCTTCTTTCCTTCTTTCCTTCTTTCTTTCTTTCTTTCCTTCTTTCTTTCTTTCTTTCTTTCTTTCTTTCTTTCTTTCTTTCTTTCTTTCTTTCTTTCTTTCTTTCTTTCTTTCTTTCTTTCTTTCTTTCTTTCTTTCTTTCTTTCTTTCTTTCTTTCTTTGGTCACCAATACTGCCAGAACGAATGGCTATGACCTACTTATATTAAAGTTAACTTCAGTATTTGTAGAGGATTTGTTTTGTATTATGATTTTGGCTGAAACCTTAAAAGTAAAGTGAAATTTGATTTTGAGGCTATTTATTTGAGAAAACGCCAAGAGCTTCTGTGGGATTGCCCCTCATTGACCCCTGATGTATTACACTACAACATTGCACAGGACCTCAAATAAAGCACTGCTTCACATGTTCCAAGTTTGCCCTAAAATTTCCTCTTTTTTAATGAGTTGCCACTAACGGGACTGAATACATCGTGTTCAAATGTCATTTAGGGGTCAGTTTAGGCAATTGATGTCTTCGCAGTGTGATGGAAAAGTAATCAAATATAAGCATATATAGTAAGAAATGAGAAAAACTAACATTTTACTTCAAGTTATCTTACTGTGATGTTGTAGGTCAAAGGTCAAATAGACTATAGCTCAAACTTGTCCAAAATTATGCAAAGATTTATTCTAAACTCGTCTTAAACCATGACTCTGCTTACGAACGTGTTTGGTAGCTGGTGCCTAACACTGAAAACTTGTAACTCTCCAAATTGTAGTGCCAGAGGCCAACAGTTACAAACTCTCAAACTGATTGTTAGTGGTTACCAACTTGCAGTGTTACTTTTGAACTGGCTTTGGAAACACGTACCTGCTTAACTGATTCTTTTAAAAGCAAAGATCACATAATGTCAACTTTGCAACTTGGACTAGCAGCAGTTTGCTATCATCATCAAAGTAGGATAGGGGAAATGAGATTTCAAAATCTGTGGATTGTCTCCTTGTTAGGTCAGTTTATATGTTATTTATTAAGCTCAGGGATGCCAAATTCTCCTGCAACTCTGACCCTGCTATTCAGGTCTCCCAACTTCTTGTTGCGCTTGAAGGGGATATCGATGTTGGGGATCCATGGCAACTACAGTACTTCAAGTCAGGAATTAGGTGTGTCCACACTTTTTGTCAGTTGATGTAATGTTAGTAATGCCCAGCTGGATGCCAAGATGCTTGAGAGATTTGTTTGTGTCTGTGTGTGTGTGTGTCCCCAGTGTGCAGCTCGATGTTCACAAGTAACATGCAAAGACTTACATAGCAGTGTAGATCTCAATCTTAGCAACTGATTGAAATATTATGTTTTTAAACGGGATTTTACCAATAATAGGAATCTTTCCTGTCACTGTTGAGTATGGTAGGGAATGTTTGGTGATATGGGTGCATCAAACAGACTGTGCTTTGTGTTGTAACAGCAAATGGATAGTGGACCAATAGGAAGTTTATGAATATCAGGTATTTTTAGATATAAACTCTATTGAGTACCAGAACATTGTCAATTTAGGGCACTGTTACTTACCATCATTAGGGTATCAGGGAGTGTAGAGTACAAGCACTTTTTACAGTGGGTCTAATGTTACTTATCTCCAGTTGGGTGCCAAGGAGCACGAAAGATTTTTGTGCGTCCCGACTTCCCTGTGGGAACCATGATGTTATTCAGTAGATAAACCCTGCCTTACATGAGAAGCTAATCAACAAAGTAATTGTTGCAGCTACTGCAGGAAGATATATCCTTAATTATGGACTGAATCATGTTCAAATTGGGATTTTACCACTGATTGTAATTTGAATATATTCTCTTTTAATAGTGCGGTTACCTGTTACATACTTCATGAGAATGCCCGGGAGAATGTAAACAAATACTTACTGCATTTTTCACCAGAAAAACCAGAGGTTTAGTGATTCCTTGCCGAAGGGATTAAAGGTATCAAGCTTTGCATCTTGAGCTATTGCATTTACTAGCCATTTTCAAGGTTTTTGCCGTTTCAGCTCCTGAGACCTCGTGTAACCTTTGACCTACATGAAAAAGAAACAGGCTCATCTTCTGACTATAACACATCCACAAGTGAATTCATATACCAAGTATGAAAAGTATACTCCATTCCTAACTTAAGATATCGTGTTTACATTGATTTCAGTTTTTGTCCTCTGGCAACCTCACATGATCTTTGACCTCTACCAGAAAGAATAGGGCACATCTTCTGACTATAAAGCATCCAAATGCCAGGTATGAAGAGTATCCACGCTTCCTGCCTTGAGATGTCCTGTTTACAGGGTTTTTGATTTTTGACCCCGGGGGGGGGGGGCGACCTGACATGATCTCTGATCTCCATCAAAAACAACAGGGTCCTTTCTCTCAATATGACCCATATGATAAATCCATATATCAAGTATGGAAAGTATCCATCATTCCTTTATTGAGATATCGTGTTTATAAGGAAGTTCCAATGTTTTTGATGTTTTACCTTCAGTGACCTTTGACCTATACCAAAACCACCAGGGTCCATTTTCCGACTATAAAGCATCCACATGCTAAGTATACAAAGTATCTATGCTTCTTACCTTGAAATATCCCGTTTACAAGGTTTTCGGTTTTCGACCTCTGTTGACCTGACATGACCTCTGAACTCCACAAAAACAATAGGGTTCTTTCTCTCAATATGATAAGTCCATATACCAGGTATGGGATGTATCCATAATTCGTATCTTGAGATATCGTGTTTACAAGCAACTCCCAAGGTTTTTGACATTTTACCTTCTGTGATCTCAGATAACCTTGACCTTTACCAAAACAATAGGGTTTATCTTCTGACTATAAAGCATCAACATGCCAAGTATGGAAAGTATCCATTCTTTTTACCTTGAGATGTCGTGTTTTCAAGGTTGCTGGTTTTGAACTCTGTGATATGATATGATATATCCATATACCAAGTATGAAAAGTATCCATCATTCCTATCTTAAGATATCGTGTTTACAAGCCAAGCGTCAACATATAATATGGAGTCCAAATTACAGTTTCCTCTGGGTGCATTTATTAAGAAATAACTCAATATTTACCGATTCATGAAAGAAATATACTGAATCACTGCAAAAGCAAATAACTGTCTAAAACGATTCTGACGAAAGTGAACGGAGCTCGAAGCATGCCAACAAATGTAGGGTCCTATAGAAGTATGCAGCAAGAGATTTAGCTGTGTCATAATGTGCCACGAGTATGCTTGGCACAAGTCTTAAACTGCTTGACTCAAGTTTACCGTGCAGCTGTAGAAATTTACTTCATGAAAATTCAGTTGTTTTCTGTCTCTAGCGTAAAATTCGCTGCAGCATCGGTCGAAACTTTAATGCGCTTTGTTTGCTTCACCGATCTTGCTAAGGTGTGTTTATTGGGTTTATATAGTTTGTTTAGCTTAATTTGCATAAAATATTTGTGTAGACAAAGTCACGACGTTAATGTAATTAAGCGTAGAGTGTAAATGTAAGCTAAGAGCAATATACGCGTAGATATTGCGCCTCAAAAAAGACGAGGCAAAGAAATACCAGTCATTTTTATTGGTTTTGTGTTTATATTATGTAGGCTATCTTTAACCAACTATCTAATTAATATGTTTTCTGTTAGATATTTGTACATAGCCTACATTCCGTACTGTTTTACATTTATTCCAGGGTTTTAGTTTGGTGCAATAAACTTATAAGGCTGAACTGGAAGGTACATCATGTTTTCTCGTAGTCTTTCGTCAGGTCGTGTCTGCTTTACCCTACCCGTGACATAATGTAATCACAGGTAAATGGGTAAGGGGAGGGGTTGTCCACCTACGCCATATGAACCAAACTATGAAGGAGAAGCAAACAGTAAAACCTAAGGGCACAATGCTCAGAAATTTTTTAAGCCCTGTTGAAGAATGCACAAATTATCTAGGACCTGGGCGTTAGTTCAGTTTACTGGAGGCGCTGGGGGAAGCCTCTCGTCGGGAGTTCTATCCCCCTCCCGTCGGGGAAGTTTGGGAATTCACGGGAGAAGAAAAATGATGTTATTTTATTATCAATATTAAGGTAAAGACAAATATTAATCTGATTGTCAATAGTTTACGGGAACGTTTGGAAGTCGTCCAGGAGAAGGACGCCATGGTAAAGAGTGATTCCAGACAGAAGTCTGGCAATTATCCTTAGTAGAAGTCAGCTGCCCAAACATGTTGATCCACTTTGGCTCTTAATGAGGAGAAATCCTTCGGTATTCCGGGGCTAAAACGTTTAAGGTACATTTTGCCACTTAGTTGGGCACCACCCTTGAGGTTGGTGACATGCTGCAGCCAAACAAAAATCTAAGTAATGAAAATATCTAATTCTAAACAAATAATCAGTTCAAATAGTTTCCAAAAGCAGCACTATTTTGCCTTGTAGCGACCTAACTCAAACATGAATTTCTCAAAGGGGAGCAATTTTCACCCATCGCCTTAGACGACACTCCTTCTTGCACACCTAGCCAAGAAAAAATCGTAAAGCAGTTAATATTTCAAACGTATAATGACTTTGAAGCTTCGCCAAAGATTGCAACAGTCCTAACTTAAGCCTGATTATACATACGTTTTCCAAAAGGGGAGGGATAACACCCTTCCTCTCTCCTAAGAAACAACCCTAAAGAAATGAACATTCACTAAGTAATAGCATTTTTTCAGCATATGAACAGCTCGAAGAGTTTACAAACATAGCCCCATTTTGCATCCAATCTGTCATACATAAACGAAAGTTCCCCACAGGGGAACTTCCCCGGTCCCAATTTGCCCAAGAAGGCACCCTGTGTATGGGTAGACATAGGAAGACCCCCAGGGTACCAACTATCACAGGAACACCGAGGCGGCTTTGAATATCAGGTCGATTCATTGTAGGTAATTGCATGTATCGTGGATTTTAGAACCGTCAGCATAGCCAGGGACCTGAGGATGAAGTAATTAATCTTGTTCCCATGGTCCCTGCCACCCAGTGGCCTAACTAGCCTGGTGGGCGAGCAAAAACAACCGCATGGGGACCACTAAATGAAGTAGTGGAAGGAAGGAAATAACCAAGAGGTGTCGAAATTACCGCTTTCCTGGGTGAGTAGGGACAGGGGTCTGCCATTGGATTCATTTTAGGGTTGGAGGTTGGAGAACGAAGTCCCTGAGGTAATTTCAAAATTGTGGGTACTAAAATGAAGCATCAAGCTACATTCGTTCACATGTGATGTCCACTAAACGGACCACAACTCACAAGTTTTTTTTCTGTACTGTACAAAGTCACACTAGGGGCCAAACAATTTGATGAGGCAGGAGGTCGTTGTGGGAAGGATGAATGATGGTTGTCGTGTGTTAGACCTAGGTACAAGGAATTCACATAAGCGGTCCTATCGGTAGAAAGCATGAGAAGTACATAGAAGTACGCCACAAAGCAGCCCCTTTTGGCAAGGAAACACTAAGGCTTTGGGCAGTCTGGTTCTATTTTCTTTTTGACTAGGCGTAAGAAAGAGGGTGCTGTATAAAGCCCTTCCCCTTTGAGAAATTTTTGCCTTGCTTGGATACAAAATGTTGCTTGCATTGATAAAGCTTTCAATTGATTATATATTTTAGAATCTCACATTATTTATTGTTTTGCGGCTGTGGTATGGCACGGTGTCATACCACAATTGCTGAATTGCTTAACAAAGCGAAATATGACGTCAACCGATTAGTCAAGGACATTTTCCCATCAATTCCGATTTGAGATGAACCCTCACCTTTAAGAATGTTAAAATGGACGGTTAGACTAATAAAGAAAACTCCTATTTGTAATATGAACATTCAGTCCAAAGCGGATATTTCGATACCAGTACCAATAGAAATCAAAAGCTATGATGAGACAGCTTGATGTTTTCTCAAGATTTCGATAGTTATGGTCAAAAGTGTAATCCTATGCCAGGCCCAGGTGGGGAAAGGTTTCCACTTCCAAAAGTCCATTGCAAACAAAGTATCATCGTGGGTGCCAGACCCGCCGGGTGCCCCCCTAGCCCGAGTGCCCGAGGATTCGCCCCCTCAAAGCGCATAGGAGTTACGCCACTGAATTACCGATTAGTCAAGGACATTTTCCCATCAATTCCGATTTGAGATGAACCCTCACCTTTAAGGTATAATTATAGGCTATTTATAAGTATGCTGAGGCAACGCATGAGGAAAATTCCTGAGATTTGTAACTTGAGGGCTTCAGCTGTGTTGTGTGCATCATGCATGAGGACGGAGGTTTGTTTGACGGCACGAGTTACCTGCATGAGACCCGGTCTGAGACGGGGGTCAGGGGAAAATTTTGGAAACTGAACCTTTACACGTACGATTTCCCAGGTTTTGAAGGCCTTGAAAACATACCGTAATCAGTACAGTAAACTTTAAAGCATTTCAGCATTTTTTTAAGTCGGCCATTTTTCATTTAGGGTTTGGAAATCTCAGAGGGGGAGGGGGGCAACTGTCGCCAACTTCCATTAGAAAAATCCGCCCCTTGAAACTGAGCGTCACGCCTTGGCCGATTTTTAAATGATAGAAAACCGCAAATAATTAATTAAGCCACTGAATCCGATTCTAGTCACATCATATGTTGAAATACAAATCGCTCCTTAAAATGGTTTGAAGATGGATGAACAGTATCTTCAGGTTAACCTCAAAAACACGTCACTACACTGCTGCGGATTCGGATATCAAGGTCAAAATATAAATGTCCTGGGTTCAAGCCGACGAAATCTGTAATGCGCAGTCTACGACTTTGGGATGGTCCATTCAGGGGAGGTTGCCCCACCCCCTTGGGGTAAACTTTCCAGTTTTTTCCGACGCCGATTAACCTTTAAGAGGCCTAAGAACCCAAAATTTCTAATTTTTCTTCAATAAATACTCCACATTTCCAAAGTTATTTCAACAAAATCTAATAATTTCAAATTTTTTCCAATAGAGTATAAACCAAATTTTTAATTTTTTTCCAATACAAATCAATTTTTTTTCAAATTTTCTTCAACCACTATTCTTCCGGCAACCCGTCGTCTTTGCTGGGGCTTCGGGTTGCTGAAAACCCGTCAGAGAGCTTCCCCCCGAGGGCAAATCCTGACGTCGCCCCTGGGGGATGCAGCCCCAGCCCTTTTGCTGGTGTTCTTACGCTCTATTGATGAAAAATTTTATTCTACAGCTGTACGAGTTTTAATTTTATCAGGTTTTACTTCCGAACTATATACAATTAAAGCAAGGCTGAATTTGCTCATTACCTGTTTTGCTGAGAAGCTAACGTCGGTCACAATGTCGCATCCAGAAATGCTTTCTCCTGTTAAATTATAAAAGTTTTAATCGGTTTTGTACAGCATATTAAAATATAAATTGTGCAATAATGAATTAAATGCCTAAACGTATGGAAAATAAATATAAGTTTTTAAAACCAAATTGTAATACGTAAGTGCAGTTGGCAACCATTATGACAGTAAAGAAGCCGGAGACGTGAAGGGAACTAAAATCACATTCTTGTATGCAGGAAACATGAGTGTAACGGGATGATACCACCAGAGGAAGATATAACATAAAATTGATCAAGTGCCATTCTGCAGGACAATAATTTGTTTTACAAACGACTGGAAAATTGAGTCTAACGAAAAAGGGATTAAGAAAGTTTACAAATAGATGGGTGGCTATATTTAATGAAGTTGTTTAGGCCCAGGTTTGCCCAGTTGTGCATGAAAAGATCTTTTATCATGGAATTCAGACTGCAAAGTGAAAAGAGTCATTGCTGGAACGTTATCTTGGGACGGAATCAAGGCAAAGTCGGCGAGTCAACTGGTCCTTCCGAGGGCGCTTCAGTTCGGCGCGTTACTCGACTTCTTCAGCTGGGCAATGGAATTTGATGGCAAGCCTTGCAAAGTGGGAAGAAAGCCGGAGTACACACACACACACACACACACACACCCACACACACAAAACACGGACCACCAGCGGGATCCGATCCACGCACCTGAGAAAAACATTGGTGCGCATTTTGGATTAACCACTCTGCTACCCGATGATCCGTCTTGGGACAACAGCGAGCTGTGGGTTGCAGGGTGTCAAGGATGGGGTGTCCATCACTCTTGCTTCATATATCAAAGTGTTAGCAAGATGTCATTCAAGGAATAAATCGCATTTGGCGGACTATTATTAGTGAATAAACGGTCGAGACTCCAAATTTGACAAAATAACGGACGAGGCGAAGCCGAGTCTGTTATTTTGCAAATTTGCAAATTTATTCCTATTCTACCACCGAAAATGTGTGAAAAACTTCATATTTATCAGAGTTTACGTTTACTGACCGTATGTTGTGGAATAACAGGTCAGTGTTTAACCAATCAGAATGCAGGGTTCTCAATAACGGATGGCTAGAGGTGATAGAATTTGGTTTAAATCATTTGCATGCACTGGTGTTGCCAAATGTTTGTAAATTCATTTTGAAGCACAAAACTTTCTGCATCAACCTGGAGTCGTCAGTGCTTTCTGATGAATGACATGTATACTGACTTACGATTTTTCCCTGGGACTCTTTTGAATTATATTTCTCAGAGTGACAGCGCTGCTTGACGCAGGAGAGGTGGACGGCTGACGATTTGAGAGCCCCACTTTGCATCCGTAGCACTTGTGGTAATGTGAGTACGGTATATCGTTTTGCTGTAACCGTGGGTATCATATTTGGCAATTAGTAATGAAATTACAGGTGAACATATAAACTCTTCAAGGATTCGTATTGTAATAACAGAGTACGTTTTGACTTTTGTTCCCTCACATGGCAAATTATTATGTCAGTGTATTTTGTATGTAATGGGTACTTTGTTGCTAAGAAAATTATCGGATGAGTGTATGTTATTCTCATGGCTTGTGCTATTTGCATTTAAGACAAACATTGGTATTATCACATAGGACTAAGGAAGCAGGTTATTGCAGTGGGAAGTTATTTAAAAGCAAATTGAATAGTGTATGCAACATAAATAAATGAAAACTGCCTCGATTTCCTATCCTCTCGGTTTTCCGACCTCTTGGCAAAGACGTCAGAAAGTATGTACACCGTTTAGGGTTAATTTTACCTACGTTTTTTACTTCAGACCAGGGCAAGCCATCTGTCAAATATATGTTACAGGAGCAGGAGAGAGTCACTTTTAAGAACCATGTGAAAGAGCGGAGGAATTTGTGTTTGTTTATACTGGGAAGTGTTAGGACAAGTCCCTGGTTAATATATGTGATGGATATTATTCACAAAGACTGGACTTTTCAAGGCGGCCGAAAGCACCCTGGACATTTAATTTCACTTTGGTGATTTTAGGAAGTCCTTTTTTGGAAGGTGGAGGGGGTTTCTAAGAATGCCGTACTGTGCTAAGCTCTTTGGGTGTATCTGCACTTTTGTTTCAAGACAACTTCGTAAGCATGCAAAAATAATTTTTTACTACAAAGTTGCCAGAAAAATCTCAATGCTAATACGAAATTTATTTTTGTCCTTTGTCTCTCTTTACGCTAGACAAAAATGAGACCCTATTTAATGGCAACTCTCCTGTAAGTTTGATTTCTTCACTTCAATGGGGTAAAGCTTAGCTGAAAAGGTAAAACATTCCTTTTCCTATCCATGTTTTAAATTAATCTCAAGTGTTTCGTTTAGCTTGCCGTGAGCATTGCAAAAGTCATTTGTTGATCATCACCATGATGTTGTGTGGTGGGGGATGGGAAGAAAAGGAAAACTTGAAACAAAAACATCCACAATTCCGATGTGTGCTAGTTTACCCACCAAGTTCCTTACTATCTACATTCTCCTTAAAAAGTTTCTATGGGTATATACGTAACCTACCAAGTACAAGAACATTCTTATCCGCAAAGTGTTCATTCGTGCGATAGTGTGCGGAATGGGATACACTGCCAGTAAACTCGTCCATACCCGGGTACGGTGGCATTACTGGGTTGGTAAAGTACCCGCTACAGATCATGATAAAGTCGAACGTCTGCTTAACAACTTCTTTCCCCTCTTGCCGAATATGAATGGTCCACCTGCCCGTGACGTCATAATCCTCAGCCTTCTCAATTTTGATCACTTCAGTGTTCAGTTGGATGTATTCCCTTAGTTTGAAATGATCAGTGTAGTCCTGTAGGAAAGCAAAAATAATAAAAAATAAAAAAAAAAAAACAACAACCCCCCCCCCAAAAAAAAACGAACGAACGAATAAAAGGTGGATAAGATCAATAGATTGATCAAATGTGGTTTGTAAATTAGCTAAACAACCAGCAGTGAGTCAATCTTACACGAGAAGCATTGGGCCATCAGTTATGGCATACGGATATCCGGTCAGAAGTGGTCAAATCGGGACCATCTTATCTACCGACTGCTGTTGCAAGGACAGGAGAGGGGCGGGAGCCTTTTTCTAAAAGTGCAAAGTTATACGGGCCCAGTTTTGATTTTTCTAACATTCTATTTCAGGTATGCAATATAAGGAAAATATTTTTAAGCCACTAGCTCGTCCCCTATTTTGGGGGTGAAGTTGAGTAAACATTTTTTTCCATCTGTTACCCTCTTTTATAAAGAAGTTAGCATTGGGTCTGAAAAGATATTTAATGGTTGCTTACTTCTGTTCAAGGGGAGGTGCCAACGTATTTAGGGTACAACTAACTGCTTACCAATCAGTAAGACAAAATGAAAAATTTATCCATGCAATCATCGGTCGGTAATTAAAGGAAGAAAGTAATAAATCAATTACACAACTTGCCATATTTCATTGTTCTGAAAAATCTATCTCTTCAATCTATGACTTCCAGTCTCGCTCAAATTATTTTAACTACAACAAGATACCATGTATTCGATCATTTAAATCGAACAATCGAACCATCGAGCTGTCAAAAAACATTATATCATCTGTTATAATTATTTCCTTCAACTCATTCTAAGAAATATTAAGATTTCATTTACCTGTAAATAACGAAGGTACTGTCTATGACTGGGAAAGGGCGGGCTTTCCGGTGACATAGGAAAGTCGCTGAAGCAAACCATAATTCTGCACGTGTTTAGTACCAGAGATTTGTAAATACGAGCAGAAGATGACGGCGAAGTGTCGTCATCGTAATTCCACATGCCCCCTGGTTTTGGAACAAAAGAGTCATATTTTATTAAACGATGGTTTTAGCCATTCGTGAAATCCACCACTAAATAGGCATTAGTCAAAACAACGCTGAATATTCTTATACGACGTTCTTTTGTACGGTAAGCCTGATATTGATAACACAGCGTAGGTTGAACTATGCAGCTTAATGCAGGGGCGGATCTAAATTCTCTTTTGAGGAGGGAGGTCCAACATGAAAAGGGCATTTCCCCAAAGTTTTGAACTTTCATATAAGACACCGATTATATAGTTCACATTGCTTATTCCCAAAGAATGAATTCACTGACCAAAAAAACATTTGAAACAAGAGTACCGTGCAATCACACTCTCTTCTGTCGTGAAAGATCGACAGCCGTTTATCTTACTTATAAGCACACTAAAAGTAGTGCACTTCCAGGGCTGTGGCCGTGACGAAATCCATGGAGGAGGAGGGAGGCAGCCCAGTCGCGCACTTAAGATAATGGAAATGGGGCGGATCCTTCCTTTGTCACCATGTGCAGGGAGGACGCATTGGGTAAGGTTTAGGGGAGAGTGACATTCAGGACCGTAGCTAGGGTCATATGTTGGGGGGGGGGGTGTGAAGGTCCCAAATTCCGACTGGATGGATATTTTTTCCAACTGAATGGTGGTGCGTAAATTGAACCATTTTTTATGCCACCTGCGTTTACATACATCAGTGGAGATCCTTTGTCACTTCATAAAGGTGCCGTCGTGGCGGAGGGGTCTAAGGGGAGGGGGTGACCCCTCCCTTTGAGAAATTTTTGTTAATTTAAGGTTGCTTAGATGCAAAATGGAGCTATCTTTGGGATATTTTTGGAGCTGATCATATATGGCTAGAAAATGTCCATAACTAAGTGAATTCTAATTTTTCCGGTTTGATTCTTTTTCGAAATGAGTGGCGGCCCGTAAATTGCATCTTCGTTTTTATGTGCGTTACGTTTGTATGATACAGCAGTGGGGATCCTTCCTTTGTCACTTCATAAAGGTGCCGTCCTGGGGGAGGGGCCTAAGGGGAGGGGGTGTCCCCTCCCCTTTGAGAATTTTTGTTAAGATAAGGTTGCTTAGATGCAAAATGGTGCTATCTTGGGATACTTTTGGAACTGATCATATATGGCTGGAGTCCATAATTTAGTGAATACTAAGATTTGGTTAGGTGAAAGTAGAAAGTATGTTGTCTAAGAGTAGAATACGTTGTCAACAAACCTCCTGAAGCCCCCCTTTTTTACTACTTTAATGCCTTCTATTCTGGCATCTAAGGCTAGCATATACCTGTATAGGGCCTCCTGGAAGCTCTGGATCAATTTTATAAAATGGGGCAATGACATAATGCTTATTACCTGGCATCTAAATAATAATATAGAGTATGACGCCAAGCACTTTACATCTATCGTATTTTACTCATTTTGAACGAAAATCCAGACGAACAGCTTCCAGCAATGGGGAATGGGCAAGAGGGAGATGGACGGGAGGGAGAGTATAGGTGCAGAAAAATGATATTAGATCTCCCAGACAGGTATAGCAAAAGGGGTTTAGGACTAACAAGCGCGTTTTCAGAATGTACAACTAGTTTATGTTATACAAGTTCACTGGTATAGTTTGTGCTTATAATGTTCATAAGTGATACAACGTGGATTGTGAGGATTGCGCGCGAAGCGTGCCGAAATTTGGGGGTATACTTCAATGCCAAAATGAAAAACCTGCACGCAGGCTCAGCCAGGGGTGGTGCTTTGATTTGCCGACATGGGGGGGGGGGGGAAGCGCCCTGACTGGGGCCAGCTATTCTAAGTCCCGACAGATGCAATAGGTGGCGGAACTCAAAATATAAGGCGCCCGAAGCGCGCCGAAAAATTTGGGGTTATATTGAAAAAAGATTTCACATTTTTGTTTTCATTAAGGAAAGTTGAAGACGTTTGGGTTTTTATTGAAAAATCTGGACAAAACCAAAAAATTTGTTCGGGTGACTGCATGGTCGTCGTCGGGGATTACATTCTTCATCTTACCCATTAAGGATCCCCTACGAAACTGAAAAATCTTTTTCTTACAAAATATGTTTGCCACGATGGCGAGGTTGAAGAAAGGATCTTCCAAAAGTTAGGAAAAAGAGGAAAGAACTTCGTGACGATGCATTTTCGCGTCTCTCTAGAATCACGCCTACACGGAAAACATCATTTGTGGAAACGTTGAAATCCAATATGTTTGAAACGGGGGCGTTACCACTAGATAGAACTATAGATGAAAGCGCGCGAAAATTTTTTGAAGTTATAGAAAGAATCGTTACAGAACTTACTGGCTACGGGCCTGATAAATAGACGTTTGGAATATTTTCTTGGATATCTATGTCTTCAACAATATTAGTCTATTTAAAATTTTGCGCAATTTTGTGGGGCTCGGAAAAATGGGGGGGGGGGGTCTAAAGCGCCCTAGCTCCCATAGATTGTGTCTGGAATAATTACCTTAATAATGTTCATGAGATTGATTGTAAATCTTGACGCATGCGCGCGAAGCGCGCTCAAATTTTCATTGAATAAGATTTCCATAATAAAACCTGCATTCGGAATCTGAATCGAGATACTTCAATTGCCCAACAAACCAACTTGCCACTCAAAAAGTCAGTCTTTTACCTGGCAATTTGTAAACAGCTTTCAACTTCTGCTGTTGTGCGTCTCCGAAAGTTGCTATCGGAAGATATTGATAATAAGAACAACACTGAGGTAGGGTTTGAAGCGCGTGGAACGCGAGAACATTTTGAGAGTTTGAGAAGAATTTGCGAAAAAGGACAGTTTTGATTTGATTTTACGTGAGGAAAATAATGTTTGGTATTATTCTCACTTGGTCTAGTTGGAAAATATATACAAAGTTGACATAGGCTCAGTCGGAAAAATGTGCTAGACTGAGATATCAGAAATTCCAACTGGCATTTCAGATTTTCCGACTATCGTCACTCTGACGAACTTGGGGGGGGGGGGGTGAGACACCCCCACACCCCCGGTCGCGACAGCCCTGGTGACATTTATGTTATGTGACTTAAATTGAAAATGGTTAAATATTTGTTTGTGAGAGATGGCTTAGATGCAAACTAGACGTAAACGTGGGAAAGCTTTGATTTTATGATATATTTAGAAATCGTATTATTAAGTGTTTTCTTCTGCTGGATGTAAGAGAAAGAGGTAAGGTGTCTTTTGAGGGAGCATTCCTCCACTTTGAGAATATTTATCTATGCAAGTTGGCTTAGATCCAGGGTGGTACTACCTGTCAAAACAGTCACACTAACTAAGCAGAGTACCATCATTACTTGGCACATTACAAACCAACGAAATTTGTCCCAAATATTACTTCAAGACTGAAATGCAATAGTTTACACTTCATAGGCTTTGTAAGTTCCGTGTAAACTTCATTTTAATTTCTCATGAACGAGACATTCAAAATTACCAGAGAGAAAATACGTTTGACACTTTAACCCCCAAAAATCACGTTGAAGGAGAAACAGATCTCTGCTTTACTCATTGTTCTTATACCAATGAAATATATGGTTTAACGAGAAATTGTCTAATTTTTAAATCCTGCTGTAGCATGAAAGAATCCTTAAGCACATGCCATATGTGAAAAGATCGTGTTTTATAGACAGGATTTTTTTCAGCAGGAGGGCATTGGCGCATGAAGAAGGAGTCTAGGGTCGGTAGCCTCCTGAGCAAAATTTGCCATCTTTTCAGAGCAAAATTCCTGTCGTAGCTTCTTGCGAGCGAGGAAATCTTTTACAGGAGAAAGGAAAGACAACCAATGATGTTTTAAAGTGCGTCAAGGGCGCCGAAAATTTTGATCGTTATATCGAACATATTCTGTACAATCTTGGAAAAGTCTTGGAAAGGAATGGGTGTTCGCACTGATCCACCTCATGAAATATTTTCGTTCGTTCGAAAAACTGTCAACTCTAAAAGGGCAAACCTACTGAGACTGAAATTTGGGTGGGGGGAGGGGAGGGGTCCGGACGTCGCCGACCCATTGAATCCACTGCTGTTAGTAAGTTTCAACAGTTTATACATTCATCTCTAAAACTGACAGTTCGGTTAGGCCTATGGTTTAAACAAATGGAACCATGGTGACCCTGGCTGATAAGAGATACTTAAATTTTACAAAGAAAGTTTATGTAAGGCCGTCTCTTTTGTTTCAAAGATGACATCGTGACAAATGTGACTTACTCAGGCAAATGTGCTGCTCGAACCAGCACTTTCACAAAGAAAACGTATAAATACTACCAACGGCTCGTAGAGATAGGTGGAAATTCTGGGGGATGGAGTCCCACTTTTTGAGAATGTTCCCTTTGACTTTCCACACTTTTTCACACTGTGACTTTTGCCTCAAGCACCCATTAGGTAGAACTTATAACGTCCCTGCAGCAATTTACAGTCAAATTTTTGAGATGTCTTAACACACTAGGTGATTATACGCAAACCCATAGCCAAGGGTGGGGGTGGGGCGGGGAGCAGCCCCTAGACGTTTTTTGCGCCCCCTAGAAATTCAAAACTACCATTGTCTTAATGCATTTTAAGATGTCTCTCCCTCCTAGGAGAATATTCCCCCTGGAAGATATTTTGCCCACACCCTTCACTGTATGGCCGCACGGGCCGGGGGGGGGGGGTGGGGGCGGCCATCCCCAATGTAAAAAACCTAACTAAATCGGGCAGATATTTTGTCTCAGTCGGGCGGAAAACTGGGCAGTTAAATTAGGTCTGGAGTCGGGCAAAAATCACCCCCCTCCCTGAGAAAACAGTCCTGTACGGCCATGCCCTTCAGTATCTTGTCTGGCTACTGGCCTGGTGATACGGTATAGAAGTTTGTTCGAGTTTAGCGTTAGTTACTGTCTATTCCCTACCTAGCACGATCCAGAAACTAGAAAGTCCATTCTAAGATTCCTCGCCGAAAGAAAATGGGTGTATCTATAACGAAGACCTCGAAAACGAAGGCCGAAGATAGAGACCACCTTAAAACGAATTGTTTCACTGTTTGAATCCTTTATTTAATTGATGAAGTGGATTTTTGTTACAAATTAGAAGTCAGGAGGTGATTACGTCATCACTATGAATGTACACTCCCTATTTACTACCGTCAGGCACCTACGGAAGTAATGGTACTACGCCATCACAGTCTTTCAGTCATGTTATTCCATCTTTCTCCTTTCGTGTCTTTTGCTTTCACCTTACAGACAAATGAGAAGACTAACATCTAGTTTATTTGTGGCCCGAAATAAAGATATAACAACATGAAATTGTTTGACAGTTAATTATTCTAGGTCTTCGTTTTTCGATCATTGTTTTTGAGATTGCCCTATTATGTCAATCTCGAAAACGAAGACGGACGTTACGAAAATAACTAGATCCTTTCATGTTCAATACAATCACTCTTCGTTTTTGAGGTCCTACTTTTCGAGATTTTACAGGTCGTCTATCTTCGATCTTTATTTTCGAGGTCTTCGTTATAGATACACTCGAAAGATGAAAGTAGTACACGACAAGTTCTCTCATTGCAAGTGGTGTCTGGCAGTGCCCGACGGTGCCGGGCACAGCCGGGCGATGCTGGGTAGTGGCAACACGACAGCCATAGACATATACATTCACAGTCAATATTGCAGAAGGCAATCGCTGCTGTTACAGATGATAATCTTCAATATTTACCAGAGGCCGCTGTCTAATGCGTTGGCAAGTTGGTGCTTGACAATAGAACTTTTAATAACTTTCCTTGAATGTTTCAACAGATATGTCAAATGAATTATTCCTTGATAGGTTCCAAGTAAATGTAGTTATTGTTCCATCAGGAAACTGCCTAGCAATTTCAATAATAACGATCTTTTGACGAGGAGGAGAGGTCGGTATATCCTTCGGGTATATATTTAGTTTAAATGGCAATGGAGCTATTTTTATCACTATTGGTATATTGATCGTTAAAGTCAATGATCGTGCCTTCATTCCGCTTCTGACTTTCTTAAAAGATATAAAGACCGATTTATATTTCAGAATACCGCTATAAAGCTATGAAAATTGAACACTGTTCATCTTTGAGCTATACCGGTGATTGGCTTTAAAGAGCAAGGTTTGGCTATGTATGGTTCTCTTGACTTTACAGCACATGTAAATTTGGAAGTATGAACCAGCCTTTAGAGTGATATGATCATTTTGATCTGTCACGAAACACATGCTTCTTCGTTTCTCTTTGCCTTTGCATACAATTGCTTTTAGTGGTTTGGACAGTTGGATGTGACCACTGGGGCACTGATGGGTTAGTCTCACCTCATGAACGGGGACCATGGCAAATAAACGCAACACGCACAATCAAAGTACAGTTGACAAATTCAAAGATGAAATATGAAGAACGTAATTTCATAAAATAAATCATTCGATTCCGCTCGGTCTTTTAGTTAGGGAGCTAGCCCCCAATCATTTACAATGTTGGGAACGATTGGTGGTCTCATTCTATCATGGAAACAGTGGGGACGAATGAGACCCATTTCGTGAGTGCAACTTAAACTTGGGGCCATAAGGACAGGTGGAGCTTGAAATAGCTCCATAAGTGACCTTCATTTAAACTTTTGAAAACAAAGCTGGTATTTGTACATAAATAAACTACTTGAACCACTAAGTCTGAAATATGCAACTTAAGAAAAGAGTTTCAAGGACATTCGTTGCTTAAGAAGGCCCAACTTGGGGTCCAAAGTGGGTCCCAATTACACTTTTGAAAACAAAGCTGCAATTGATACAATGATATCACCTTAGACAGAGAACTGTTGGTCCCGGGCATTTCAGCTTAAGAAGGGCACAAAGTGGGCCCAATGGCCATTCTTACTATTTTGGCAGGCTAACAACTTTCCATAGAAATACAATGCAAACCTGGAGATGAGTATGGCGAGCAACTGATAGTTAAATAAATGCAATCTATCATCAAATCTGTAGTACCTATGGTATTTTTGAAAAATATAGGTCTTCAAAAACGTAATTTTTCACTTCAAGTAGGCATATTTTCAAACTTTGGGCCCACCTGAGCCCTATTTTGAAGCATCAGAAGGCATTCAAAAGTGGGATAGTAATTTTATGGCCACAGATCTGTAGGAAGTAGGGGACATAGATATATATCCTTTTCAATCATTAATTGGCTGGATTTCAAAAACGGTTCTTTGAGATACTTCAAAGTAGGACAATTAGATAATGCTGGAATGGAATAGTCCTTCGATTGTCTCAGGTAACTGCTTAAACTTTAGAGAACAAAGCTGAAATTTATGCCATAATATTTCCTTACATTATTTGTCACAAAATAACTTTTCAAAAGAGGGTGACCTCAGACATCACAGTTTTAGAGGTATTCAAATGGCCAAACGGGGCTCGACTTACAGAACCAGTGCATATTACCAATGTTACTGGTTTGATAGTCTTATAACTGTCTACTGGACCAAGATACGATGCTGAGAAATTGTATGATTAGTTAAAACAATAACTGTTGCATGTTTGAAAATATAGGCCTTCAAAAACGTAATTTGTCACTTCAATGAGGCATTTTTCACACTTTGGGCCCACCTGGGCCCTATTTAAAAAGTCCACGGAGTCTCATATTTGAACTGATAATTGTATGACCACAGGTCTGTAAGAAATAGGAAGGATAACCACGCAAACTCTTCAATGATTGATCGACTGGGGTCCAAAAATGGTCCTCCTAGATAATCAAAGTTGTGTTTATATTATATAGCCAATCCATTGTCTCACTTATTATTTGGAGAAAGAGTTAGATGGGGTTCTACGGCTCAGTTTCTAACCAATCGGGCCGGCCACGGCTTTTTTCCAGTTGTGGCTCATTGGCTTGTTTTCCCTACTCTATTGCTTATGCTGAGCACCAAGCACAATGACAGAAGATTTCATTTTTAAAGTCTTTGGTATGACCCGGCCAGGAGTCGAACCGTAGACCTTCCGGCTGCAAGTCTATCCACTTGACCATGCAGTCGGTTCACTTATGCTTTGGAGAACAAAGCTGAAATAGATGCCGTGAAATTCTCTAACATTATCTGTCACAATAATTCATCTCAAGACCGGGCGGTCCCTGACATTTTGTTTAAGAGGGATTCAAACAGCCCAAGTGGGGCCCAAACAGGTCCTGCTTATAATGCTATCTTCATCTTGGAGCTACCGTCTAATCCGCTGGTGACTTTCACTGAAACACGATGATACACTGAAAGTACCTGAACTTTATAAAATATAGCCTATGGAATCCGGTGTCAAAACCATACAAGTTATATTCCTTAAAAAGCAACACAGTTTTCCACTTCTGTTGTGTACATTTTCAACTTTGGGGCCATCCTTCGGTCATATTTCAAGTGTCAGAGGGCCTGATGATTATAATACATCTTGTTTAGAATTGCTATGCAGAGACTTTGCCTATATTAATACAAGAAGATATGTAGGATTATACCAATGTGGGCTGTCTCTGTAATTAGGACAAAAAGAATTTGCGTCCCTGTGACACGTAACGTAAATTTTTAAATTCCAATGGTTGATCTTAGTTATGCTGAATTTGCCAGAAAATATTCAGATGTGATATCTTTGCAGTAATCAGATAATGCCTGCTATCGCATTTTTATTGACTTCATTCTTTTGTTTTACATTGCGAATGATCATTAAACATGACTGTAGCAGCATGGGAGACACATACAAGATAAAAATGAAATAAAAAACACATCCATTAGCACATAAAACTTCATAGAGAGGAAGTGATATTATGTTTTCTGATAAAATCCTTGTTCATTTCATTTGAGTTGACAGGCAAAGAGAGACCTGCAGCAGGGAACACCAACATGGTATCAGCCAATGTATTCGATAACAATTTTAACTATATTTGTCACTGTGCACTTTATCTAGTAAATCACTTGTAAAAGTATTAAATTTCGAAAGTTTCTTGAAGGAGGGATCAGCAGGCATTATTCAAATGTGTGGGTCTTTCTGTTATGACAAATTCAGGTTAGGCTTTTACAGCATGAGTCCCCTTTGTGTAATTCTGGATTCAAGTCTGCGTGCAGTGGACCTCCATTTTTAGCAGGTAATCACTACCCAAACAGCTTTCAGCAATTAAAGCTTTGTTCTTAGAAGTTTAAGTAGACTGAAGCCAAAACTTTTCCGTTTTCTAAATTCGGCATTCTGTTTTGTTAATTTTTCATTTTCCTTGATCTTCCCATCCCCCCCCCCCGTTTGCCGTGTTTTGTCCATTTTTCAATAAATAAGAAATTTTCACGATGAATTGTGTACGGTTTTTTGTGGACAGGGTCCTGCGTATGTGTGTACGTTTTTCTCGCTGCTAAGCTGTAGCAGAGTATTAGGGGAACCTAGTAGACCTTGATAAAAGTAACAGTATCCATTGTTTTCCGCTTTGAGTGTTCTAAAAGTTAAAGTTTACAACTTATGCTCACATTTGTAATGTTTTTTTTTTAAGTTACCGGTCAAAACCACGGATTCCGTGTTCTATTACCGATTCCGTGAATTCTGTCTGTTTCCGTGGAAAAATGCTGGCTTTAAAATAGACTATACATCATATCTTTCTCCCCATATTAGGCTCCATCGTTAAAAAATTCGAAGGGATGATCGTACGCTAAGCCATAGTCATTTGGAAAACGTATGTGACTAGCTTGCTACTGCTCATAAGTTAGTGTGTCCACAAATTAACACATTTCAAATCCCTCCCAAACCTGGGTTAAAAGTTTGAAAAAAAACTTCAGAAAGTTACAGAATACCTTTCAGGGACCTACATTTCAGTTCTTAGATGGTTACTGCAGTTTTGACACTAGACTGAATGACGTGTTTATAAATTCCTGTATTATTTCCATCTTTGTTTTTCAATGGCTGTGAAGTGTAATTACTGAGCCTGCAAAATCGGTACAACTCAAAAAGTGTTACAACTTCATATTGGGTCTATTTTGGGATCCACTTGATTCATTTGTATCCCCTCGAAAGCTAAAATGCCTGCTCGGACCACCCTCTCTTAATGAGTTAGGTCTATGACAAGTAATGTTAGGGGATATTAGTTCATCGATTCCAGCGTTGTTCTACAAAGTGACGATGGGACAATTGAATGACTTTAGTCTCAGAGAATCAACTTTAGACCTTAACCAGCCAATAACTGGAAAAGGTGCCTGTCTGTGTTTGCTATTGCTAACGGCATTGTGGTCAAACAATTTTCAGCTTAAATGTGAAGACCCTCTGAAATTTCACGTAAGGCCCAGTTGGGCCCAAAGTTTTAAAATTGCCTTTTCAGAAGTAAAATGGCGTTTTTGATAATCCATATTTTGAAAACTAAGATAGCTAATGCATTTTTGACGCCGGATGGAATTTATTGGGCTATATGTGGCTCGTAATACAATTTTTTCAGCTTTGAATATTGTTATGAATGGAAGATGACATCCGACAAAAGTTGAAATAAAAAAAGTTACAATACAAGGCTAGGCAGATTGCTTCTTTTATCTGGACCTGTTGAATTTTGGACCCAACTTAAAGCCCTCTTAAAGGAGCTGGGTAGCCGCGAAAACAGAATAAATTCTCAGACCCGCCCACTTCGTTACGTCACTTCCGGTTATGATTCTTGGTGTATTAATTTGATCCGAAACTGACGAAGCCGTCCATGCATTGTGTTAGCACAGTATACAACTCACAAAGTACGTACGTGTGTAGTATATTCGCGTTGCGTGTCAGAGGAATTAAGACACACGCCTATTCTGCTCATCATCTGCTGGAGGTTCATGGACAACATTGTCAATTTTGCAGGTAATTGAAACTGTTTTTTTCCGATCAATGAGTCTGTTTTTCGTGGTGTACCTAGGCGCTAACGCTAGCCTAAGTTAGGCTAACGTTAGCACTGCTATCGATAAGAACCGTTACAAATGGAAACGATTCAAACATGTCTCTGTCAGAAGAAAAAGTAACCAACTAGAAATTGAAAAAACAAATTGTCTAATATCTTGCAAGTTGAAAATTAAAAATCTAAGAAAACATATAGGAACGCTATCACTAAATTACATTGCAAAAATTATTTTAAATGAGAACTTAAAACGTTTTAAGAGGAATATCGTTTGGTATGACGTTTTCATTTCGGAAGTACAGGTACGGCACTACCCAGCTCCTTTAAACAAATATGTCATGGATCGCCCGCTCTTGAGCTGATACCCAGGTAGCAAACCTACATGGGCCCCATATAGGTGAATCCATATGGGGCCCATATCAGTTTGCACCCAAGATTTATAATATGGGCCGGCCCATATGCCCATATTACCCATGTGGTATAGTTCTGGGACCTATATGTGGCAGTTGCCCACATGGGCCCCAGAACTATCCCATATGGGTCATATGGGCTGGCCCATATGGGACCTTATAAATCTTGGGTGCAAACTCATATGGGTTCCATATGTCAGTCCATATGGGATCCATACGGGTCCCATATTGGAATGTTACCTGGGTAGGTAATGTGTAAATGATTAGGAGGCTAGCTCCCAAACTATGTGGAAGGTGTCAAGTTTGAAAATTGGGAAACTTTACCTATTGATGACGATCTTTCATAAGCTGTAGGTTGGAGTCCTTCTTCCAGACATGTTTTTATTGCTGCCAACCCAGAAACACCAGCTCCTACGATGCCAACAGTTTTTGACATCGTATTTTGAAATAAGCTGTACGTCGTTTTCTTGTTAACGTTTAGTTATCCTGATGAGCCTGTATGATGTATTGCCAGTGTACAAATTGTCGCGACGAGACGATATCTGTAGGAAAAGAATAAAAAATGGAACACGTTGACAGTAAGTGTCCAAATATTTTAGATAAGTTCAATATAGTCCCCAGTAGTCAGGTTAACCCTGCTACGGGCTAACGTGCTAACATTTGGTCTTTTCACTTAAACCTCGACGTCAGGAGGCAAAACGTGAAGAAAGTCACTTCCCAACCGAAAAAACGTGGAAGGCCAATCAGGGATAAGAACGCTCATCTTATATGCATATCCAGATAGTTGCAAATTGAAGCCAGTAAAAAACGTGGATGGAAAACAAGCCCCTCTTTTACAAAAACAACGTATCTTTTTCGTTGAATCCAATTCTTACCGAGAAGTCAAGCAATTGAAAAGAAGATAGGATTTGCTCCATACCTTTCTGAAAGTTTTAAGCCTACATCATCTTGGATAAACATCGAAAATGTACCGGATTTGTTTGTTACGGCGAAACTTGACGTCACTGTTAAATGCAACTCAACCTTGCACGATGTCAGTGTTATTTGTTGAACGCTTCAAGTGACCAATAGCGATAGCGCTCCTAATTAATATGTATATTTAGACACGAAGCTCCACCTTCACTGGAAGTGAAAATGGGTACAAAATGCTCCCTGACGTAGAGGTATAAGTGAAAAGACCAAATCTAAACACGTTACCTCGCGGCAGGGTTATCCCGACTAATTCGCCAGGTGCCACTTGAACTTTGAACCCTTCTGTAAACTATATTCTTTAGCCTACTTTGCAAGTTTCTTCGACAAAGCCCCGTTGATATTTACTCTCCTGATAGTAAAAGCAAATTAAATAATTAAGATTATTCCATGATTGAAATGTACCAGGAAAGTGGTTCTTTAGCAACTCAGACGTCAAGTTTAAATGTTACAAACGGTTGATGGGCCATTGTCTTTGCTGTACTTGATTATCATCATGTACACCATGGTGTCATTGGTAATATGACCATTTATCTTTTTAACAATGTGCCTTGTTCACTTGCTGTGTGTAGCCTGCACACATTTTATAAACTAGACCAACTGATTTCACCTTGATGAGCCTTAACCAATGACTTCAAAACTACATCATTTGAGTCGTCCTTTTCTTCGTCAACCTTACCTTAAACTCGCACCTATACCGTGAATGTAATATCTCTAAAGCCGAAGATTTGATAGAAATATTTTTTTAAATGCTACAGATGGAAATGGTAATCTGTTGTGAGAATCTGACAAATGTCATAAAATTACCACATTTATTAGAGCACCTGGCAGGGTAGCAGCAGGCGCGTAGCCAGGAATTCTGACATAGGGTGCACCGAAGAAAATTATGTTTGTAGCCAGTGGTGCCGCCAGATGATAGCTGTTTGCCGGAACTACAGAGAATGGTATCTCAAGTCCACCATTAATAGCGTAGAGAAACAGGTTCTATGTTTGAATATCCCTCCCGAAGCGCACGAAATGTTTTTTTTTCTGAGAATAATTTCCGCTCCTCTTGCAATACAGAGAAGTGAAAATTCTCTACAAGAGAACTGAACAAGGTCATGGTTATGATTATACTTCTTCAGCTTCGCAAGCGCAGGTGAAGAATTGAGTGCTTTGCGAATTGTGAGGGGACCATGGGCTGTCATAAGGCCCTCGTGTGGTCCAGTATAACTTTGGTGGGTTCCAAAGGGAAAATTCCCTAAATGTTTGAGGCATTTACAAAATGGGAACACTAGCATGGGGTTTTGAGCTGACTTGCGAATGACACTGAAGCTCATCAAGCTCCTCCCAGGTCACAGTTCAGTTCAGAATTATAATAGTTATCGTATTTAATATTGCATGCGTGCAATAGGATGAAATGTACAGTCACCATGGAGGGAAAAAAGTAATTTTTTGAATACATTTGCGTTGTACTACTAAATTTAGCCTCAAACCACATAGTCATAACTGGCATGTTACGAATATTACTCAAAGTATTAGATCGCTACATGAAAACCCATTGGTGCCCATCTTCTAACTTTGAGTGTACACCTACTGTAGGCTAGATCATTTCACTAGTATTTATGTGCTAATAATGTTCATAAGTGATAAAGCGTCGATTGGGGGAATTGCGCGCAAATCGCAAGGGCACTTTGCAAGAAAATCATTCATTATGGTAAAACCTGCATGCAGGATTGATAACGGTAAAACCTGCATGCAGGATCAGCCAGGGATGGTGCCGGAATTTGTCCGACAGCGGGTCGAGGCTCCCCCAAGAAGGGGCCAGTTAGGTTAAGATCCGACAGATGCGACGGGTTGCCAAAGGGGTTGTGAAGGGGAAATTTAAGGCGCGAAGCTTGCCGAATAATTTGAGGTTCTGTTGAAGAAAAGTTGACAATGTTTGGTGTTTATTAAGGAAATGTGGAAAATTTGGGGATTTTCATTGAAGAGTCTGCCCTTCTTAAGAGCAAACCACGAAATTCGTCGGCGCGACTGGTCGTCGTCGAGATTGCATACTTTATCCTACCCATTTAGGCCCTCGAAGAAAGCAAAAACTGAAGATGAAAGCGCTCGTCACGCGCGAAATTTGTTGTAGTTATAGAAAAAATGTTACAGAAAACAAAATACCTTCATCTTTAGACGCCTTCATTTTAAATCTTGTTCAATAATTGCTTGAAGGCATGCCGGTGTCACTATTCACGGGATGTAAATTTTATTTTCGATCGATTTTCCAAATGGGGGGCACAATGGTCGGCACGGGAGCACGGTCCCCGTGCCCCCGCCTGGCTACGGGCCTGGGTAGCAGGGGACAGAGCGCCCAATGTTTTTGACGAGGAAGAACAGTTCTAACTACTGGGGCTAAAAAGGCTAAGTAAAGAAAAGAAGAAAGGGAAGAGTAGGAGAAAGGGAAAAGAAGAGAGGGGAAAGGGAAAGTGAGCTGAATTTAACTTCAGATCAGACAAAAAAGAAAAGTTGCCAGCTCTTCCTTTTCCTACATTCCTTGAAAGGCAACTAAGTATTAAAAGGTCTAAACTCCTGCTAAATAGCAGTTTCCAGTATTACATCTATAGGAGTGACGTAATGAGTCGCTAACTGTCCACTTTTCCAAACGAATATTTAGTTTTACATTGACAATTTGGTTATCTTTTAGCTCCTTCACTCTTCCGATACGCATCACCGTTCGACCACCAAAAATGATACTTAAAGTCTGCAATTATATGGTCCTGATTAGGACTGTCAGGTTCTCAGAACCTGAGGAATCTCATCTAAGAGTCCCTTTTCCAAATTTTGCCCGGGTCCCCGGCCGTTTACAGCTTTTATGTTAGTTACGCTCCCAGTGAATGTACCCGCTCTCCAAATACTGGATCCACCCATAACCGATTACGAATGTTGTTGCGCTAACTGTATGATACACACAACATATCTGAAGCCTGCAGTGGGCTAAAAGTTCTTTGATACTTTTCGTAGACCGGGGTACATCCCACTCTTGTGAAAGTAGCCTATGATTACCTTCAATTTCATGCTGAATTCATTGAACTTATATATACAGTTGCGTTTAGTTCTATTTCCCCTTCGCAGACATTGACAAGACATAATAGTTAGCGTGTGTTGGAAAAAATAATACAGGAAGTAAAAAACGAGAAAAAATGATATTTTCATTTCCAACTTTAAACGTCCACACGTAAACACTTAGCAAAATATTTCGAGCGTCGTATAAACAGCTCTTCATCAGTTGTACTAAAATATATACACGTAAGAGGCTAGATCTTATCGGGATGCATCAGAGCATGAGGGCTCATAAAGGCGAGATCTTTGCTAAGTCTAGTGTTATGTGTAACACTGTAACACTGGACTTAACAAAGATCTCGCTTTTATGAGCTCCCATGCTCGGATGCATCCCACCCCTGAATGTTCAACACAAATTGCTGCCCTTAGTTTTAACTAATGACCAGAATGTGAACAAAACGAAGACCACCAAAAAATGAGGAAATTTCTAGCTGATTTATGTGGTTACAGTGTCGACGCTCCTATCGGTTTCGACACAATAAAATACGTAGAATTTTTTGCATTCGATAATCATCTTTTCCATGATAACTGAGCTTAGATTTCGTTTTGGAGCTCATTTTTGGCCCAATAAGCAGGTCCCAGAGGACACTAAGTAGGGGTTGGGTACATTTTTGTGTTTAGACCCCAGCAGTGGCAGTACTGTTCCACATGCATAATTCAACTCACACTCAAGTACAAGTCCAATTAAGTGTGTATGTTGATCAGTCGATGAATGGAGGGTTAGAGAAAGGATTAGAGACAAATCTTAAAACAGTAAAAACTTCGAGAAACATACGAAAATAAAATTTTGGCGATAATAGCAAACTCATTTCACCCCCCCCCCCCCCCACCCCCCCCCCCCCCCACCCCCCCCCCCCCCCACCCCCCCCCCCCCCCACCCCCCCCCCCCCCCACCCCCCCCCCCCCCCACCCCCCCCCCCCCCCACCCCCCCCCCCCCCCACCCCCCCCCCCCCCCACCCCCCCCCCCCCCCACCCCCCCCCCCCCCCACCCCCCCCCCCCCCCACCCCCCCCCCCCCCCACCCCCCCCCCCCCCCACCCCCCCCCCCCCCCACCCCCCCCCCCCCCCACCCCCCCCCCCCCCCACCCCCCCCCCCCCCCACCCCCCCCCCCCCCCACCCCCCCCCCCCCCCACCCCCCCCCCCCCCCACCCCCCCCCCCCCCCACCCCCCCCCCCCCCCACCCCCCCCCCCCCCCACCCCCCCCCCCCCCCACCCCCCCCCCCCCCCACCCCCCCCCCCCCCCACCCCCCCCCCCCCCCACCCCCCCCCCCCCCCACCCCCCCCCCCCCCCACCCCCCCCCCCCCCCACAAATTCTGATGTATTGAAAAATCTTGACCAGAAATTAAGTCATCTGGATCACAAAGAAAAGTCAGAAATGAAATCATTAATCTATGAATATGCATGCTTGTTCTCAGATGATCCTACTAGGACAAATTTGATTGAACATGATGTTGATGTGGGAGATGCCACACCAATCAAGCAGCATCCTTACCGAGTTAACCCTCGAAAACGACAACATCTCAGGGATGAGGTTCGGTACATGTTGGACCATGACATTATAGAACCTAGTAATAGTGAATGGTCTTCCCCTTGTATATTGGTCCCCAAGCCAGACGGTGGGTACAGATTTTGTACTGATTACCGAAAGGTGAATGCGGTCACAAGAACGGATTCCTATCCGATACCCCGTATCGATGATTGTATTGATAGGATTGGGAAAGCTACGTATGTAGCAAAGTTTGACTAACTAAAGGGGTACTGGGAGATACCACTCACTGAGAGGGCTCGGAAAATCTCGGCATTCGTGACGCCAGATGGGTTATTTCAGTATAAGGTTATGCCGTTTGGTATGAAAAATTCACAGATGACCTTTAAACGCTTAGTAAATAATCTTACGTCAAATTTAGAAAATTGTGAAGTATATGTTGATGACCTTATTGTGTACAGCAACTCATGGGATGAACATGTACAACATGTTAAGGCATTATTTGACAAGCTTGCCAAAGCTAATTTGACTGTCAATTTGGTCAAAAGTGAGATTGCTTGTGCCCATGTGATATACTTAGGGCATGTGGTTGGTCAGGGTAAAGTTAGACCAATTAAGGCCAAAGTTGAGGGCATTGACAAATTCCCTGCCCCAACTGATAAAAGGCAGCTCATGCGCTTCCTAGGCATGGCTGGTTACTACAGACGTTTTTGTCCGAATTTCTCTGACATTGCTGCACCACTGACAAAATTGTTAAAGAGAAATGAAAAGTTTGATTGGACGGATAATTGCCAAGCAGCATTTGAATCATTGAAAAAGGCACTAATGAGTTCACCAGTGTTGATTGCTCCAGATTTTGAAAAACAATTTAAGTTGGCAGTAGATGCCAGTGACAATGGCATAGGAGCAGTTTTGCTTCAAGCTGATGAGCATGGTGTTGATCACCCTGTTTGTTATTATTCTAAGAAATTTGACAAACACCAGAAAAATTATTCAACAATTGAAAAAGAGACATTAGCTTTGATACTGGGTCTTCAACACTTTGATGTTTATTTGGGAACTACTAGTTTCCCTATCACTGTATACACTGATCATAACCCTTTGACATTTTTATCTAAGATGAAGAATAAGAATCAAAGATTGATGAGGTGGAGTTTATTTCTGCAATCATATAATGTAGATATTAAGCACATTAAAGGGAAAGACAATGTTGTACCAGACTCTTTGTCAAGAATTTGATTTGATGCAGTATGTTGAAGATATCACTGTAAGTTTTGAAATTTTGTGTTAACTACAGCACAATGTGTATTGATGATGTTACTGTATTCATGTATCATCACCTAGCAAGACAAGTTGTATGTTATGATTGTACCTTCCATTGAATATTGGACTACATAATATACATACTGTAGTTATTACTGTAAAGTTATACGTTGTAAATATTGTAACTTAAGTTTTGTCCGAGACGTCCAAAACTTTTTCAAGGGGGGGGGGGGGAGTGTTACAAGACGACCCGTCAGGAACACCGGATTGAATCCATCGACGAGCGAATGGAAAGTTCCAGAGAATTCAACTTCAACGCAGCCTTTCTAGAACTGTCTAGAAGTGAGAACTGTTTACGTTATGTCCCAATTATAGCAGCGACCTGGCAACACTTCGAAGAAGCTGCAATTATCGTTATTCAACTACTGTACTGTGTGTTCTAGAAGTTTCTATTAAGGAACGTTCTCGTAATTACTGGACTGTGTACACTAGAAGTTTCTGTTAAATTCTGGAGAGTTCTCGAATAAAAGCCTAGCATATAAAAGGCAGTTCAACAACTGTTAACGAGGAGAGAGAGAGACACCATCGAGTCCAGACGTTATTCTGCTGTCCGTTTGTTGACCGAATCATATGAGGCCAGCCACTGACAATTCACACTTGTGATAAATTGCCTTTCGCCGTTTCTACATTGTGTATTGAGGTTGTTATCATCCATCGCCTACCTAGCCTTGTCATTATTCGCTCGTGGAACCAGTTCCTACGCTACAGCACGCTGCAGGTCTACCACTGTGCCATCGTCAACGTGCATGCACTACCAGCCCTTGGACCAGACCAGGCAAATATTAAGTAAAGGATTGTGAGTAAGTCTAATTAATTATTGTAAATTTAAGTAAGATAAGGAGATTGTAAATAATCATTAAGTTGTTGAATTTTAATCTCGTTCTTCTGTGATCTTTCGCTGTTATTGGTTTGACTTGCGACCACAAGCCGTAACAGAATATATATATATATATATATATATATATATATGTGTGTATTTATATGTATTTATATGTATTTATATGTATATATATATATATATATATATTTATATTTACGCGAACGTTAAGGCCGGTTCATACTTCCAAATTTCTCGCGATATAAAGCGATCAATAACCATATATGGTCAAAATATCTTTGCCGTCAGCTCAATTCACGGTCATCGCTTGGAGTTGAACATTGTTCATCTTTTCTCTCAGCCTGTCGAGATATCGCAAAGGAAATGGCGTCTGATTGGCTGCTTGGTAGGTGAACGACCTTTTGAAACGAGTTCACGATCCTACTCGACAACAATGGCGGACCTTTTCAGATACCGGCTCATTACATGTATTCGGGTTCCATGCGACTATCGGCGGCCTGATTGTGACAGTGAGAGTTGTCGGAATGGAGGGAAGCCGTTATTGCTTCCCACGAATTAAGACATAAAGGTTAGTAAGGCAGGATTTTCTTGTATTCCCTAAAATTATCACGGTAATCAATAGTGTACTTTGTCGTAGAGCCGATCAAACCGCATACACATATGTACTGTACTTGGCCTTTGCATAGGCAGGTACTGGGAGACTGTGCATTGCATGGCAGTACTGCGAAAGTTGAGCTATGCGAGAAAACTGAAGTATGAATCAATTTTACATCGGCATATCGAGACCCAGCTAACATCCTTAAACACAGCGCTATAGCGCTGTAATGAAGTATGAACCGGCCTTTAGATAGATTATGTTTTCGCCATTTTAATTCCGAAAAACTTGTTTCGAAGAGGTGTTATCACCGTCTCCTCTCATCAGGGAATTATGCTACTCTGTAACGGTTTGAAAAGATCTCATGTGCCCCGAGGTGGCGCCAGAATGTTAAAATTGGGGGGGGGGCAAACTAGGGGCAAAGGAAAATTGGGGGCAAAAATTTTCTCGCGCAGAGCGAAACCAAACGCGAAGCGCGCGGTCCTGCGGGTGGGGTCCAGGAGCAAAGCCCCGGTAGGGGTCCAGGGGCCTAACTTGGGGGGCAACTGGGGGCAAGGAAAAAATCTGAGGGGGCAAATGTCCCCTCATCCTCCCCGTAGCGCCGTCACTGCATGTGTGTAATTGTTTGCGCGCACTTTATGACTGCGCGCGGTTGTCAAAGTTACCCCGGTAAAGTTTGTGAGTTTGAATTTGGACGCATGTCGGCACGTGCTGACTAGCTCAGATTTTTACACAGATTGCACCGTTTGCTAACATTTGAGTATGATGAGGGCATGGCACAAGATCTTCCAATGAATTTTGAAATTCGTGTTACTGTTCTTGAGGTAATGAAGGAAGACTCATGTCCCGTCTGGTATTTGAATTAAATTGACCAGTTCTTCCAGCAGAGTTCCGATAGCTCAGTTGGTAGAACGTACTGCACGTTGAGCAGTAGGTCGTTGGTTCAAACCCAGCTCGGACCTCAGTTTTTCATCATTTGGTGGTATCGTCTTTCTTACTAAGGCAAAGGTTGCCAATGTTAGACGCATATTCCAAAGGTTTAAAAATTATGCGACTGTGTCCGCTTCCTACCATTCTTCAGTTTCTATATGTATGTATATATATATATATATATATATATATATATATATATAGAGGTCCCATCCACAACAGACCACTGACAACACCCCGGGCGGGTACATTTCCTGTGGTCGTAGTAGGTGCAACACATGCCCAGTGGTTGGCAAGAACACACTCATTAATATTTTGGGTTCTAACGGCAGCAGATTCAGTGTGAACCAACACTTAACCTGCACTTCCACAAATTTGGTTTACATTTTAGTTTGTGGACGTTGTAATTGCCTGTATGTGGGAGAGACCAAACGTCGCCTGGCTGACCGAGTCACTGAACACCTCAGGTCCATCAAACAAAACCTTCAAGGTTATCCAGTAGCCACACATTTCAACCCCCATCACCGTGTTCAATTAAAGACTTGGCCTTCAACGCAGCCTTAATGTGCAGAGGTTCTGACCGTGATCGTCAGACCGCCGAAAACTGGCTTATCATGAAGCTCGGGACCCTCTCCCACACGGTCTTAACATTAGAATGGACCTTTTTTTTACTTGTTCCCCTTTCCATTACTTTTTACTAATTTTACTCAGCCTTCATTCGCATTTTTACACCGTGTTCGTTTTGTACGACCGGTTTGCCCTGCCTTTCTTTAGTGTGTTTCTTTTCTTTTTCTACTTCATTGTTGTTCAGTTGCATTTCTTTGTCACCAGATGAAGAGTCTATACTAGAAACTTCGTGGAATTTTCCGCAAACTTTTAGCACTTTTTACAACCTTTATCGACATATATATATATATATATATATGATACCGTATATATTAATTTTATTTACCTAATTTCACGCCTTCTGCTAATTTGATCCAGCCATTCAGTTCTGTAGTGCTGTTCAGTGGCGTGGGGGAGGGGCAAGGTGGCCATGGCCCCCCAATATGATTTGTGGGGCGCCAAATGTCACTTTGCCCCCCCCCCTATATCGAGAAAGTTCACAGTTTCGTTTAACCCGTTTTTGCTCGCGAGAGGACAATTTCTCTAATAAGAAGGCAAAATTTTCGGCCCGACGCGCGCAGAAGAGATACTCTACTTTCTTTAATAGTTCCATTCTACATCACTAGATAGCGCAAGTAACATGTAGGAAAAGTACACAGTTTATGTAGAGGTCGCAAATTTCATCCCATATCGCAAAGCCTAGTAACTGTTCTCTTGTGTGTGTGTCAAGCGGTACGGTCAGTTGGTGAGGGACTCACGGAGCAATATTTGGCTATTTCATCGAATAGGTAAGGTAGTTTCGATACAATGCATATTATCTCCTATACGGTCTAGAAACCCTAAAAATTTTCTTTCGTTTTTGTTCTTAATGTTTACATGTGTTTTTTGTGAAAACCTACCAAAAATTTTCGTTCTTCGCGCGCTTTGCAATTTTTACAGCTTAGATTCCGGGGAAAACATTTAATCAACGCGGAACCATGCTCCTCTAGTTTAATACAAATTTTATGCAATATATGCCCCGAATGAAATGGTCTAGTACGCAGGTTTTCTTCAAATTCCACTTATACCCGACGGAATTGGGGCTGTCGGGGCTTCGGGTCGGTGGACCCCGTCGGGCAAATCTTGGCGCCACCAACTTAATAATAATAGACTCTGGCTGTGGAAAATTTCCATTCCAATCAATCCACTGAAATTCATGGGGCTAACTCCATTCTGAATAATATTGAATAAAGTCGGATAGATTGTGACAAACTTAATGTGTTTTAGAACAAATTCAAATCAACTTTAAAAATTTTCACAACAATTGCACATCTTGATGGCTGCTATCAATCCTGGCAAGTGCCATTTCCGACGATCTGGGATGTATTAAAATCTCCAATTTTCTCGGTTTGCTTTGTGCAAACCTGTGGTGGCGCCAGCTTAAATAGTAAATGGGATTCAAACTTGCAATTCTCGGACCCTAAGTCAGGCCAGCTCAGCCAAGCCGTCCTCACAGAAATGAGTTTTAGAATAAAATCAAATCAAGCTTTACATTATTTCAGGAGAGAAAACAGGAGTGAAAATTGAGTGCGGCACCACTTGTTCCTTGCTGTCACGTCTGAAGCCACCTCAGTCACGATAGCTTAGTGGTTAAGGTGGTCGCACTGAACGCGACAGACCCAGGTTGGAGTCCTGGTCGTGGCTTAATTTTCTCTGAATTTAATTCTTCTGTTCTTTCCCTTGTTCATAGAGTCCATCGCCATTACTTGGGACTGATTTAAAAATACGAAAAAAAAAACTAAATTACTTATCCTCTGAGCTACGTACATATATATATATGTAGATATTTACATGTGTGTAAATATATATATATAAATATATATATATAGATATATAAGGTCAAACCTTTGGCACTATTTACTACTTTGTACTAGTTACTACCTATATCTGTTTATACATTAACAACCAATATATATATATATATATATATATATATATATATATATATATATATATAATGTTTATTGACAACGAATGTTTTGTACTGATGAAAGAGTTAGATGAGGTTTTACGGCTCAGTTTCTAACCAGCTTGTACTAATCATGAAGCCATACAGTACTGCTGGTCAGGTATAGGGTCACCCAGTGCAATACTTACTGTGTGCCTTAGTCTCCCATAAATAAATGTTAGTTCATTTAGTTTCCGTGTGATGTCTTCTTGCATTTTGATGGGAGGAGGGAGTTTAATCGTTCCTTTAAACACCTGAACTGACCACCGACTTTGCAATTCTGACACCGTGGAGGCATTTGAGTCACAGGAAACTAGGCCAATACATGCAAGGGTAGCCTGAGGTAGCCGAACAGGGAATGTGTACTTGTACAGGTCTCTGGTATCCAAGTCGTCTGGAAATTGAAAGGGAATGTGTTTTTTTCGATTCAAATTCAAGTTCAGCTTTATTAAGTTCCAAGAGGGAAATTCAGTGCTCTTAGGGAACCCAGAAAAATACAAATACATCAAAAGGTTTACAAATATAAATAGACAATGATTTCAAGCATAAAAATTCAAATACATAAAAGTTTACAAATCTAAATAGACAGAGAGGTTAAGAAGGGTGTAAGATATAAGGCAGAAGATGAAAAGATGGAAAGTTTCCATTCCACTATTATCAAAATGAACCACAAATATTGACCTGCACCAAAACGATAAGGTGGGTGTGAGTTTGAGTATATCCAGTCTGTTTATTGCCAGTCAGTTCTTAGAAATCAATATCAATTTCTAAAACTTGACTTAAGTAGTTCACACATTAAAATGGAGTTTACCCAAACATGAAAAGGGGCTTGTTTTTACTACTACTATATTAGCGCAAATTTTGCTGTTAAACTGCAGAAATCAAGTCTAAAATACGCCTCGGTCTGCTTTTGAATAAAGGGGAAGCAGAAAAAAAAAAACAAAAAAACTGAACAACAAACACTGAAAAAATAAGCACTTGGACGGGATTGGTACCGAGAACGTCAGACTTTGGAAACTAAGCACTTACCCATAGACCATCAACATTGACGGTAGTTGTTTACTATTTTTATCATCTTATAGGTACAAACATGTAGCCCTCCCGTTTTGTTGGTCGAGAAACGACACAGTTTGGAGGTACGCCCCTCCGTCTGTTCTTGAGATATCATGTTTACGAGCAGTTACAACGTTTTCATTGTTTCACTTCTGATGACCCCAGATGACCTTTAATCGCCACCAAAAGCAATAGGTTTCTTCTCTCAAAATGACAAATCTGCATACTAAGTGTAAAGAGTACCCATTATTCTTATCTAATTGAAATTTCGTGTTTACACGTTTTTCGTTTTTGACCTCTGATGACCTAAAGTTACCTCTGAACTCTATCAAAAACAATACAAACCGTTTTCACAATAAGACAAATCTATATGCCCAGTATGAAAGTGTCCATGATTCCTATCTTGAACTACGTGTTTACAAGGTTTCGTTTTGACTTGTATTGGCCTCAGATAGCCTTTGACCTCCACCAAAAACATGGGCTTCTTCCACCCAATATGCTAAAACTATATATTCCAAGTGTGAAAAATATCCATCATTTTTATCTTGAGATAACTTGTTCACATTTAATTTTAAAGATTTTTGAAGTTTTGTCTCTGGGGCCCTCAGGTTACCGTTGCCCTCTACCGAAAAACACTGGGGTCCATCTATACTACCATAAATAACCACATTCTAAGTATGAAAAGGATCCGTGCTTCTATACTTGAGTTATCCTGTTTTACAAGGTTTTTGACATCTGGTGACCCCAGATGATGAATTTTGTAAACATATTTGGACTTAATCAGACTGGCAGAGCTACCAAGCTCCAGACTGACAGTTCCTTTCAAAATCTACAGTCAACTTTCTATCAAAAGTCCATAAGACCTAAGTAGGCCTAGCCTAGCCTAATACAAAATAGGCTAGGCTTGACAGAGAAGTTTGTTAGCCTACATAAGGTGCCAAAGCAACTTAACCACCGAATGGTCAGCTTAGCATAAAATAAACGGCTTGCTACATGCTCCCAAAAGAAGAACTGCCAAAGCAACTTAACCACCGAATGGTCAGCTTAGCATAAAATAAACGGCTTGCTACATGCTCCCAAAAGAAGTTTTTAACGAAAGGTGGGCTTCGTGGCCTAATGTTATGTACAACCTATGTTACATTATGTTAGGCTGTACATTCACTGTCACTGACAACCAATTGTTGTCAAACTTGAACTCCCTTATCCTAAATAAATATATGCCGAAAATGTGAATGTGTGTACTGGAAACACACATCCTGCTGTCAACTACTTATCAAGAATGTCCAGTCACTCATTGTGATCGATCCTGAGCCCTGGGCCCTGTGCATAACAGAGTCAACTCCAAATGTAGTCACTTCACTGCACAGTACCTTGCCATTTTATTTTTAGATATTTTTAGATTGCAGTCTATTACAAACATGATTAGGAAGGGTAACCCTGCCGCGAGGTAAAGTTTGCATTTGGTCTTTTCACTTTCACCTCGACGAGGGAGGGGATAAGTGAAAAAGACCAAATGTAAATGTCTCCCTCGCGTCAATATCTCATGACATGAGTGTACACTCAGCTCAGAGACTAGACTTGTAATGCACAGTGAAGTATGCATGCTGAGCATAGCTTTGGTGTACGTTCCATTGGGTCGGTGGGCACCGTATTTTTTCTGCAGAACAGATAGTTCCAAATTATGCCTGCTTATCTACGCTGCATAGAAAAATAACGCTCGTACACACCGTGATCACCAACCCAATGAAAAGCTGTATTACAGTGCATGTTCATTATGTAGCTTGCTCAAGTGGGATCCCTGCTCAAGTACTGGTGAAGTACTGTGCATGTAGCTATGTCAGACATAGGATTTACGTATCAACTGTTTTTTGTAACCCCAGATAAAAATCTTGGTGTTTAGCGTTTCACCCCCAGAGACTTCAGATGATCTTTGACACCTACCAAAAGCAATAGGGTTCTAAGTCTTACCAGAATGCATCTGCTTACTATGTATGAATTTATCCAACCTTCCTGTCTTGAAACATCGTTTAAACAGTGACCCCCGGTGACCCTGAATGACCTTTGACCTCCACCAAAAACAATAAGGCTCTTCATCTCACCATAAGGCATCTACACATTAAGTAAGAAATTTATTCAAGCTTCCTAACTTGAAAAATCTTGTTAACAAAGTTTTCAGAGTTTGACCCAGTGACCCCAGATGATCTTTGATCTCTACCAAAAATATAAGATGCTTTGTGTTACCATAACGCATCTACATACTAACTATGAAACTTATCCAAGCTTCCTTCCTCGAGATACTGTGTTAACAAGGTTTTCAGGGTTTGACCCTCGGTGACCCCACATAACCTTTGACCTCTACTAAAAACTGTAGCGTTCTTCCACCTACTATAACGCATCACCATACTAAGTATGAAATAAATCCATGCTTCCTACATTGAGATATCGTGTTAACGAGGTTTTCAGGTTTTTGACCCCCAGTGACCCCAGATGACCTTTGACCTCCACCAAAAAAACCAGATTAGATGCTTTTTCCTACCATAAAGCATTAACATACTAAGTATGAAATTTGTCCAAGCTTCCTACCTCGAAATATCGTGTTAACAAGGTTTTCAGGGTTTGACCCCCGGTGACCCCAGATAACGTTTGACCTCCACCAAAAACAATAGCGTTATATCTCTGACCATAAGGCATCCACATACTAAGTATGAAATTTATCTAAGCTTCCTATTTTGAGATGCCGTGTTAACAAGGTTTTCAGCGTTTGACCTCCGGTGAACCCAGATGACCTTTAACCTCCACCGACAACTATAGGGTTTTTCTCTTTCTATAAAGCATCAACATACTAAGTATGAAATTTCATCCAAGCTTCCTACCTTGGGATACTGTGTTAACAAGGTTTTCAGAGTTTGACTCCCGTGACCCGAGATGACCTTCGACCCCCACCGAAAACAATAGGGTTCTTTCTCTTAATATGGGGCATCTATGTATCAAGTCTGAGAACTGTTGGCGTTTCCATTCTTGACATATCGTGTTAACGAGCTAAACGTTTCAAACACACCTACACACACAGCCACACACACCCACACGCACATTCATTGCCTTACGGGGTACTAGGAAAGGAATTCACGGGATTTCCACATTAGCTAGGCTGACCTCCAACTAACCCAGCAGACGCACGTGGCTGGAGGGCGGGCTGCTTGCCAAGGCAGGCACGTGCAGCCGCGCGAGACTTCTCATTGCAGTGGCCGAATTTTCGGGCAGCCAAGCTAGTTACGAACCGCGCGTGAGCTAGGAAAGACTTGCGAGAGCGGAGGTCTCGCCGGCTGCCTATGTACCCGCTAAGGAGGTGTCTGTGAGTGCACGCACACACACATACATACACACACGCCAACATGAATGCAAAGGATTCTCTCATCATCGAAACCAAAAAAGGAGAAAGGGAAAAAAAACGCTTAATGCATATGTTCTGTTCCGGGGTGTAACCCACGTTCACCTATAAAAGATCAGTTTGGTATGGAGAATACGCTATACACGATACGTGCCACTACAAATCGCTTTCATTCAAGCGCCAAGGCGTCATTTTGAATATGGCTGCCATTTTGGACAAAAATATATAAATATTCATGTTTTATGCTTTTTTTCCCAAAACTGCCCAGTCTCAGTCTGATTTTCGTCAATTTGCATATGCCAATTGAATCAGCCCGACATCAACCTCGATGTGACTACAAAACTCACGACCAGAAAGCCAACAGGCGTAGTGATTCCTTGCCGTATGGATATATTGCGACAAACATGAATCACCCACATGACAAGCATGAGAACCCTCACAGTTATCCTACTTGAGATATCACTTTGACAAGGTTTTGACCTTTTGAAATCTTGTAACACAAAATGACCTTTCACCTCCACTTAAAACAAAAGAGATCATCTACCCTATATGGCCATCTACATGCAAACTTTGAACAATATATGAAAAATCCACAGGCCAAGCATGAAATCCCTCACAGTTATCCTCCTTAAAATATCATGTTAACAAGGTTTTGACCTTTTACTACCCCAAATGACCTTTGATCTTCACGAAAAATGGCAGGGATCATCTATTTAATATTAGCAATTTACACGCTAAGTATAAGATCCCTTGCCGTTATGCTTCTCGAGATATTGTGTTTACAAGATTTTGACCTTTTGACTTCTTGTGACCCCAAATGACCTTTGACCTCCACCAAAACCGACAGAAAGTATCTTTTCAACTTGAACAAGCCACATGTCAAGTGTGACATCCCTCACAGTTACCGTCCTTGGGATATCATGTCTACAAGGTTTTGACCTTTGGCCTCTGGTGACCCAAATGACCTTTGACCGCCACCAAAAAGAATAGGTCTCATCTACTCAATATGGGCAATCCATATGCTAAGTGTAAGGTCCTTCACAGTGACCCTTCTAGAGATACAGAGTTTAAAAGTTTTCTACCTTTTGACCTCTGGTGACCGCAAATGACCTTTGACCTCCACCAAAAACCAATAGGAATTATCTACTTAAAATGGGCAATCCACACACTAAGTATGAGATCCCTTACGCTTATCCTTCTTGAGATATAGTGTTTTAGGGATGTTGACCTTTTGACCACTGATGAACCCAAATGACCTTTGTCCTCCATCCAAAAAGGATAGCGATCATCTACTCAATATGGTTAATACACAAGCTACGTATGAGATTCCTCATAGTTACCTCTTCTTGAGATATAGTGTTTACAGGGTTTTGACCTTTTGACCTCTGTTGACCCTAAATGACCTTTGACCTCCACCAAAACAATAGGGATCATGTACTAAATATGGGCAATACACGCGGTAAGTATGAGATCCCTCCAATTATTATTTTTGAGATATCGTGTTTACAAGCAGTTTCCAAGGTATTTACCCTTTGACCTCTAGTGACCCCAAATGACCTTTGACCTTCACCAAAACAATAGGGATCATCTACTCAATAAGGGGTATGACTAGCAAAGTATGAGATCCCTATAGGTTACCCTTCTTGATACAGAGTGTTTACAAGCTTAGTGTCACATACATACACACACAAGCATCACCATCACATAGATTCCTCTGACTACGTCAAGGAATCAAAACATGGGCAAAATCTTTCTCATCAATTTTCGGTTGCGACACCGTGTACTCCGAAGTAGTAGTGCCTTAAGTTGTTGTTAATACTCTAGTCTACAGTACGTTACAGGGACCCCACATAATCTCTAGTACGTTAAGGTTAACATATAATTAATTTTACCTTTGACGTCAACAGATATTTCTCCAAACTTATGTAGGATTATGATGGATAATAGTGACGTAACCATGAATAGGTGACCAGATTTACACTTTTCACTCAAACAAATTGCAACAGTTTGTTTTATTGCTGAATATTGGTTATTGGGTAGTTCTTGAATATATCCAAAATCGGACACAGGTTTTGGTCCGAAAGTGACCCAATTTACATATTTTCAGAATGGCCGCCATCTATGGACTTTGAGGTCACTTTTCCGTACACAATGCATACTTTCTGAGGAATAAATTCGAAATTATTAGAAACATGACTCAGAGGACATAAGAATTGTATGGGGTATATATGAGCTTGCATGACTTGAACCAAATTTGCATTAATTCAAAATGGCCGCTATTTTTCATATGCAAGGTCGAATATCTCCTCTGAATGGCTACTTCATTTGCATAATCCAAAATGGAAGCCATTTTCTCAGTTTGATATTCAATACCCCTACAGTGTGTCATTCCTAGTGGAATATCATGTTTGAACTGACCTAACTGACATGGAGAACAACCAACAATCAAATGAAATGTAATGTATGGAGTGCGTTATTGTTTGTCGTTTTCTCACGTGTTTCCATCAGATGTGTAAAAACAAAATAATTAATAAGGGGTCCAATGTTCATATTTTGCACTTCCATTTTGGGGGAGGCAACATGGGATTTGGCATGGCTGAGTGACTCCCTTCCCCATCCTGTGCACGTAACTGAGTTATATCGATAAGTCATTCCGACCCTAAATTGCCAATGTTTCCTTCCATCCAAATGAACTCAAGTTTTAAGTGTTACGCTAGTGGCCCAACTCCAGTTACTAACCACTCCCACCCCACATCAAGAAAATTTACCAGTTTTCTTATCTTGTATTCTATCGTATGGTACAGTGTCAGATTAAAGCGTTCTGTGGACTGGGGCAGGGCCTTAGCCTGGGCAAAATCTCTAGGGGCAGTTAATGACACTGTCTTAGCCGAGCACCACATGTGGTATGCCTACAGATAGTTAACACCCAAGCGGACCCTTAATTTTTCCTATATTCTGGGTACCAACGCAAAGGTTGGTGCTGAGGGGAGGAGTACATGTAGGACACGGCTTAGGTTTGAAATTGAGCTGTCGTTGGCAAAGCTTTGAACTGGTTATATTTTTACAAATTGTCATTATTTAGTGATATTCTCTATATTTTGTGGTTGCGCGGATTCGCGGAGGGCAGGAGGTGCTGTCTAAGAGAAGAGGATTACACCCTAAACTCTTTGAGAAATTCATATCTATGTGAGGTGGCTTGGATGCAAAACGGTCATCGTGCTATTTTTCTTAAGCTATGTGAAACGTTGAATGGATATTATGTTTAGGGGTCCTCATTATTCAGTGATTCTTTCTGTCCTGTTAGGATGAAAGGTTGTATTGAGGAGCTAGGGATTACACCTCTAGGCTTAGTCTTTCAGAAAGTTTTCTTGTTCTAAGTTTTCCTAGATCTAAAAGAATGTTATCTTTGGTGAAGTTTGGACTCAAAAAATGATCTAATCTTTTAATTATTTACTGAATTTCGTCGGCTGTGAGATACATGGTACAATTACAAGAATAGTTCTCGGTGGAGGCTTCCCCCTAGAGCTCTTAGTCCGACACCGAGGGGGTCACCATCAGTTGTTGCGTAGCCAAAGCGTAGGTCTTGAACATGGGAGAAATGACACATTTTAGACCTCAAATGTTGCATCTAAGCTGCTTATAAAACAAAAACCTTATGGTAGAATCTTTACACCTTTCTATAGCCAGCATATCTAAAACGGGTATCAAAGCAAATTTTACTGAATGAGAAAGCGGACGTAGCGCGCCAAAGTTTTTGTAAGTTTTAGGACAAAAATGTCACAGAAAACGAAATACATTCATTATTGAACGACTTTTGGTATCACTTTTGGTCCAAAAATATCCCGGAGTCATACCGGGCCACGGTTTACAGGTAGTACCAATTTAATTTTTGATCGATTTTCATATAAGGTCACAGTGGTCCGCACGGGGGGGGGGGGGCACGGCCCCGGTGCCCCGCCTGGCTAGGGGCCGGTCTGAGCATTATTTACTTTAAAATTTTATGCTATAGAAACAAATCTAGATTTCAAGAAGGAAAGCTAGATTTGATCGGAAGGGGGAAATGCAGTCAACCATATTTGTGTTCGTGTCCCCAGGCATCCTATTTTATGAATGGGTCTTAAGAATCATGTTGCAATATGTTTCTCACGGCATGAGTTGAGAAATTTGCGTAAAGACTTAGGCCTACTCCATGCATGGTTTACTGTGAATATGCAACATTTACGTTACGTTCTAACATATCATGAAAGATACTTGAGTGAAATAAGGGGACACTTGTGAGATTTAGCTGTTGTTCAAAATAAGTTTGCGGTGACTGCTTATGCCTTTTAAATTGAAGTTACTTGATAAGCTCTTTGAGTTTAGCTAATAATTAAATGTAATCATTGTATATTTTATATTTAGCCAGTGTATAAATTAGTGTATTCAAGCGGTGTTTCTTGTAGGAGGAAGGTGGTTTATTCATCAGGAACAGGAACCTACGTAAGAACGCGTGACTCGTGTATGGCAGGGATACGGGGACCTTCCGAGAAAATTTGGGAAAAAATTATTTTATTATCATTAATGCAATTTCCTAAGTTTTTGGGGACTTGGAATCATAACTTAGTGGAATTTTCAGCATTTCTGCATTTTTTTGTCAAGTAGGCCAACTTTTATTTACGGTACGGAAATCTCAGGGGCCTCATGTCCCCGCAGGCTACGGCCTTGTGGGGTAATATGATAGCACCTTACATCGCCTCGCTGACCCATCCCCCCCTATGAACCTTGCTAAAGAGTGTTCGTGGTGTAAGTACTAGTAGGCTCAATCTCCCGTCTCTTGGAATACGACGCCCCTTATTTAAGTATTTATGGATGGAGAAATTTCTGTCCTCTTTTTCCAATCATGATAGGGGAGAGTGGTGCACAGTGGATCATATAAAATACCTCACAAGTCCTGTGGAAGGAAATAATCACATGGCCATTTATTTTATATTTACCCTAGTGTCTGTGCACCAAATAAAAAAAAAATTAAAAGTAATGTATCTTTTGATCAGCTGATGAGCATTTTTTGTTTGACGAACGGTTTCTTTTTTCCACTCAACATTAATTTCCCTTCTCACAACTTCTTGTTAGAACTATACATACAAAATTCCACATTTAGTGCATGAAGTACTAGGTAGGGTACATAAAGAACATAACTTAGATTCATATAATTGTCAGTGATATGAAATAATTCAACAGTATTCTGGGAGGGTTTATGTACATGTGAATTCTATGTTACTTAGTAGTAATACCAGGTATGCTGTCAACTTACTACAGAAGCAGGCCTATACAGATGGCTCTCTGCTACAACGAAATAATTGAATGTTCAATTGATCCACTGTGCCCCACTCACCCCTGAGTCTTATGTTGAAGGGAAATAAAACATCTAGGGTATCAGTTTCGTTCCATATAGTGTTAGTACTCTTGTAAATTTGAGTCACTTATATCAAATTATGTGATTGGGTATGTGATCCATTGTGCATTGTACAATTTATCTTGGGGTACAGTGAATCACTCTTCTTAATTAGCCAATAATTCCAAAACCAAAGAATAATTTTTATACAAAGATAAGTTTTATTAGACTTTGGTACACACCACATCTATCAAACATAAATTAAGAATAATATATGTCCATTAAAGGGGTATGCTTTTGAGCTGAAAAAATCTGATCCACTGTGCCCCATTCTCCCCTACAGGCATAGGCGCACGGGGTCAATATTTCGGGGGGGGGGCAGGGTTAAGTTTGACTGAATTTAAAACTTAGGACCAAGTTGCCGGAATTTTGATACCGCTGAGTCGGTTGTCATAGGGCATAGTTTCTTGGCTGTCTCATTTGCCCGAATGGATCAATTACTTTTGGCCGAATTGGGAGGGCATATGCCCCCGCACCCCCCCCCCCTCGGACGCTTATGGATAAAGGCCTACGACTGGCCTATAATTTCGATGTATTCCCGTTCCTTACACAGACGTGGTATTTTGTACAACACATGCAATGCAAGTGCCAGAGCATCTATTCAGAACAAAACTACCTGGCCTAAATTAGTTGATGAAATCTTTATGGTCATGGTTGTGGTAATACAAGATGCATATACTCAATATATCCTTTTGCAGACACCACATAGACTTGCAAGGCTAGCCTACAAGACCTATTATTAGTTTATAACTGGCATTCTCCGATTGTTCTGTTCTCCCTGTTTATGCGGTACCGGGTCGCGCAATTTTTTTCCCACGAGGCTTTGGGCAAATCATGCCAATGGACCAATCAGCTTCTTGGAAATAGGCCACACCCCTAGTTCCAAAATGACCGCTTTTCGACCGTTTTCTTGTAATTCTAACACCGGATTATGAAAGAACAGGCCAAATAACCCCAGTCTACTTACCCTAACCCTAAGAGATAACCCTAGCCATGATTTGGAAACAAATTTGAAAAATTTTGAAAATCAAATTTGCCCAAAACCTTGTGGGAAAAACATGAGGCTACCGGGTCGAATGAAACGTTTCGGCGGTAGATAGCCGAAGTATGCTTATGATCCTGCCGTTTTAACCAGAATTTCATAGCTCTTGAATGCCAGACCGGTTGAACTTTAAAACGCAATTTTATAAAATTCGTAAGGTACCTCGTTTATTTGGGGTTTTCTTTCCAATGCCTGAAGGCCCCTTAACCTCCCATGTCCCCGCTGCATAACAGAAAACGCGTTGATATGTTCATTCTACTGAAATTCATGACATGCATAGCGAAAAACCATTTTTAACAGTAAGTTGAAATTAGGCCCATTCTGTCAGTAATGAAAATCGTAAAGGGATATTAGTTTCGGAGTCTGACGGCCATTTTGGATTTATGCAAATTAGGTGGCATTCCTGAAAAGTCGTTCGGGTTCATAGTTGTGTAAGCGGTCCACTGGAAGTTGTTGTTTATTCTCAGTTTAGTACATTCATGGTGCAGAAAGGGAATAGTTCTGGACAAAATGAAGCTGGAAGTGGGAAACGGCGGCCATTTTGGAATTATGTACATTAGGTAACTTCCTGGCTGAAAGTTGTGTCCGATTTTGGATATGTTATCAAAAACAACTTAATAAACAATATTCAACAAAAAAACAAACTGTTGCAATTTGTTTGACTCAACCAACAATTTTCATCTAAATCTGGTAGGCTAGAATCTAAAGCAATGAGACGGGAAGGAAATTTTAAAGAGACAGATCACTAAGGTTTACCACCAGGGCCGTCGAGACTGGGGGTGTTGGGGTGTCTCACCCTTCCCCAAAGTTCGTCAGAGCGACGATAGTTGGAAAACCTGAAATACCAGTTGGAATTTCTGATATCTCAGTCCAGCACATTTTTTCCGACTGAGTTTATGTCAGCTTTGTGTATATTTTCCAACTAGATCAAGTTAGAATAATACCAAACGTTATTTGCCTATCGATGCAGATTCTGAATGCAGGTTTTGTCAAGGAAATCTTATTTAATGAAAATTTCGGCGCCCTGCGTCCCCGTTTGCACTCCGTCTCGTGACCATTATTAAGGTTATTATACATGCAACTATTCTAATTACAACACTTTCCGAAAAACAAAGATACATCTCCAAACATCTGTAGGGGCCTCGCATCAATATGGTATCTTTCAATCTAATTTGTAGCGTGATGTGAAAGGCTGAAAGTACGTTTTTGGTGTTATACATTTTTCAAATTTTTTACCGAGCTCTTCCTGCACCTGTGCCCTTTCTCAATCCCCATTGATGGAAGCTGTTCGTCTGAATTTTTGTTTAAAATTAGTAAAAATACGATGTATGATCAGTTCGAAAATTTGTCAAAGATACCACCATACCATCCTAAACGAACAAAAATTTCTCAAACTGGGGGGGGGGGGACACCCCTTTCCCCAGTACATCACCTGCATAAGGTGACGAAGGAAGGATTGGCTCCGGGTTCAAACTACGACCGATGCGAAAATGCACAATTAACACCGGCTTTCTGGGTGTGTCTGGGGTGGACTTAAAGTATCATCTTCTATAGTGCCCCCGATTACCAACCTTTGGCGGCGCCACTTTGAAGTCCAAGCAAAGATATTATAAGCATAGATTTCAAACTCCTATACGTGCACTGTTATGGAAATTGACTCCTCATGGAGACGCAAATATCGGTGGCGGAAGTGTAAATTTTACATGCGTGTCTTTCTAATCGGCGATCTGTGTACAAAAATAAGAACGCGTTACAGAGATTTCATCATTAAAAGAGGTTAACGTGCGTGCACCTTAACAACGCCTTCTATACGCGCAGAATACATTTCTCTGTGTATTATTCGGAATACTTGACGCACACTTTTGCGCACTCGGGAAAAAAACGCACTAGTTGATTTCCCGTTGTGAGCACGTGAGAAATTTAACGCGCATATAATAGTGCATTACTTAAAGGTACCATAGAAACTAACTAATGAATATAGGCGAATAAGTCTATGAACTCTGAACCAGTCATTGTGCGCTCATATTCAAGTGTACTTATCTGTAATGCCGTTAGATAGAAGTAAACTTCTTGTAAGAGGAATTTAATATTGAGGAGTGATACTTCTTACATTTACAATGTTTGGAAATAACAGGTATCAATACTTTTGTAAGACATTCATTTCTATGTACGATGTCAAAAAGACTGAACAGTAATCACTTCCGCCCCGATATTTTGGACTCCCTGGGGAGTCAACGAGCCATTTTAAGTTTGGAATTTATGCTTATAATATCTTTGGTCCCAAGAAAGTTTCTGTTGACTCCACGCACGTACTTTTGCGTAAAAATTTTGCCCGAGTAGTACGCAGTTAAGTGGCCAAAAGGGGGCTTCAAGAGGTTTGTTGATAATGTATTCTTCTCTAGACAACATACTTTCTTCTTTCACCTAACCAAACATTAAAATTTGCTAAAATATGGGCATTTTCTAGCCATATATGATCAGCTCCAAAATTATCCCAAAGATGGCACCATTTTGCATCAAAGCAATCTGAAATTAACAAAAATTTCTCAAAGCGGAGTGGGACTTTGACCCCCGACGGCACCTTTATGTAGTGACAAAGGAGGGATTCCCACTGCTGTATACAAAAACAAAAACGCAGGGCGCATAAAAAAGTACAATTTACCCGCCGCCACTCAGTTGGATAAAACATCCAGCCAGTCGGAATTTGCGACCTTCACACCCCCCGAATATATGACCCTAGCTACGGCCATGTTTACCACCTTACCAGGTACGAGGTTGTCATCAATGAAAGGGGTGGTCACAGTATATCCTGTACCGAATATGACGGCGTCGAGGTTGTCCAATTTCGTCCCGTCGATAAGTTCGACACCCTTCGGGGAAAATCTCTTAACTGTTGGGGTGGGTTTGACTCTCCCATTCATTAGTTGACCCAAAAGGAAGTCGTTAATCCCCAGAGGGGTCCTGAATATTGGACGGTTAGGCCCGATACCCAACGCATCGTGATTGGCATCAATATGGAAATATCCCCCGAGGACATATTTCACCAGCCATTGCGGTGCCATCGATATAGTGAATCGATTCAAAACGTAACAATCGAGTGGGTATCCTCCTAATCCACGTTTCTTGAGAAGCCAAAACCCATTGCGCAAGCTCAGGTACACCTGTAGAATGAGGAAGAAATTATAAGGTCAATGTTTTGTTAGAAGGCAGTATTTTGTTAATCTTAACACTGTGATGATGTTTTGTGATCTGATGTGATATACTTTGCATAGATACCATGAACCAACAGCATATGCTCTACACCATCAGTTTTAATGATTAAACCAACAAAGTGACATGTAAATGTCACACCTGCCTATGCAATGTAACCAGAAAGCCTAAGGCTTAAGGCCCAGTCACACCGGAAGGCAGCGCAGAATGCCTGATTTCTTTCCCACGAGTTTATGGGCAAATTTGATTTTCAAAATTTTTCAAATTTGTTTCAAAATCATGGGTTAGGGTTATTTCTAGGGTTAGGGTTGTGTGGACTGGGGTTATTTGGCCTGGTCTTTCATAATCCGGTGTCAGAATTACAAGAAAAGGGTAAAAAAGCTGTCATTTTGGGATTAGAGGTGTGGCCTATTTCCAAGAAGCTGATTGGTCCATTGGCATGATTTGCCCATAAACTCTTAAAAAAAATTGCGCGCGCCGCGCCACTCTGCGACGCGTGTTTCTTTGCAAGGCTGAGAGGGTGGTCACCCCGAACGCTGTGCAGTGCCGAAATTTCATTTCATTGACGAAATTACATGGCCGACTTTATTGAAAGCGAGGACGTACTATTAACTCTTTGCCTTCCACATATCCGTGGCAAGCGTAGAGGGAACAGTCTGCGGTACTGGGATAACATGAGTGTACCACCGATTGGGGTACTACACCACTTCGTCCAAGTTATTGAATGTTTCCCCTAAAATAACATTATACATTTTGCCCGAAATTAGCTCATTTTCTGCCCGAATAAGGAGAGGCTGCCCAGTCCGAAGCCCCTTACCCTACCTTTTACGCCCATACTGAGTACATCACTTTAGCCACTTCAGAGACAGGGAGTTTACCGACTAGTGCCTGAGTTGAAGCTGGGTTGCGCTTCACAGAATACACCAGGATGAGCCAAACAGTTTGTGTATTTGCAGAGTAACTGTAGTGAGTCCTACGATTGAGGAAAAACAACACAAACTACAGAGAAACTAACACCGTTCTAGAATGATCAGCAATATGTTTGAGGTACGTAGTGAGTCTTTGTAACAAAGGACCGTCGGACCAGTGGGGACAGAGACCTGCATCCCCAATAATTTTCAGTTTGAACTTTTCTTCAGTTCTAAATAGTTGTGCCTGAGAAGGCCCTAAAATCACCTAAGGCAATGGCAAAATCCAGGCGCCTAAGGATTTTATCCCCAATCCCCAGCAATTTTTAAACCTCCCTAAGGCCCTGAATTCAGTTTAGGCTACATTTTTGTTCGTGGAATATTCATATTTATCCGATACAAGACTGAATGAAGCTGTGGGCTTTGATTTTGGTTTTTGAACAATTTCCTGAAAAGAATATTAGTCTAGCGGATTTTCAAACTTTAGTAAATAAACAAAAGGCCTGTAGAATTTAAATTGTGTAGTTAAATCATCTCACCAACAAGTTTCGTGTACGTGATCATGCAATGGCCACATGCATTTAACTTCATGCTGACAAAAAAACCTATGATGAGCTCGTCCCACGACGTGACTTCATTGGCGGTACGGTCATTAACACTACTAGGCAGCTCGCCCATTGTTCCACACACCAAGTGGAGTGCATGTTAACGCGCGTTAGTATGGACATTGCACACACCTGCTCAGAGTCGGCTCTACACTACCATACTAGCTAAAGCAGTACGTGTAACCACCATTGTGAATGGTGCGTCGGTACACGGTGACTGCTTACCAATCGCGATAACGCTGTCACGAAACAGAAAAGGTGCGCTAGTTACGGACGGTATACACAGGTACACACCCGTTCTATACAGCACGCCGGACATTTTCTTTCTGAGACTTATTTAGGAAAGCTAAAACACGCACGCATACGCACGCATTCATGTAGACCTTATGCATTGACATCACACTGACGTCATTTTGGGTGGAAACAATGAAGCACACGTGCACGAGCAGCGTGGATTTCGCCCCACGTGTAGTAGACTTACGCGCGTATACGATTGGTTGACAAATCAGCTGTCTGCATTTATTGCTTCTCCGCCATTTTCCTCCAAAAGAGGGAGCACTTTCTCCATTGTGACATCATATACATAGGGTCTATAGCGTAAGTCTACTGCACGTGGGGTGAAATCCACGCTGTTCGTGCACGTGTGCTTCATTGTTTTCACCCAAAATGACGTCAGGGTGATGTCAATGCATAAGGTCTATTAGCCAATGATGTGCTTACAGCCCCCAAGATGGTCTGCGCGTGGTGCTCTGTATGTTGTACAGGTAGGGGGTTGTAGAATATGCCCACGGTATTCCCCGACTGTCGTAAGAGGCGACTAAAGGGGATGGCTTGTATTGTATTTGAAACCGAACTCGAACCGTATTTGAACTTGACCTTTTTATCTAGCTGACACTATATAACAAATTCGTGATGGTGTGTCGTTAAATCCCATCTAACTGACTGACTGACTGACTGACTGACTGACTGACTGACTGACTGACTGACTGACTGACTGACTGACTGACTGACTTGACAACAGGTACTGTGATGTAAGCCTCTTGTAACTACGTAACGACAACTTTACCTCAGCGCATTTGTTCCACTTCTAGATACATGTCCTCCAGTTTTAGAGCTAAGTGCCTGTGCCGCCAATTGGTTCATATAGTCAGGTGACCAGCTGTGGTATTTTTCAAAACTAGATCTTTAGACGTTTTCTTCGAATTCTATTAGCGCCAAACTGCACCAGTCTTCACTGGGTGTAGGTAGATATTTATACATTATTGTATTCAATCTTGTATTACGCAAAAATTATTTTGGTCGTGTCATGTCCACTTGAATTAACTTTTCTTCCAAGCTCAGCGCAACCCGGCAGAGCATCCGGTGTGATCGCCCCGCTAGAAATTCACTGCTGAAGGAAATTCATTTTCGCGTGAGGTTTATCCCTCAAAAATATCCTTCGTGAAGTATCACGTTTCATGATGTTTCGGCGACCTCACATATCCTTTGACCTCCCACCAAAAAGAATGGATTTCTTTTAAACAATATAGGTCTTCCACCCCCTGCATATAAAATCCCTCGAAGTTACATACCATGTTTTTACAGTTTAACCTCTTTTATTCTCAAATCACGTTTGACCGCCACCAAAAACAATTAAATTATTGAAGACAATATGAGGGCATCCATATACCAACTATGGAATCCGTCAAGATAACCCTTCACCATCTATCGTGTTAACGAGGTTTTCAGCATATGACTATGAACTTTCATCTCCACAAAAACAAAAGGGTTTTTGTGATTAGTATGTGGCATCCAAGTATGAGTTAGGCCTACCTCAGTTTACAAGGTTTTCGCAGTTTCTTCACCGGTGACCTCAAATGATCTTTGAACATCATCGCATCCACTTTCCAAGTATGAAAAAGCACTGATGATTCCTAACTTGCGATATTTTGTTTCAGAGGTTTTCAGTATTTGACTTCTGTTGACCTTAAATGACTTCTGACCTCCACTAAAATAATACAAGTCTCTCTCTCAATATCAAAAAAAATATGATATCCCAAGTATGATAAGAAACAGAAGGAAGCAACTGAAAAAATGAGTGCATGCATGGGATTTGAACCAGGCCGTAAGAATGGGAAACCAATCACTTTTCACTACACCATCACCGTACGCGTAAATTTGAATTTTATTATAATATCGCCACAGCATCCTGCACACAAGTCTATCGTTAGGTAATTAAACTAGACTAACTTATACTTTTCCAGAGTTATGCTTATGAAAAGGTGTAGGTTGTTCTCTGTAATTTTCTATAATTTTGTCCTGAGAACGGTACAAAACACTCAGCCCTCCCTTTCCGTTGGCCACGGAACGACACAGTTTGGGGATACGGCCCATTTTCTGTTCTTGAAGCATCAAGTTTAAGTGCAGTTTACAAGCTTTTCGCAATTTTCCGTCTGGTGACCTTAGATGATCATGGACCTCCACCAAAACCAATAAGGACCTTTCTCTGAATGTAATAAATCTATATACCAAGTCTGAAAAATATTCAGCATTCCTACCTTGAAATATCGTGTTAACATGTTTCGGGTTTTGACCTCTGGTGGTCGCAGATGACCTCCGACCTCCATCAGAAACGATAGGAACCTTTCTCGCAATGTAAAAATCTATTTACCCAGTATGCAAAGTATCCATCATTTCTATCTTGAGATACCGTCTTTTTAAGAGGTTTACAAGTTTTTCGAAGTTTCAACTCTGATGAACTCGGATGACCTGAACTCGCAAAATCCTGGCTACGGGCCTGAATAGACTGAGGTACTTTGAACAGGGTTGCCCCAAATATATTCCCTCCCGAACCTGTTAGCTATTACCACGTTCGTCCCAGCGAATATGCAAGACACACATGGTGCTAGGTCACGTGGTTCTCGAAGATGTGTTACCTGTTTAGCTGAAAAGCTGACGTCGGTCGCAATGTCGCAGCTAGAGAGACTTTCACCTATACGGAAAGAGATATAACGTTGTTAGTCACTTTTGACAGCAAATTATTAACAGGGAACGAGTAAATAACCAGAAAGTCCGAAGGCTCAGTAATTCCTTTCCGAAGGGAAATGCTTTGTCGCACTGAGTTTTATGCCTCAAATTTTTCTTTCTTGAGGTATGTTTTACGATGTTTTCACTTGGTCGTGCATCTTCTGCGTATTAGATCCATACCAGATTTTCACAGTTTGACCTCTCTTGACCTCAAATGACTTTTGACCACCACTAAAAATAATTGAATTATTGAAGCAATATTGGGGCATCCACATGTCAATTATGAGATTCGTCAAGATTACCCTTCATGATATATTGTGTTTACGAGGTTTTTGGCATACGATATCTAGTGACTTACACTAATTTTTCACCTACGCCGCAACCAAAAGGCTTCTTGTAATTATTATTTGGCATTCAAGTATGAGAAACCTCAGTTTACAAAGTTTCCGTAGGTTAATCGCCGGTGATCTCAAATGACCTTTGAACTCTACTGCAAACTACAGGAATGCATTCGTCCGCTGCCGGAATGCAGTCGTCCTCAATCATCTGGTGTTCCTCCGACGCTGCCGTGACAATAACATCGTGCCCAAGGGTTTGATGCCATCTACGTCCGTTCGTACACCGAGAGCCAGACGTGTCATGCAGAATGCCGGTTTAGCACTTGTCAGAGCTACCATCAGTGACAATCGCAAACAACTGCATCGGTTAGCAAAAGAAAGGTCTAGAAACACTGACCCGTGTGGCAAAAGTGGCCGCAGACAGAACATATGAAAGGGTCAAAGCCACTCAGGTCAAGAAATTTGATGCTTTGTGCCAATAGCGCCCAAAGAGGTTGCGTTGGTGACTGGTCACAGAAGCAATGATTGTGATTCTACTCTGTTCCGGCCAATAGCGCCCAAAGAGGTTGCGTTGGTGACTGGTCACAGAAGCAATGATTGTGATTCTACTCTGTTCCGGCCAATAGCGCCCAAAGAGGTTGCGTTGGTGACTGGTCACAGAGGCAATGATTGTGATTCTACTCTGTTCCGGCCAATAGCGCCCGAAGAGGTTACATTGGTGACTGATAGATGTAATGCCTTGCACCGGCTGATAGCACCCAAAGAGGTTGCATCAGTGACAGGTGACAACAATGACGATTTAGATGACGATTTAGATATCAATCCGCCAATAGCCCCCAAAGAGGTTGCATTAGTGTCCAATAAGTCCATTAGTGTCAAAGTCAGCAAGGATATGTTGCTGGTTGAAGATTGTGCGGTTTTAAATATGAGTAACCGAGAATTGAGTCATGATGAGATTTCCATCTTAAGTAAAGGCATGAATTTTGCACCTACTCAGAGCAAAATCCCCACCAAAGAACTTATCGCAGCAACAGAATATGGAATCAAAGATTTATCCATAGGAGAGGCTAACCTAATAAGATGCGATGTGCTTCGAATACTCAAGAAGGCAAAAATGCCTAAATCCAATATACCGCACAAAGAAAAGGTAGCACTCTCTGAGCTCTAAAGTTACGATAAAGGTCGTTCCACATTGTAATGAATAAAGAACAATACATTGAGAAATGAGTAATCTCATAATGGAGGATAAGACCTACCGTTCACTTAAGAGAGACCCTACCACATCCCTTGAAAATAAGATCTGCAAGGCTATAAAAGAGCTCAAAAGAACAGAACAAATTAAATAAAAAACAAGCTACGCAACTCACACACAGGATTTATGTCCCACCGAAAGTGCACAAGGAAGGTATACCGCTCAGACCCATTGTGAGCTCCATCAACTCCCCTTCTTACAACCTAGCCAGGCATCTTGCAGACATACTGACTTCCTTATCAGGCAAGGGGATATCATACATTAAAAACTCCCAACACTTTGTTGAAAGGGATAAGAAGATATCAATAGAAACAAGTGATATCCTTGTCAGTTTTGATGTCGTTTCACTCTTCACCAATGTTCCTATTAATGACGCTTGCAAGGTAATAGGTGACAGTTTACAAGCTGACCCAACTCTCCATCTAAGAACACAAATGACATGGGAAGAAATTGTTAATCTCACAAAACTGTGCCTCAATTCCACATATTTTAAATGGCATGGCCAGTTTTATGAACAATGTGAAGGTCAGGCAATGGGTTCCCCCTATTTCCTATCACGGCTAATATCTTTATTGACCATTTTGAGACTATAGCCATAGCCACTCATAATTTGAGGCCCACGGTATGGTTCAGATACGTTGAAGATACCTTTGTGGTATGGCGACATGGTCGTGAAGAACTAGACAAATGTCTTTATCACTTGAACAATCAGCACACTGCTATCCAATTCACCATGAAATTGGAAAACCATGGCGTTACACAAAAATGGTTACCCCTCCCACTATGTGCACAGAGCTGTGAAGAAACAAGGCCAACAACAAATAACAACAAAGAAGGCACGTAAAGAGTATAACAAAGGCCTCACCTTCCAGAATCTTGAATCGCGCAGGAGTTAAAACCTTCTCTTCCCGATCTCAAAAGCTACGGGATATCCTCAACCAGCCCAAAAACCTCTTGCCCAAAAACCACACTGCTTGTGTTTACTTAATCCCATGTAGCTGCGGACAACAGTACATTGGTTAAACAAAACGCCCACTCATAGTGAGAGCAGCTGAGCACAAGAGAGCTACAGAACAAGGTAAGGTGGAAGGTTCTGCTTTGGCTGAGCATACTCACTGCAATAACCACACACCTCTATGGGCAGATGCCAAAAAACATTGTTAAAGTTCAGCATTAAGGGATTCGGCTAATGAGAGAGGCTCTAGAGATTAGGGTCAATGAAAAATCCACTATTAACAGGATGGATGGGAAAGATGTCAGCCACATGTGGAACGTCTTTTTGCTTCCAACCATGGTCCTTTCTCACTTGCCTCATCCAATGAGAACACAGATAAATCGTCCAATCAGAGCACAGAATCCTCAATTCAACTGTCCAATCAGAACACATACAAATCAGCCGATCAGAACACAGAATCCACCAATCAGGGTTGCAGCATAACTATATAACTTCACTGCATTTACTTCCTTGCATCAGTCCTGAAGAAGTCAGAGCCATTTCTGACGAAAGCTTGACTATTTCAAGACCTTCGACGGCGTAGTCGTTGAAATCATGTTACTAACTACAGGGGTATTTTTCTAAGTATAACGCATCCACATTCCAAGTATGAAAAACATTCACATTAGCTAACTTCAGAAATGATGTTTCAGAGGATTTTAGTTTTTGACCACTGGTGACCTCAGATGACCTCTGACCTCCACAAAAACATAGAGTTCTCCCTCTCAATTTCAATATCTATATACCAAGTATGATAAGTAACAGAAGATAAAAATTAAACAAAAAACACTGAAAACATACATGCTTGCATGGGATTTCAATCCGAGGCCCGAGAATGGGAAACCAAGCATGTTGTACTACAATATATCAATAAAGGCGTTAATTTTAAGCGGTTTTTAATTATAATATGGTCAACCATTAGCTAATGAAAATTAATCAGACTTATGCTTGTGAAAAGATATAGGTTATGTTGATATCAATAATTTTATCATCGGAATGTTACAAATATTCATTCTCAATTTTCGTTGGCCGCGAAATGAAACAATTTGGAGTACGGCCCACTATCTTATTGTTGAAATACCGTGTTTACTAGGGGTTCGTAGTCTCAAGTCTGGTGAACTCATATTACCTTGGACCTCCACCAGAACCAACAGGAATATTTCTCTTAAGATAAGAAATATCTACCAAGTCTGAAAAGTATCCATCATTCTTGTCTTGAAATATAGTGTTCACAATTTTCTAGTTTTGACCTCTGTTGACTTCAAATGACCTCTGACCTCTATTAAAAGCAAACGAACCTTTTGGCACTATTTCAAACCTATATATCACTGTTGTCTTGAGATTTCGTGTTTTCAAGCAGTTAATAAGCTTTTCGTAGTTCCACCTCTGATGATCTCAGATTACCTTTGACCTCCATCCAAAGCAATACGGTTCTTTCTCGTAATATGAAAAATCTATATACCAATAAATGTGTCCATCATTTCTATATTGAAACATCATGTTCATAAGGTTTTCGGTTTTTGACCCCTGGTGACCTCAAATGACCCCTGACCTTCCCTAGAAACAAAAGCTTTCCTTTTCTTAACGTGAAAAATCTACATGCTAAGTGTGTTAAGTATCCATTATTCCTATCTTCAGATAATGTGTTTACAAACAATTTTTTTCGGTTTTCTTAGTCCACCTCAGGTGACCTCAGATAATCTTTGACTCTACCACAAACGATAGGGTTCTTCCTCTTAATATGATAAATCTATACAGAAATTATGAAAAATATGCATCATTGCTGTCTAAGAATAACGTGCACAAGCTAAGTGTAACAAATGCACATACATGCATGCATAAATACATAAAAAACATACATACATACTTACTTACATACGTACGTTCGCACGTGCATCCATCCATACATCCATCCATACATCCATCCATCCATACATCCATCCATCCATCCATCCATCCATCCATCCATCCATCCATCCAGCCATCCATCCAGCCAGCCAGCCAGCCAGCCAGCCAGCCAGCCAGCCAGCAAGCCATCCATCCATCACTCCATCCATCCATCCATCCATACATACAAACATACATACATACATACATACATACACACACATACATACATACATACATACACCCATACTCACCCTCGCTTCCCTAGCGGTACGCGGGAAATGTACCGGTAAGGAATTCGCGGGATTTCCCCACTAGCCTGGCTGACCTCCGACTAACCCTGCAGACGTACGTGTCTGGAGGGCGGGCAGCTTGCCAAGGCAGGCACGTGCAGCCGCGCGAGACTTCCCGTTGCAGCGACGGAATTCTCGGGCAGCTACGCCAGTTTCGAGCTCCGCGTGAGCTAGGAAAGACGTGCCAGAGCGGAGCTCTCGCCGGCTGTACCGTGTACATACATACATACATACATACATACATAGAATATTAATAAAGCACTTACAAAAATATACAATTATACAAAAACCATTTTTTTATTTTTTAAATTTAATACGGTGATTACATAGATTATTTTCGCCTTAGACAAGGAATCAAAAAGCAAAAGCATTTCTAACAAAGAAAATTACATGATGAATTATGCAAAACTAGAATGCCATTGATGACCCTTTTAAAGGTAGAGATGGGAGTACAGGCAGGAGTTAGGTGGATATTGACATCACATTCTTGCTTATATGCAGTAAGGACGAAACCACCTTCGTGAGGATAAAAGTCTAATTCAAAAGAGATAAAGATTATCTCATCTTATTTTTCCTCAAGCTTTGAGCTTCATATTACTTCAATTATTTCATATTAACTAGATCAATGAAGTTCTCATGGACACAACCAAAATAAAATGTACGTGCAACGAAAGAAAAGGTAAAGTCAGCAACATGCTGAAGTGATACACCAACAGCATCGGACTTAAAAGCTTTTAGTTTTTACTTCAACCTTCTTCAGCAAAGCTTGGAAAGAAATAGAAAATGAAAAAGGTAAATAGCCCTTTGAAAACGTCGGTACTAAGGGATTAAAGTTCAATTGTACAAGGCATCACATACGATGCAGGTCCTGAAACTATGAGAGATTTGAAAGGCATGCAATTTGATATCAATTTTCAGTCATAAATCAGTGCCTTGGATCTTCCTTACCATTGATAAAATGCTAGAAAAAACTTTTTCTATGGAAGGACTACCCTGCAATAGTTCTGCACTAAGAAATAAAAACATTATAGTGGGGGTGAGGATGGGGGCGGTGAGTCAAAGGTTTGCTAAGATGAAATGCGAACCTGGGAATCGTTTAGCAAAAAGAAATAAAAACATTATTACGGTGGTAGTCAAAGGTATGGTAAGGTATCTGCTAATTGCATTGTTACCAAAATAGTAGATGTTGACAAAAACGACATGACCGTTTAAAAACGTTGTGGGGAAATGTAGTACGGCGCTCTCAGAGTGTCATATGACTTTTCATTATGGTAAGACAATTTATGTAACCAAGACGACATACTACCGGTAGGAAAATGACATCGTGAGATAATCTGACCGTGTCTACATCCTAATTTAGGAAGTCTTCATAGTGAGATAATTTATCTGACCATTTCTACGTCGAATTTAGGAGGTCGTCATAGTAAGATAGTTTATCTGGCGGAGAAAAATTCCTTAATTAGCAAGTCGACATGGATGGATTCTTAATAACTAGTATGTGGGACGCCATCTGGACAATAGATCTTAAGTTTAAGAGCAGAAGCACTAGTATAGGAGCAAGAACAAAAGTCAAAAGTAGGTGCGTAGCTAGAGGCCCTACCAGACTTTTCAAAGTAGGAGGTAAAACGTTCCGCTGTCGGAACACACCAAAATATTGGGCTGAGTAGCGACAAAGGAGAATCGCTCCCCTGTAGGTTTGGCATCTACGGACAAGGTCCCGGTGGGTGACGAGAGGGAAAAGCCTTCGGAAGCTCAGGGCATTTACAAAATTGTGGCAATAAGAATGAGGCTTTAAACTGTCTTCAAATGGCTTTGGATGCGTACTGAACAGACCACAGATTTTCTTGGCAGCCTATAGTTTATCTTCGACCAGCCATTTAATAAGTTCGCAGAGTGAGGGGTTATAGGTGGGGAAGACGGATGATGTTAGGGGTTCCTTTTGGCTTTGGAATAATGATTTCACTCATGCTGCTAAAAGGAATTCATGACAGAACAACTACGAAGTATGTTGCTAAGAGGGGGTAGCCTTCACATATAAGAGTAACGAAGGCACAACTACAGCAGGGGATCCGGGGACTCGCAAGTACTATTTGGGGAGAAAGCCCCTGTATACGATTTAGTTGATTCTGAGAGCCTTAAAATCATGATAATTACGTCACGCCTGAATTTTATCAGGAGTAATCGTTTAAAAGGGAGGCCAGTGCCCGTTGAGAACATCCAGAGTGCGCGAAGCCCACATAAAATTCTGATGTTCAGTATTAGCAAAAACTCGTGCAAGTACTTTACAACTAATTTAAGAAAGTATCGCTTCTTATAGTCTCTGGTTAGTCAGTAACTCTTCACATACATGCAAGAAACCAGCCCAGTTCGGTGGGAGGCAAACTTAAGATGATCGTCTGATTCCATGGTTTTGTAATTGTGGAGGCAAGATAAGCGAGTTTGAATATTCTAATGCTGCATGGAATTGTAGGATACACCGGGGATAAACAAACTGCGAGCTCAGCCCATACGACTGCAAATACACGTTCTTTGTGGCAGATTGAAATACCAAACTTTTAAATCAACTATTCTGAAGGATTTGCGCATGCACAGTGGAATCATCGAACTCGCTCTTAGTGTAGGCATTAGAATGACGCAATTCGATATCTTCAAATCACCTTACGTACGGAATAAGTAGGTTGCAATGATCGCGATTTATCCACTTCTGTACTAGCCTATCTCAGACTACCTCGCCGAGGGGACTCTGTTGCCCAACCCATCTTTAAGGCTGAACATGGAATGTACCCTACAGCCTGCTACGTAGGCAAATCTCAGACTAAAGACGGTCGATTTGAGCATGATGGGGTTTATTGGTGTAGGGAACATGGATTATAGAAGTACGTGCTCATGTGGCTTTGAAACAGTAATTCTATTCAAGCAGTATTAGGAAGGTGTACCGATACGATTAATGATCACCGAATGATAGACGTACCGACGAGCGCACCTAAAAAACATAATTAAAACATTTTGGTATTATGCGTGTGTTTTATCTCATTTTACACTGCACTAGTTATCCACTATGGGGCTGTGATCCTGGGGGCTATATCCATCTCACCAGAATGGGTGGGTGGGATAAAATACAGATGGGTGAGACAACATCAGTGCCGGATTAAGGTATGTGGGGGCCCTTGACACTATCTAAGCGGAGAACCACCATCGGTTGGCGCGGAGCGTACAAGAAAAAATTGGGCTAACACGTCCCCTAGATTGCAGGAAATGGCACTTCCCATGTCTATAGATATCCAAAATATACTGTTACATACAACTGATATATACTGTAACAACACATACATTTATCCTTTTTTTACATTTTTTTACATTTATCCTATTTTTGGTTGATTTTTTTTTGTGGTGGCCCCTTTTTGTGGGGGCCCGAGGCATTTGCCTCGCTTACCTCATTGTTAATCCGGCACTGCCCACAATACATCGAAATCTTGATGGGTACTTGATTGGTACTTGAGGCCTTAGTAAGTAATTTATGTTGGTAAATTGAGAAGGACTGTTGCCCGAATTTTCATATCATTTGCCCGAATTTAGAAAATTTTAAAATGTAGAGCTCAAAATTTTATGGTTTTTAATGGGGTGATTTAAATTTAATATTTTTGGCATCGGTCTTCAGTCAATAACAGATGCCCGGAAATACTTGACACACACACACACACACACACACACACACATATATATATATATATATATATATATTTAAGTCTGATTCTGAGGATTCTTGGGGATTTAAGGGTTAATTATTTGCGCTTGGTATATTTTAGTGTTGCAAATGGCACAAATCTGCTGAAAATTTTTCACATGAAGATCTAGGGGCCCCAAAATAATGTCCAGAACAACAACATTTCATCCTGCAAGGCAAACAACTGATAGTTGATGAAATGCCTCAACAAAAATTTGGGGACCTAAATAATTGGGGGCCCCTCAAAATCTGGGGGCCCCGGGCCTGGGTCCTATGGGCCCTACTGTTAACCCAGCACTGGACAACATACAGATATCCCTCCAGAAATCTGGTCCAAGGCATGGTAAAAATAAAATAAAGGAAGGTAAACAAGAGAAATTAGGGCGGAGATTTACTAATAAGATAAAAGACTTTTGCAATGAAAAATGAACATTTGAACATTTGGAAACGCTATCTTTGACAGGCTTCTCGCGCACCCATCGTAGATAGCCCATTTGTCTAATTACTACAGGAAAGTCTGAGTGGATGTGTTGTTTTTCAATGGTTAGACGATGGTCCATACTCCCTCCAAAATGCTCTCTGTATCATTAAATTGACATTCCGAGGCTCCCCGACTAAACTGGAAAAGCCATTGTACTATCATTGTAGTCATCATCAAGGCAGACATTGGACAAGTCAGCTATTGGAAACGTGGAAATACGAGTATTTGTTGACCGAGCTCTCTTGTGGTTATATTGCTTAACAACCTTTGACACTGTCCTAGGGTATGTGTTCTTTCGTGTTAATAATTTTAATATTTCTGTGGGCATAATTGTAACCTACCAATTACCAGGACTTTCTTATCCTCAAAATGTTCTCTTCTTCGATAGTGGGCGGCATGTGATACTCTACCAGTAAAGTCGTCCAACCCCGGGTACGTTGGGATTACTGGGTTAGTAAAATACCCGCTACAGATCATGATAAAGTCGAACGTCTTCTTCACAGGTTCTTTCCTATCTTGTCGAAAGTGAATGGTCCATCTTCCCGTGACGTCATAGTCCTCAGCCTTTTCGATTTTGGTCACTTCAGTATTAAGTTGAATGTGTTCTCTTAGTTTGAAATGATCGGTGTAGTCCTGCAAAAGAGAGGAAATGAAAAGAATAAAACCATCCATTTATGATGTAAAGGTACCATAAACCACTCAAATTTAGACAAAACTGAAACCATCGAACCGAAGTTGATTTGGGTGATTTCAGTGATCTTGGCCCGACGTTTTGGTGGTCTGACCTGTTGTGAAATCGAAGTCAGTTTGGTCCTATATAGTGTATCCCTTTAAGACTTAAACTGACAAAAACCGAAAAATCCTACAATCCAGGTGACGTAAATGTAACCTTTCTAAAAGGCAAAAAATTTCCACCCACGGTTTGCCAATTTGCAAAAACGGTAGGTTATAGTCCATTAATACCGGAGTATAAGCTCTGCTAGAAGTGTAAATGAATCTCAATTTGCACTCATGAAGAAGATCTTGTGAAGATCTTGTCAGCTATAGAATTCATATTTGTCGTTCAATGAAACTAGGCGTCGATTTTTTTTTGGTGTTGGTCCCGGATGGACTGAGAGCTTTGTCGGTTTGGATGGTTTGACATACCCCCAAACCTACCCCGGTTTGGTCTTTGTTGGTCCAGGCACGAAGTTCCGCCGGTTCCAGAGACGAGGTGGTCTCAATTATGTCCAGAACAACAATTGGGTGGTCGCTGAACATAAAAAACCAGGCCAAGGCAAACCTTAAATGTAGAGGTCTGCTGCCGTGGGGTCGCCATGGGTAGGATGGCCAAGGAGGTTTGTGCTCCAAACATTCGCTGCCCCCCCCCCCCCGTGTGCCGTAGAACTGAGATTTTGGTATTAAAATAATTATTCACAAACACACCGTTTATACAGCGATTTGTGTACGAGGACCCACCGTCCACTTTTCAGTCACTCATGGAGCTAAATTTTCCCAAAACTAAATTTTTGTAGCGCGTTTTGCTCGTATCTACTTTTACAAACTTTATGAAGCACTGTCTTACTCAAATATGTTCCAGAATAATTGCTTCAACATTTCTTTCAAGAGCTGTAGGATAACGGAGGGGGTGAGTCCTATCCATTCAATAAAATTTCACATCGATTGGTCTTGGAAAACCGTTAAGATTGTAATATTTGTTGCCTTTATGTAACCCGCATCCAAAATCATATGAGGATAATTTAGTAGTTCCATCTCATAGGCTTATGTAAGTTTATTTTTAATATCGGTGACTTAAAATTGCAGGGGGGGGGCATTGTTCCTGCCTTTTCGGGTTTGTAGGCTGGGGAACAAATTTATACAGTCACGGTGGCGAGTGTATGTATGTATGTATGTATGTATGTATGTATGTATGTATGTTTGCACCCGCGGTGTGTGGGCGATCCTGTGGCTATGGGTGCCCTCAGCAACATGCCCTTAACAGGACACGGTACAGCCGGCGAGAGCTCCGCTCTCGCACGTCTTTCCTAGCTCACGCGGAGCTCGAAACTGGCGTAGCTGCCCGAAAATTCCGTCGCTGCAAGGAGAAGTCTCGCGCGGCTGCACGTGCCTGCCTTGGCAAGCAGCCCGCCCTCCAGACACGTACGTCTGCTGGGTTAGTTGGTAGGTCAGCCAGGCTAATGGGGAAATCCCGCGAATTCCTTACCGGTACATTTCCCGCGTACCGCTAAGGAAGCGGGGGTGAGTATGGGTGTAAATATGTATGTATGTATGTATGTATGTATGTATGTATGTATGTATGTATGTATGTATGTATGTATGTATGTATGTATGTATGTATGTATGTATGTATGTATGTATGTATGTATGTATGTATGTATGTATGTATGTATGTATGTATGTATGTATGTATGTATGTATGTATGTATGTATGTATGTAAACTTAATGGGATCCCATTAAAACCCATTAAATTCAAAGCTCAGGTTTGAAATTTGGAACACTTTGTACGGGATCCAATAGAATTTTATGGGATCCCATAAAGTGAATGGGAAATAAAAAAATCAATGGGAACTAAAAGCCGTATAGGATCCCATAGAAATCCAAAGCTAAGGTCAGGAAATTGGAACATCTTGTATGGGATTACATTCCTCCTATGGGATCTCATTAAACCGTTAAATTCTATTGGTGTTTATATGGGATCCAATTAAATTTTTGTAGGGTTTATGTGAATTTTCGTCTGGGTATGAACTTGTGTGAGGGATACTGTGACTAGAATAAAATTACAAATAGCCCACGATTAACGAGACTATTGATGGTGTAGTGGAAAGTGGTCGTTTTCCCATTTCGACCGCACGGGTTCGAATCTCGTTCAAGTACTAATTTTTTTCAGTTGTGTCGTTCAAAGTTTGTCTTCTGTTACTTATCATACATGGGATATAGATTTTTCATATTGAGAGAAGTAACCCACTTGTTTCTGGTGGAACCCAGAGGTCATTTGAGGTCACCAGACTTCAAAACCGAAAACCTCTCGAACTCCATATCTCAAGTTAGGAATCATGTCATGAATGCTTTTCAAACGTGTAAAGTGGATGTCTTGTACTTTGAAAAGTAATCTTGTTTTTTCGGCGGAGTTTAACGGTCACCTGAGGTCTGCGGGGGTGAAAATATGAAAACCTTGTAAACTGCTTGTAAATATGATATTTTAAGAAGGGTCGAAGAGTTATTTCAGACTACGTATTTGGATTCCAAATACTGATCACAAGAACTCCTTTGCTTTTAGTGGAGGTCAAAGTTCTTTTGGAGTCGCTAGTGGTCGTTCTGTAAAAATCTCGTAAACACGATATCTTATTAAGAGTAATCTTGATGGATCTCATAGCTGGATGTGGATGCTGCCATATTACGTTCAATATTTCAATTGATTTTGATGACGGTATAATGTTATTTGAGCTCAAAAGAAGTCAAAACCTCTTACGTAACTGGGTGATCTAATACGTCGTATGTGGACGACCCATGTTGTTTACAAGAACCCTATTATTTTTTTGGAGTGGGAAAAGGTAATGTGAGTTACTGGAGGTCAAATTGTGAAAACATCGTTAAACATGGTATCTCAAAAGGATAGCACTGTGGGATATCTTGCGACAAAGCATTTCCTTTCCACAAGATTTCACAGTCTTTGGGCTTTCTGCATGGTTTGAGTCTAAAACCCCGACCTCATACATTTCAATAACTGTTTACAAGTAAGTTACATACTAATGAAGTGATAGATCGACGATTGATGTATATTTTCCAATCAGTCCACAAGAGATCATTTTGTCATTGAACAAGGCTTGCATCCAAATATCTCCCATTTATAATACCAACACTTGACGTAACTTTGACAAGATATGATTGTTTTTCAATTAATTAATCGAGAAATCGATCAGTAAATCAACAATGAATCGTTTTTGATAATTTAAAGAACTGATTATCAAACTTTTCCAGGGTGAGAACCAAGGCCTAAGCCAGCGATGCGTCTCATCGTCACTGAGCAGGGTGGCTCTTGAGACGCCAATATATGGTTTGGTCTAGCCTTTCAAATTGAGTTTGAGTTGGCATTAGCTCAGACATTATTTAAACCCACTGATATTTTAAACCAAATTAGTCCCCGCCAAAGTCTAAAGCACACCCTTCTTGCTACGGACAAATTTATCCCCGTAATTTAAATTAGAACACTCCATTATAAAATGTCGGGAACGTAAAACAAAGCCATTTAGCTTAACACAAATCACAAAGCATTTAACACAAAGCCATTTAGTCTAACTTAACACAAACCACAGCTTCAGTGCCTAGCCTATGCGTTAAAGTTGATTGCCCTAGCCGGCTGCGCTGCCCGCGTTACTTACCACTCTTGACACGACCCATACATTTGAATTTTTTCCTTAGTATCACTACAGGGTAATGCCCAATCGTAATAGGGAACTCTAGTTTGGGACTGCTATTACACCGGGTATAAATCATTAAATCTACTGCATCAACTGAGTGGGAGACACTGACATTAGTCTACAGTGCTGTCCCTGATCGTAACAGGTTGTGCTACTCTATAAACTTTGACACTTTTGTAAATGATAGGGTGGCGTTGGATCGAGCACTGTTTTAAATTTCGCTACTTATTAAATTCTCATTTTGCATCACAGCTGATAAGAAGAAACGCTTTTCTCAACGGGTTAAGTAATCTGAATCTACCACGTTTTCTCTCACGGTACAGGCACCTTGTGCATTCCCTGCTGTGGCTGCTGTTAATCCGATTAGTGGAATTGTTTTACTGAGTGACAACTCAAACTTCACTGGAAAAGTTTGGTAGTACTAAAAATAGATAAGGAACAATAAAATGAATAGTTGTACGGAACATTGTTTGAACTTTTTGGTGCTCCAAAACTTCAAAACTTAATTATATTATTAATGTAAATCAATGTCATCAAATATTTGTATGGGATCTTTTTGCACCTGGTTTTTAGTTTAATCATTTTTTTGATGTTTGGATGTCTAAAAAATTCAAGAAGGCTTTGGTGTTTTTCTACAGCTTTGTGAGCATGATTTTACCCTAATTATGTGACAAAAGCTGTTGTTTACCCCTGGAACCCGTCCGTAGGGGTTTCGTGCTTCGCGCTTCGGCTGGCGCCTATGGCGTCAGATGGATAATGCCTGGTGAGTCAGTAACAAGTGCGACACCCTACTTTAAAATCCTGGCTAAAGCCCTGGTAAGGACCAAATACAGATTCGGCGTTGAGGTGAAAAGCGGCATTAGACACTATTATGCATGGCACCAGTTCATGGAGCAAATTTTAAGGAAAGGGATCAAGCTCAGGGAAGGATAAAAGGTTTAGGCATTCAGGCTAGTTTGCAAGCACGAAGTCAGGATGTTATTGTTCGGAAACAGGTCGTAATGACGAATAGGCTCCGAAGGGGCCGCATTAGCGCGAAGTAATGTTTTAGAAGGCGTGAGGTCGAAGGGCACCCGTCAGAGCCCCCGGTTGTTACGAACGAACAGCTCCAAGGGCAAAGGGGCAAAGACTTTTTATGAAGAAATGAAGAATTTAACTCTTTCCAAGTGACACTGAACGCGCACCTAACAGACTACTAAACTGCGCCTTAATGACGCCTTGGCATTGTAGTGGGGAGGATGAATGATAGTATGGAGTGCAGTATGAGGCTCAGGAATAATAATCTCACTCAAGCTGTCCTGTCCGAATAAATAGACAATCATATCCGATGTGTGCGCAAAAATCGCACAGAAAATATCACTTTTAGGGCTATTTTATTCATATCTGACTTACACATTACAAAATATATTCATTGTATCCAAATTCCATATTAAATTCTCTTATTACTTAACTTTTTGTTTTTTATTTTATTTCATCCTTTCGACCTACACATGAATGGAGGAGATTTTGATAACCAAACCCTAACCTAGGAGCACGGAAGGTTATTCTACCATCAAAATCTGGGGCTTTCCTCTGAAAAATTTAGAAGTCCTTGTATACCATCTTGCAGGTCCTGAGGGCCTTACCACAACAACAGTCATGATCATTTTTACGTTTTATTAACAATAAATAACAGTAAAAATTGCTGAGAAATGGGAATTTGGCCTGAGGAAGAGGTTAAGTTGTAATACATAATGTAAAATACAAATCAACATAGATTTTTACACTTCCCAACTTGGTTATGTTTTTGTCGTCTAGTCGAAGATGTCTTTTTGCAAGTAAAGTTAGTTTTGGCCGCACAAGGAGAGTTTGAGGGCTGCGTAAGTGTATCACTGGCTTCATGGGCGCAGATAGCATCACCACCAACTTTTTCAGTGGTGGGGACATGATATACCGTCTCCCCACCAATTTTTTGTGACCAAACGCTGCATTTCGAATTCCCTTGTATCGAACTTTGGCGCAGATTGATCCAGCATTGTGCAAATGACATGCTATCTAGACACTCTTTAAGATGGTATTTCCTGTACGTAACAATCAAAATAAGCATGTAAATAAACATTGAAGTGCTGGGTTTTACAACCTGCTACTCTATAGTACACTTTTCATCGTACTGGGAGACGTATGAGCTTTCTAAGATGAATATACGAGCATACAGGAGCATATATGTAAGCCCGTTTAACTTAAATTATCACTATTTCTCGTTTTATAATATTTATCCACAGTTGTTAAAAATGGGACGGAAATCGCATTTGCGGCAGTCTATAATTGTATTCTGGGAGAGGACCCCAGACCTATCGTATACAAGAGTCTCCTTGAACAATTTGTCCCCTAATTTTTTTCTGCAGACGCTCATGTATTACCCCAAATTAAATTTCTAAGCCATGAGATCTGAAAATTAAGGAGGTCTGGGAGCATCATTGGGTCTGGGAAGTGTCCAGCGATCTGTGAAGAACCTTTGCCAAAACATTTCTTGTACGCTACGTACGAACCCATGGTCATGGTAGATACAGTATCAGGGAAGAGATACGCGTCCCCACCATTTTCTCAGACGGATCAGCGCCCATGACTGATTCAGTTTATCAATCAAAGACCCCCAAAAAACATAAATTCAAATATTTACATGAATATATTGAATATACTGTTCGTGGTTCGGATAGGGCGGTACATTCGGTGACATGGGAAAGTCGCTGTAACAAAGGCTGATTTTGCAGACGTTAGACACCAGGGATTTGTACATACGACCAGAAGATGAAGGAGAAGTGTCTTCAACGTAGTTCCAGATGCCACCTGGGATTGAAATCAGAATATGAAGTATAATGTAAATGTTAATACGACAACGCACTTTTTATGCGAATCTGATCCCGAAAAATGGTAAATTAGACTGGTAGAGAAGATGAATAGCACAAAAGAAAGTGCCGGTTATAATAGGCGAATACGGTTCGTATCGGTATTTTGATGCTGGTAAATATAAAAAATCTCTTTCATCTGGACAAACTGGTTGTTGCCAAATCGTAGTACAACTTTAATATAACAAAAATTTATTTCATCTGTGGTTGTTCTTTTGGTACAGATGGGTTGTAAACAAATTGTTTCGCAGTCATTTTCATACCAGCATGTTACCTAAAATTGTGTATACAAGTACTCCAGCTGCATCTCATACACATTGGCATAGACGAAGAGGATACTTTGTATGGAGGATGGTCAAGAGTCCCGTAATGAATCCTTTCTTGGAAATTGAACTGCCCTAGTTTATCTGGCAAACTGCAAGGGAAGTTGGCTTTTCCCAACTCCAAGGGGGCTGAATCCTAAACCCTTGGCTTGTTTCCCCATGTCATAAGACTGTAACTCTATACACGTTCATCACTTTGAACATCAATCTGTAGGTTTAGACTTAACAGGCTCCACCAGGAGTTAACACAGCATTGTTCGATATCGTAAGCCTAGCCTTGAAAGCCCCATTGGCTGACCTTCCAAAATGACAAATTCCATCATTCTATAAAGAGACTTAGGAAATTGGAGCTTTCCCAAGGAAGTTTTAATTGGGGGAAATTAAGTAATGATGATGATGATGACGACGACGATGACGATAACCAGAAAACCGAAAGGCTTAGTGATTCCTTGCCAATGAAATGTACATCTATTACTGTGTTTACAAATTGACATAAACTACTGCCTTTACAATTTTGCATAGATCAAACACACTTATACTATATTGACCTCCAATGACTTCAAATGTTTTGTGACCTTCACTTAATATAGACCATCCACATGTCAAGTATGTGATCCGTCAACATTTCTCTACTCAAGGTATAGTGTTTATTGTGTTTAACAAGTTTCGACCTTCTGATCTCTGGTGACTTCAAATGACCTCAGACCTCCACCAAAAACAAAAGGGATCATTTAATCAATACGAGGCATTCACATGTCAAGTAAGAGATTTATCAGAGTAACCCTGCGTGAGATATCGTGTATACAAGGTTTAACCTTATGACCTCTGGTGACCCCAAATGACCTTTGACCCCACCAAAAACAATGAGGGTCTTGTAGTAAATGTGGGCCATCCACATGCTAAGAATGAGATCCATTAAAGTTCACAAGATTTTGATATTTTGACCCCTGTCAACCTCAAATGACCTTTTACCTCCACAAAAACAACAGGGATCATCTACGCGATGTTGGTCACCTATATGTCAAGTATGAGATCCCTTGAACTTTTCCTGCATGAGATATAGTGTTTACAAGGTTTTAATGTTTCGACATCCGATGACCCCAAATGACCTTAGACCTCCACCAAAAATGACGAGCATCATTTACTCAATATGAGTCATCCACATACAAAGTATGAAATTCATCAAGTTACCTTGCTTTAAATGTCACATTAGTATTAACAAGATTTCGACCTTTTGACCTCTGGTGAACTCAAATTACCGTTGATCTCCACAAAACAACAGAGATTATCTACTCAATGTGGGCCACCTACATGGCAAGCATGATATCGCTTGAAATTTCCCTGCATGAGATATAGTGTTTACAAGGTCTTAACCTTTAGACCTCAAATGACTACAAATTGCCTTTGACCTTCACCAAAATGATGAGCATCATTTACTTAATATGGGCCATCTACATACAACAGGGATGAGCCTGAGATGCAAACAAAAAATCACGTAACTTTGTGGGTGGTTACCACACTGACGTCCGAAGTTTCCGTGTGAGCGCAGAGCGCAAAACGCGAACCTGAGGGGGATCCAGGGCCCACCTTAAGGCCCTTGGCGAGGTCCAGGAGCAACGCCCTGGCAGATATCCAGAAGAACTAAAGCTCCTGGATATTTAACATTTCATAACTCCCAAATGGGCAAATTTTTATCAAAATTACAGAAACAGCCGAGGCCTAGGCTTAACAACATTAGGCTCATGCAATTAGGTCGACACTGTACCATGTCTATCCAAAACCTAGTTCATACCAACTGGCTTCTTGACCTCAATGAACCAGTGTCCAACATTATTAATTGGCTCACTATAAAGTTTCAACACCATTCAAGCTTGCAGTACATTTAACAGGCCTTTAGCTTAGGCTTAGTATAGGCCTACTAGTAGCCCCTGGACAGGGCTGTGCATTACAACACACAGCCAAGGCAAGTACCTTGGCTGTATTCTGTAATGTAAGGCATATCCAAGGGATACGCCAGAACTGCAAAGGCCTAACGTTAGGCTAGGTCTAACTTAGACTAAGCCTAACTTAGACTAGGCCATGGGCGGCGAACCAGGGGGATGGGGGGGGGGGACATGTCCCTCCAATATTTGAGAAATCGCCAATTGACTTTGATTTTTCACTCAGCAAATTGTACGAAAATCTGGTCATGTTTCCACCAATTTTGAGAACAAATCGCCGGCCTCGGGCTAGGCTACTGCAACTTTACCCTCTCAATGTTAGGTCTAACTTTTGGACTAGGCTAGGCCTTAATGCTGTTCCATTTAATCCTATCTGACAGACAGCACTCCCTGGAACAAAACATAACGTATCTATGCGAGAGTATCAATTCGGAGCTTTTGATGAAAATTTGTACCAGTTTGTAATGGACTCTTAGCTAAAAATCCCGGAATGGATTCCTTCAGAGGCTTATGAGTGTAGGCTCGATAGCAACGCACATGAATAACACATTTTACTAGGATAGCGTATTAAGACTAAGAGTGAAGTCAGTGGCAATACCTCGAAAGAGAGAGGTATTGTACGAACAGAATACGCAAAAAAAAAAAAAAAAAAAAAAAATTCGAAAATGTAGCAAAGGGCGTAGTGGGAGTGTGTTGCACATGCCCCGTACATGCAAACAAGCTAAGATTAGCTTTGGCCATCTTTCTGTCCACCGAGTTACATTTAACGTTACAGTAGTTACAGTAAAGTCCCAGTAAAAATCAAGTTCACTAAGCCTACTATAGCTAAGTACAGTACATGCAGATCACATTCACACATATGCAGACGTAGGTACGGTGTGCTGTGCCAATGGAAGTACGCACATGTATACAGAACTTGCATTACATCAGAGCACCATACCACTTAGTATGCAGACAATGCATACATGTACCTAGTGTGGATATGACAGTTTGCTTCCACTTTTAAGCAGTACAAATGACCATGACAAGGAAAAGAGGTATACCAGCTGAAGTGTGTTGCGTTATATACAAAATATTTGGAAATGCATTTTATTAAAGACACTGATGGGCTGTTCCTATTTTCTTCTGCAAAGAAACTTCTGCACGAAATCCGAGGAAAAAGCTCATTACTGATAGTAGGTATGAGATTTATCAAAGTTACCTCTCTTGAAATATCTTGTTAACAAGATTTTGACCTTTCGACCTCTGATGACCGCAAGTGACCTTTGACCTCTACCACAAACAATACGGATCATCTACTCAATATGGATCATCCACATGCTAAGTTCGAGGTTCATCAAAGTTTCCCCGCTTGAGATATAGTATTTACAAGTCTTAACCCTTTTGACCTCTGGTGACCCCAAATGACCTTTGATCTCTACAAAAAACAATAGGGATCATCTTTCTAATATTTGCCATGCATGTGCCAAGTATGTTACTTGATGTTACACATCTTGAGTCAGAGCATTTACGAGCAATTTCCAAGGTATTTACCATTTGACCTCTGGTGACCCCAAATGACCTTTTATCTTTACCAAAAACAATAGGGATCATCTTCTTGATAGGGGTTATCTACATGCCAAGTTTGAGATCCCTTGAGGTTACCCATCTTGAGACAGAGTGCACTTTACAATCAAAGTGCCACATACACACGCACATACAACCGCAAGGCAACACTATCGCATAGATTCCTCGACTACGTCAAGAAATTAATAAAGAGCAGACTCCAAAGACTCTATCCAAACACAACACAACCATTAGTTTTCTCACGGAAAGAACTTTTGTGAAAAGGCCCCCAGTTCCATAGCCTTAAGTTGTAACTAAAGTACTAAACATTTCTTATTTTGCCATTTCATGTTTTTCAAATTTTTAGTCTAGCTTGAAAAGGCCCTGCATTGTAAAAAGTCTCCCAAAAAGAAAGAAAGAAAATGATCCTTGGTGAACAAGACCATCAGAGCACTATGGGGGACTGGGCGTGAGGGGAAAAATACAGGTCTTATTCTATGGAATTTTAGTACTGATCAAATGTGGAAAACCGGCTGGGTCACACTGTTAAAAATGTAAATTGTAAAGTGTACATTTACAGAAAATAAAGAAATACAAAAGGAATACAGAAATGGTCTGTAATTAATTACCAGAAGATTTCTGTATTTCATATTTATTGCTTTGTTTATTTTCTGTAAATTAACAGATATTTTTTACAGTGCATGAAGGAGGAAGAACTGAGCTGCTTCAAGTCCGCAGAAGCTGACTTTCAGCAGATGTCTGTGATTAATTCTGAACAATCTGTAGGCCTAGGTTAAATTATTATTATACATAGCTGGACAACACGTCAGGTGATTTTTGACTTAGTTCTAAAAATGAGTTATAAAAATCTGTTCATTCATGTAAATTGTCTTATTGGAAAGAAAACAAAATGGCTTGTAATATAATAGTAAATCTGGGGGCACTGCAGAAGGAAACAAAAATACATTCATATACATATGACCTCAGCGTAAATTCCAAAATTTCCTCAACCACGAGGCACCCCAACACCCCACCGCCCAAAATGCCAAACATGTTAAAATGAGATCGACGGAAAAATTGAAAACTGTTTTTTTTAATTTTATACGATACTACTATATCCTCTTGCAAATATGTAGCTTTTACCCCTTTACCCCAAGGGAAAAATCCACCCTCAAAGCAACGGTTAATTATACTTAAAAGATAATGACAGGTAGCCTCAAGGTATGCACAGGGCCGTCGCTGTAAGGGTGTTGGCGGTGTAAGTGCATACCACAAAATAGCTTTTCTCTGCGCCAAAATTTTTCCACAGACATAATCTCTCAAAATTTTATTGGTTGCTTTGTAGACCATGTTGCCAATTGGAGGAGCTCAATCAGTGACGCGGAAGTTGTTGCAAATTTATTGAAGTTATTCTGTTTATGACAAAATAACGACAATCGAGGGTATTTTTGCACTTTTTGCTTTCTATCTTTCGGCCGTAACAATGAAAGTTTGAGTGAAATATCGATGTGCATGGCCTACTTTCATATGAGGGGTAGCTGGTACCTGATAAAAACTTCTACAAGGCTTGAGAGGCCTTAAAGGGGCTGTAGTTGCTATGGAGTCCTAAGTCAAGGCAGGAAAAATTAGTGAAGTAATTTTTGAAGGTAATCAAGCCCACTTTCTATACAGTAAGAGGTCACATCTGCTTATCACTGATGGACCGAACATTTCAACTATCATGAATGAGCTTATAGAATTTCTTTTAGAGTTTCTTATACCGCGGTTTAGCTCTAACAAGAACATAATGGCAACACTGGGACCTTGTTTGCTTGGACTGTGCACATCAAAAGTGCGAATCGAATTTCATACACCATGCATAGTTTACAATCTTGTGCTGTTGGACTGAAAAAGTGTCAGACACAAAGTGCTACCAAATTTAGTACGTTTGAGAAGATAATATTGGGTAAAATGTTCACATGTGTTGGCACAAACAAGTTCCACTACTTTCCTTAGGCCAAATTCGTCGTTGTCTTTGAGAAATAAAAGATTTTACAACTTGCCCCATGCTTGTCATGTTACAGCCTGTCACAACGTTGGAGTTGAGAGAATCACTTGCACTCACATTTTTACAGGGTTTTTTTGTTTGTGATCTTTTGGAGTATATACTGTCGTGATATTACTCATTCTTATGAAGGACACATCTATGTTAAGAGGACGAAAAAATAATCTATAGCTAAATCTTAAAAAAAGGTGAGAGCATGCCCGGTCTCTTTTCAGTATACAATGAAAAGTTAGACGGACTTGTGTATTATAATGCATTGTGACCGCTCACTAAATTTGGAACAGGCTCAGTAGCTATCAATGACCATGTATCCCTTCAAAAGGGAAAACACAAGGGGCCAGGGGCCCCAACCCCCTAAAAATTTCGAGTATAGGCACTGCTGGATACGATTTCCTGGCATCTGACATCAAGAGAAGTATAAATAAACTTGTTATGCAGCTTTGGAATCGTTTTAAAAAATTGGCGAAAGGGGGCTGGGGCAGTAAAATGTCCTCTCTGGATCCGAACCTGACTACACCTCATGGTTTCATGTACGTGGTGCTACTCGAGTATTTACTAAAAAATGACAGGTTGAGTTATTTTCTGTAAGTGTAAGAGTAAAGAGGAATAGTCGAGTGTAGACACATGCTGCTATTTTCGATTCACTAATGAATCTAAATCTTTTGTTCATTAGGACTGCATCATTCTTTTCAGCAACCGACCCCAGGTGGTTTTTTAGCGGGGAACGGGCGCCTCAGCGACCAGTCCGCTCCAGTGATAATGGAGGCATGTCCTTGGGGGAAAGAACAGAAAAAAAGGAGAAATAAAAAGTGAAGAAAAGCAAGAAGAATGAGAAGAATAAGGGAGGCGAGAAAACTCGATAAAGAAGGGAAAACTCGATGGAATGAGCACTGACACAGACTGGGGAAGGGACGGTGGAAAGGACGGAAAAAGAGGGGAAAGGAGAATCCTCAGAGGAGTGAAGGATAGGAAGGCCGGACCAGGAACAAGGGACGGAGACATGCAGGAAAACTTGTAAGGGACGGAGGAATGAACGGAAAGGATGAGGGAGGGAGGAAAGAGGGATACGTCATTAGAAGTTCAGCTATCGGTTAGGTTAGGTTAGATGAGGTTTAACGTCCCAGTTTCCAACCAACTGGCTCAAGTCGAGACGACCACGGCCTTTTTCCAGTTGTGGCTCACTGGCTCACGGAAAGGACGGACTAGGAATGAAATAACAGAAGCCGCCGGAGATTAGGGAGTAAAGAATAAATGATGTTGAAAGGCAAGGACAGTGCGTAAAAGAGATGAAAGGAAGCGTCCAAATCATTGTCAGTTCAGTTTGTTTATTCTCCATATAGCCTCAAAGAGGCAAAAGAGACTAATAAAGTATTGATACATAAACATAAACTAATTATTTGTCAAAAGCATCAAATTACTAAAACAAACGAATTAAAAGGAAAACAAAATAAAAATGTAAACAATACAGACTGGTGTTACCTGTCACAAAATCAAAGCTGACACCAGTCACTAATGCTTACTCAATTAGAATTAAAGGCCATAGAATCAATTTGAAAATGTATCCGTAATAATCATACAAAATTTAACCAAATTAAAACGGGTCTTTCTATTTTTACCTTGAAAAAGCTCTTCCATTTAAAGAGGAGAGGGTCTTCTTCTAAATTTAGGTTTAAGTAATAAAATTCTTTCTTTAATAAAGTGACAACACCGAAAAACATAATGGTATTAACCCCTAGTCTCCCTCCTTCACAACATTCACACGTCCTACCATGATAAACCATGCCTTCGAATTTACTGATAATCACCGGTAGCTTAATATTACCACATATCAATTTACTGAAAATGTTACGACTAAATTGGTCAAGGGTTTTTAAGTAGGGTTCAAATTTCAGCTTAGTCTTAAATATCCTATCAATTTTACACTGTGAGTTTGTGTTAACTTCAGCAATGCAATCCTGTTCATACATATCACTTAGACGTTGGTTAAATGTTCGAAGCCAAATACTTCAAACTTGTCTACTAGTATGTCATGCAAATGACATTACAGATGAATCCAGTATATCCTTTACTTCAAGAATCTAGGGCGAGCTTTATGCATTGGTATCATGAGTAATTTATTCTTAACTAGAGCAGTGATGCTGCTGTATCTCAATACAGTCGAACATTTGTATCGACGCGAATAAAGGATGTGGACCAGAGGTGGTTCCCATGGAATCAGTGAATCTCATTTTTTAGGAAAAATTCCGTGCAGAAGGGATTTTATGTCTAGAATTGTCAAGTACCAAAATGACCACGACATGACCAGTGACCATATAGTTCTCAACACCCTCAATAATGCAAATTACTATTAACGTTATAATTCTTAACACGTACGACTATCACTGAATCGTTGGAGACAGCACTTTTAGCTTATTTCTGAAATGATCCCAAGGTGGCTCCCATTCTATCTTTGGCTCCAATCACTGACCATCACTGATAAATCATTATCCATTCATCACTGGGTCCAAGTCACACTCATATTTGGTTTGCAGCCGACTTGGCCTACTCCCGCGTACATAGGCCTAGGCCAATTTATATAAAGGCCCAGCTTAGCCTAGCCTGTACACTGTATTAATAACGTAGGCAAACACACTGTCTACAGTAGTACAGATTTTTCATGCTGGGGCAGAGTTGGTTTGTGGCCGAGTTGGCTTTTGGCTGACTTGGTTCGCCGCCGACTTGGCCTGCTCCCGCGTGCATAAGTCATATTTCACAGTAATGGGGTCCAAACATGGATAAGAAAATAAGTACCAAATAAAATGTGTTTGAAGGAAAGAGCTACATTGGCAAACATGTTATGCTGATCAACACCATGCTTCATGATAGAAAAAAAACCTGTCTCTTATTTCCATTCAAGATTATGAAATTATAGGGGTAAATGCAACCAAAATGTGACACATGGGGACGGACAATACTCCCAATAACTTATATGAATGGTATTATCAAGGAATAACAAAATATTTGAAATAATTTGTTGAGCTTATGCATCATTTTTATTAATTTGGACATGTAATGAATATAATAAATACCATTCATCAGTATAATAATTTTATAGTCTGTACTGGCTATCCGAATTTAAGTGCTCATTTTTGGCATTAGTGTCCGTCCACAAAACATAATCAGAATGCAAAAATGCATTGTGGTTTCGATGAACAGCACTTACATGTGTAATCCCAAGTAATGCCAAGATGTCCCGTTTCTTTCAGTCATTGGCTGAATGGGATTTTAATGTGCTGGACAAATACTGTTTTGTGTTTATATTTGACCATGGAAATTCGTGGGATTTTTGCTTTTTGGCCTCTGGTGATTTCAGCTGACCTCTGACATGTGACAAAACTCATAGGGGTTTTCTGATGGATTAAGAGCAATACCATGTGAAGTATCCAAGCTTTGTAAATTGATATATGTTGTAAAAAAGGTTTTCAGAGTTTAACTCTAGTGACCCAGATGACCTTTGACCTCACCATCAACAATAGGTATTTCCTCTAACCATAAGTCATCCACATACTACGTATGAAATCTATCAAAGCTTCCTACCTTGCGATATCATGTTAACACGTTTTCGGAGTTTGACCAGCAGTGAACCCAGACGACCTTTCACCTCTACCAAAAACGATATGGTTCTACCTCTGACCATAAGGCATACACAAATTAAGTATGAAATCTATCCAAGCTTCCTACCTGGAGACATCGTGCTAACAAGCTTTTCAGAATTCGACTCCCGGGGCCTCAATGGCCTTTGACCTCCACCAAAATACAATGGAATCTTTTTCTCACAATAACGTATCCACATACCATGTTTGAAATCTATCCAAGCTTCTTAACTTGAGATATCATGTTAGCAAGGTTTTCAGAGTGTGATGCCTGGTGGTCCCAGATGACCTTTAACTTCCACCAAACACAATAGCTTCAATCTGTGACCATAATGCATCCCCATACCAAGTATGAAATCTATCCAAGCTTCCTACCGTGAAATATCTTGTTAACAACGTTTTCAGACTTTGACCCTCGTGACCTCAAATGACCTTTGAACTCCATTAAAAACAATACGTTTTTTTCTCACCATAATACATATGGGTAAGTATGAAATCTATTCAAGCTTCCTACCTGGAGATACCGTGTAAACAAGGTTTTCAGAGTTTGATCCCTGGTGACCCCAATTAACCTTTGAACTCCACCAAAAACAATAGCGTTCTTTCTCTTACAATACTGCATCAGCGTACTACGTTTGAATTTTATCCAAGCTTCATAACTTGAGATATCTTGTTAACAAAGTTTTCAGACTTTGACCCCAAATGACCTTTGACCTCCACCCAAAACAATAGGGTTCTTTCTCTTAATACGGGGCATCTACCTACCTAATTTGAAAACTGTCAGTTTCCCTTCTTGAGATATCGTGTAAACAAGAAGTGTCACAAACACTCACATAAACACATACACACATACACACGCACATACACACCCATACGCACATTCATTGCCTTACGGGGTACTAGTTACGGACCCGGTAACGAATTCACGGGATTTCCCCATCAGCTGGACTGACCTCCATCTAACCCAGCAGACGTACGTGTCTGGAGGGTGGGCTGCTTGCAAGGCAGGCACGTGCAGCCGCGCGAGACTTCTCATTGCAGTGGCCGAATTTTCGGGCAGCTACGCCAGTTACGAGCCGCACGTGAGCTAGGAAAGTTACGTGCGAGAGTGGAGGTCTCGCCGGCTGCCTATGTACCCGCTAAGGAGGTATCTGTGAGTGCACACACGCCGTCATGACTGCATAGGTTTCTTTTTTCATCGAAACCAAAAATTACAAGTTGGGATAATTCCTAGATGTGGTGATCTATAATGTTTACTCATGTTTGGTTATGAACTAGGAGTGAAATATTCAATACCAACCTACAGAGCTCAAATGCTGTAAAGTTGTTCATTAAACCAAGCTAGATCAAATGTTGCTAATGTTACGTCCGTCCACTTTGAGTGTTACATTAGCAACAATTAATGTTTTCCATTATTCTCCAGCTATAGTACTTCATTTGAATATCTTTATATCATTGCACATCTTACCTACAGTTTAGTAACTTGGCAGAGATTAAACGGCTTCACTCTTTACCTTGGCTATAAAAATGAATTTTTAGTGATGTCCGTCCCCTAGTAGTTATGTTAGCAACAAGTTACATTAGCAACAAAGAATTTTGCAGTAATTGCACATGAAATATTTTAGACTTTTTTATTGCTTTGGGAATGATGTTTAGGTCTTATACATTGCCGAGTCAACAAAAACTAATTAACATTCATGTCCAAATATTTTATATAAGACTATCAGTTTTGGACAGGCAAGTTATATTAGCAACAACAGTGCTGTATTGTCCGTCCAATTTGAAATATCATTAATACTGAGTCATACATCATACACTTTTTATCATATCTATCATGCTATTATGTTTTACCAATGACACTAATCTGATATACAAATGATAGTTTGGAAATGTTTTTTCTTTAAGTGAATAGAGTAATAAAGGTAAACACAATGGTACTTATGTAACTCTATCTTATATCACTGCAACATGGTATGTAACAATGTTTTGGTACTTTGGTATAGTAAAATCAGCAAAAGGGAAAAATGAAGATAAAGTGCTGTACAGCATGCCTGTAGTCCTGCTGAAATTATGCCTTTTCAAACTTGTATCAGTGCATGCTACAGCAAAATAACATTGTTCATCCAAGCCCATTTCGTGATTTTTTGTCCGTCGATGAGTTACCTTAGCAACACCTATATATGTTTCACAAATACTAATATGAGAAAGGGTTTCCGTTTATTTTGACACTTTTTATGTAGTCCGTTTGCAAAATATGAATGGATTATTGCAAATTTAGGAACTGACATGAAAAATAATTTGGAAATGTTAGTATCTCGGCAAAATGACGAAATTCAGAAAAATGACGTTCTGACGAGATCCTGTACATCGTCAATGCCACAATTCTCTTCAAACTGACGACTTCCGCAGTTGTTAGTATCTTGGCAAAATGACATAATTTAGCAAAATGACGTTTTGACGAGATGCTGTATCTCGTCAATGCCACAATTCTCTGCAAACTGACAACTTTCACAGTTGTTAGTATCTCGGCAAAATGACAGAATTTAGAAAAATGACGTTTTGACGAGATCATTGTTGTATCTCGTCAATGCAACAATTCTCTGCAAATTGACGACTTGCGCAGTTGTTAGTATCTCGGTACAATGACAAAACTCAAAAAAATGAAGTTTTGACGAGATTTTGTATCTCGTCAATGCAACAATTCTCTGCAAATTTACGACTTGAGCAGTTGTTAGTATCTAGTCAAAATGACAAAAATTCAGTAAAACGACGTTTTGAAGATATGCTGGATCTCGTCAATGTGCCAGTTTGATGCAAATTGACGACTGGAGCAGTTGATAGTATCTCGGCAAAATGACAAAATTCAGCAAATGACATTTTGACGAGATACTGGATTCGTTAATGCAACAATTTTCTGCAAATTGACAAATAACACAGTTATTTACATCTCGTCAAAATGACAACATTCAGAAAAATGACATTTTGACGAGATATCTGATCTCGTCAATGCAACAATTTTATGCAAATTGACGAGTTGCACAGATGTTAGCATCTCGTCAAAATGACAAAATTCATAAAAATGACGTTTTGACGAGATATTGGATCAATTTCAGATGGTACCTTTGCTTTTTCTGACCACCTGGATTTCTTAAAAAACAATGGCTCTCCAAACAATATTGTGTTGTACACCAGTCACAGTAATTCTCTGAATTTGTGATGGCTGTTCAAACAAAAACGGGCAGGTATGGGAAAAGTTTGCTCTCCCCTATTCAATTGATTTCCGAAATTCCAGAAAATTTCCAAATCTTTTAATATTAACTCAAAAGACTTCTGCAAAGGCTGCATGGGAAGAGGTGTGAATTCGACTGAGTGATGGACTTATTTATTCATTTTGTGTCGCAAATCGTTTAAAGCTAACAAAATTGTCGGGAAATCCTTTGCATTCTGTTAGAATATCAGTAGCGTAGGGACCGGAGTCGGGGGGGGGGGGTCATAACCCTCAATATTTTTTGTGGGGGCCAAATGTCATTTTGCCCCACCCACCAAATCGCGATAGTGTTCAAAACATATAAAATATAGATATGTACAGACTTTAATAAAGTATGCCCTGTCGTCTGTTTATCTGATGTCATGGAAACACAATCGTACCCGCATCATACTATAATACAATAATCTGGTTATATTACAGGAAAAAGCCACCAATAACACATCCATCAATACTGATGTTATAAAAAGTCAGTACTTCAACTTTGAAGGAAATTTCCCCAAAACGGTCAATTTCGGGAATTCACATTGAGTTCGGGATATTTTTTTTAGGAAATCAGACACTTTGGAGAAAGAACTTGCAGGAAACTTAACTAACTCTAATACCCAAATTAGTTAAAATTATTTGTAAGTTTAATTTGAAGTCAATTATTAATTTCCGAATGTCAAAGACTTAAGAAACTTAAGCTGATTTGAATTGCACCAGAACCTATACATTTTGTATTAATTCACCAGTGTGTTTTTAATGGTTAAACGTATATAATGATTATCAGTGGTGTATAAAGGGGCCACTGAGCCATGCCGCCACCCATGCCGATTTTTCTTAGTACCTAATATACGTACATTTTTTAACAAAAATTTTACTTCAAAAGTAGCATATGTGGCATCAGATTGCATGTAAGGACATCTAATTTTTCAAAAAATTTCAAAGGGGAGGGGGACACTTCCTCCCCTTCGACCCCTCCCCCAGGCCGGCGATCACACAGCATAATGCATGCCTCACCTCCTTTGGAGAAATCCTGGCTACGCCAGTGATTATTTTTATATTATTATGGTAACGACTCCTCCAAAAGTATAATCGATATGGAAGGGTAGTAACACGACATGTGATTGTATGTAATTGGCATGCGGTGTGATAAACAATGCAAGCCTATATAGTATGTATTGTTGTTGTTTCCTTTTTCTTTGAATATTTGTTTTGTTGCTCAAATTAAAATCGGAAAAATCAAATTGATCAAATATGATGTTTTGGTGTGGGAAGGAGGGTTAAGGTCGAGAATAGCGTCTGGTCTGCCTCCCCCCCCCCCCATTTCAAACATCTTCCTACGCCGCTGACTATTAACGCTTTCTCCGTGCTTTCAGCCACATTGCTGCACTTATTATCAATATGGTCAAAGGTATTCGAATTATTCATCGATGAGGGTTCTAGAGTTAATAGGGTGTTCGATTACTCACCCAAGTCAACTTGGGTTTGGCCCGATGACGTTCGATTAACTTTTGACGTCAGCATTCTCGTTAAGTCGTGCCAGGCCTAACTCCGCCCAAGGGGCGACCCCTCAGCTGGTTACTTGGGGAAGTATCCCATCGTCCTTTGCGAAAATATTGCAGATAAACAAACACCGCACATTGGTAACCAGTTTCTGAACATATCATGGGGCTGCCCGGCGTTTTCGTCTTACCAACAGAGGACGCTGTCATATGAGTCCTATTATTGCGAAATGATTTGTTTTCGTTACTATGATTGGTATGTGCTTACAGCTGAGAATTAGAAGAAATACTAACTTCTCGAAGGCGTTTTTGGTCCAAAAGGAACAGGTAACGACATGACTGTTTCGACGGGGTTTCTAGATCATTCGTGTGTGTTAGAAATGAGTCAAAACTGAGGATAGACTTTAGAACTAGCCTAAGAATGTTGCATGTGAAGTTGGTGCTTATATAAAAAGCGGCGATCGAATTGATTGTTATAGTATAGGCTACGTGTAAACTGTATAAATTAACATTAGGACTGACTGTGAAGCTTTGGCACAGTATAGGCTTTGTACGCTCATCTGGCTTCCATAAACCCTGTGTTCCTACCGCAAGCGTACAAAATTACTCGATTCAGCTGCCTTCCCTTAATTGCATAAAAATATTTGTGTGTCGTCGCAAACAAAAGGGCTGACTCACAGAAGAAAAGTTTGGACACCAACTTACGCTGCTGTCTGCAGTGACCGCTTCTAGTCCACTCTTGGGTTATCGTACAGCACACTATGGTAAGGGACAGTAGCCTCAGTATAATTAGCATTGGGCTAGGTAACATCTGGTATTTGGTGTTTGTTTATTGGCCATACATTGTTCTGGTTTTTAGCACCGTACAACACAAAGGCACCAAGGAAGCTGGGGGAGGGGGAGGGAGGCTGAACGTTGTTTTGGTTTCCCCTGTCCCATTTGGAGATTCTTCAATATTGAGAGGCCTTAGGTGCAATTTGGTGCTACATATTGTGCAAATTTTGAGGAAAATTACTGAATATTCTTGATATTTTTCACAGGGGGAACAATAGCTTGAGGGTTTTCATCATCGGTGGGGGCAATGGCATAGCCATGGGGGTCCTGGGGGCACTGCCCGCTAAAAATTACTTTGTAACATGTTCCTGCCGCCCAAATAATTTCAAGCGATGTCTTTAAAAGAAAAAAAAACTTAAAGTTTTCTTTGACAGATGAAAATACAAAATTTCCAATAATGAAACAAACTTTGATAAATATGACTAGCTTGGCAATTAATCAATTTGCCCAGTTGGCAGGTACAATCTTAACTGAAACAATAACAAGAAATGATGGCCCCCTGGTCTCATTTGTGTAAGTATAGCTTAACCGCATGCATGCAGTATCAATACACCGTACCATAGTCATGTACATGGTACAGGCTGCCTGCACGCTGCACCAGGCTTCAGTACAGTAAGTGAATAAAAAGCTTACTTTAGTTGCCCCCCTTGAGAACAGTCTTGCCTTCTAACAAAGAAATTTTCGCTACACTATGGGTGGGGGAAGCATACTTGAACCAGTACATTTTGGGCCCCCACCTTTAGACTCCTGTGTTACAACATTAATATTTATATACATACATACATACATACATACATACATACATACATACATACATACATACATACATACATACATACATACATACATACATACATACATACATACATACATACATACATACATACATACATACATACATACATACATACATACATACATACATACTGACTTTTATATAGCGCAAGTTCCATATGATCAATGCGCTTACAAGAACAAGAAAAATCGATGCCAACAAAATATCAGTCAATTAAATAGGTAAGTCTTAAGTTGTTTTTTGAAAAGTGTAACAGATTTCGAATGCCGTATGTGAAAGGGCAGAGAATTCCATAACACAGGGCCAGCAATAGAAAAGGCACCATCACCTACTCGCTTTTTGGAAGGAGGTATCAGGAGTAGGGTCCCATCCATTGCAGACCTGGTAACAGGACCATATAAAGGTGAGGTTTTCCTGTGAAGCATACTAGAGAGATAAGTTGGAGCAAAGTTATTCAAACATTTGTAAACATATAAACAAAATTTAAATTGGATTCTTTCGCGAATAGGTAGCCAGTGAAGGGCACGCAGAAGAGGTTTCGGACTATCTAATCTAGCTGCCGAGAAAATAAATTTAGCACAACGATTTTGCAAGGATTGAATACGATTAAGGTCATTTGATGACGCACCTTACAAAAGGACATTGCCGTAGTCAAAGCGTGAAAGGAGAAAAGCACGGACAACAGAATGACGAGTCTCTTTATCAAGATAGCGGCCAATGCGAAATAAATTTCTAAGATGATAATTACAAGATGAGACTAGGCTGTTAACATGTTTTGTCATTTTAAAGTTAGAATCAAATATAATACCTAGATTACGAATTTCACTGGAGGGGTTGATATGACAAGATCCAACTTCCAGTTGCAGTGAAGGAGGTTTTTGGAGACTTTGTTTTGTGACAGCTATAAATTCAGTTTTGTCATTATTTAATTTGAGTTTATTAGAATCCATCCACCAAATAATGTCAGAAATACAGTCCTGCAATTTATGCAAGGCTAGTGCCGCCTCACTCGTTATGTTAGGATTGAAGGATACATAGAGCTGAGTGTCGTCAGCATAAGAGTGAAAATTGACATTATGGTTTTGCATTATGCTACACATTGGTTGAGTATACATTACATACAAAAGAGGCCCCAAAACTGAACCTTGTGGTACCCCACATAACAACCTGCTTTGATCAGAAGAGACACCATTAATGTTCACATAACATGTTCTGCTTTTCAAATAACTTGTGAACCACCGAAGTACATTTCCAGTAATACCAAAGTTATCATGAAGACGGTGTAGTAGCAAATCATGATCAACTGTATCGAATGCTGCAGACAGGTCAAGAAGGGCCATAAAAACTACCTCCCCCCTGTCCACAGCATTCAACACATCAGACTTAACCCTTAGCAATGCGGTTTCAGTGCTACAGTTTGACTTATAAGCTGACTTGTCATCCAAGTTATTCACTTGAATATGAATCTTAAGTTGCATTGCAACAACTTTCTCCAAAACCTTGGACAAAAACAATATATTAGACACAGGTCTGTAATTCTTAAGAATATTGCGATCAAGAGATGATTTCTTGAGTTCAGGGGATATAATAGCGCTACCAAGCAATTTTGGGAAAATACCGGATTCCAGTGATTCATTAATAATACGTGAGAAGATTGGTAGAAAAACATCAATGGTGTCCCGCAACAACCACGTTGGGATTGGGTCCATTATGCTGGACTTCCTATTACAACCTGTTATAATCTTAGAAATTTCATCAACAGAAACCACGGAAAATTCAGAAAATAATTCAAAATTAGGATTAGTCTGAAAAGCACCAGGTGACACGGTGACACGCTTTTATATAAACAATTGATCATACAGTTGAAAGTCATGAAGTACGTGTGCTGCCACTTAAGAGAATTTAGAGAACCAATGCAGTAGCCCTACTTATGATTAGTTGCTATGGCAGCATAAACCATGACATAGAAAGATGTGTGAGGGTGTGGTAACGCACAGCACACTATGAGGCTTTTACACGGTACAATGATGGGAACCATATACAACCTCCGAGTTGGCACCATGTCGGGGAGGACATACCTGTTTTGGAAGATATTTCAAGGACTTGGCTGGATTGAGGCAACATAAAGGATAGAAAGATAGACTTCAGGGGGACCATTCCAACAGCTGTTTCAGCCATCATTTAATGTATATTGGTCTCCCTCTATTCCTTTTCCCACTCCAACCTCATCCTGCATCTCCTCTGTCGTGGCCTCTTAATTCTTTCCCAGTGTGTCTTGAGGCTGACATATTTCGACCTTACCTTACAGCAACAGTGGTAATACTGTACTATATCTTCACTCTCATATACTGTTCTGTTCTTTACCTTTTACAGGTGGCTGGTGTATTGGAGTTACTACCGTGCTATAGGCCTATACTGTAACTTCACTCAACTTCAAGAGCGGTATATTGAGTACTGTATCCACTGAAGCTGGTCCAAACCGTCATCTTGCACCTGGATGTACAATACCTTTACATTATAGATTAAGAGTCACATTTTATGGGGTAGTACTGTAGTACAGTTTATCATAAACTTGACTATGCTATGCTTATTAGTCTTCTGCTGAACTACTTGGAAGTCCTAACGATACATTTCACATGTGTTATTGGATGAAATTCCTGTTTCTGCAAACAGTGAAGCCACAGTAAATGCTGCATAAAGTCCATCATGTCTAAAAGGCATTCCATCCCAAGCTGTTTTTTTTTTTTTTGGCAGGACTCCACACTTACGTCAAGCATAAGTTTTTTCTCAAAATCTAGTCTCCATGAACATGAAACTGCCGCAGAGGGTATTGTGTGTGCTGAATTGTGTTAGTTGCCGACTTTACAAATCTTGAAAGGGAGTTTTGGAAATTTCCATTTTGAAATTTTTGAACTTTCAAAGGGACCAATATATCCAGCATTGCATCACAGTTTTCAATGTAAGCTGGTCAAATTGCTACACAAATGAAAATTTTTTAGCAACTTTTTGTTTGCATAACCCTAATTGCATGTTGCCAGTTTTGGACTTAACATTTGCAAGTTCAGTACTTGAACCATGAACCTTTTGGCAGGACTGAATATCACTGTCTTACATGAAGTAGTGTGCATGACCTGGACAACCAGGAATATGTTTGGTTACTAAGGAACTATGAATTAATTTGAGGTAACATTTCTACATTTTGTGGTGAAGGGGCAGTTGGTACCGAACAGACAAAATTCTTACTTGCCTTGCCAAGGGTGCTCTCATAGGTACATACTGTAGAATCCTTGGGGTCTTAAGACAAAAACGTGCAATGTGGCATATTTTTGACTATGTGATTATTTGGGAGGGTGACTCTGTATCATACAATATTGTGAGCACCAAGAAATGCATTTGTGGATAGGTATCATATATGATATAACAAAAAAAATGAAATTCTTTATATACATACAGTGTTAGGCCATTTATTCCAACTGTGGAGAAATTAAATGGGGAAGTATGATATTATTATTGTGCTTGTTTTCCATGAGTAACTGCAACTGTTGCCTTCAGTTTGCATACATTAAGAAAAATTGCCTTGAAAAAGAAAATTTTTATTTTGTCCCATTTTCACAGATTTTCTTTACTGATTTTTCAACAACATTTGAAGTTTACTTGAGTCTACTATATTTACTGCGTTCTCATTCAGGTACTCCCACTCAACTGCAGTAAGGAACAGTTGACCTCTAACCAGCCAGCTCCCACCACAGACTATGCCCTCAACTTCAAGAGGTATTAGTGTTGGGTTCAAGCAGTGGCATAGCTGTGAGGTCTTTGCGACTCCCAGCAGCCCACCCCCTTGATAATTTCCAGATTGAGCATATTAAACCCTTTCGTCATCTAAGTTTTAACATGATGGATGCAGTGTCATCATCAGATGGGGTAGGGAGTCCCGAGTCAGACATCTTTTACCAAAATCCTTGAGGTCATGGACTAGACAAAAGCATTGTGCCATGCTAGCTGCAGGTGGATCCTGCCCCTTATGTAGCCCTTTGCCTCTCTGCTTTCCCAATTGGTAAAAAAATCTGGTAATGCCACTGAATGGATAGAATCATTGTTACAAATTCCCACTTTCCCCAAGCACAAGCTTGATGCTTTATCAAATCAACCAGCAGCAAGTGAGAGTTAGGCTATCTTGGAAAAATAAGGTCCATTTGTGACTTTTGAAATCTATTTTGTCATACCAAAAGCTATTCGAAGGATACTGGCTAACCGTTTAGCCATAAGCACATGATCCTCTAATGACATAGGACTAATCAAAGGAATAATGCAGTCCTCCAATTTGAATTAGTGTAGTCTGTCATCCTAATTTAGGTATGGCTCCTTTTAATCATTTGACAATATTTTTGTTACTTATTTGCTAAATTCATGCAGAATAACTCCTTGGTTTACCTTCAACTTGAATATTCAATGCTTTTATAAAAAGACTTACTGAAAACAATTATGAGTAAAATAATCAGAAATCTGTTAGTTTTAGCAGATTTTGAAAATAAACTTGGGGGACAGCTTTCTCCCTTTAATTAACGTCCAACCTAAATCACACTATTTTCCAAGGTTTCTTAGGTAAATGAGCTATCTTGCATAGATAGCCTTCCAGACTCGACTGTCACGGTTGTACTTGTGCACACACTGGTAGAGCTAGATAGCCGAAGGTCTAGGCCTGGGCCATGCCTTATAAATAAAGGGTGGGAAGAGCCCCAGTACACTGCCAGTGCAGTCCATACATTACTAGTGTAAGCCTAACATTAAAACATGATTCCTACTTTTGGAAATATGAAGAGACTCAAAAAAAAATGTTCTGCTAAGTGGCACTACTGTAGCTTGTTACCAGAGGAGACCTATAGAAAACTTTTTGTCATGAGTTATAGATATCATTGAGGCAATCAAAATCTAGCATAAGTTAGTACAACTACTTAGCTCAACGTTGAAAGCTAGGTTTAATACAACTGGTACGGGGCTAGCGGCCTATTTTTGGCTCGGGCAGTGCAGAGAATAGCTCAGGGAGCTTTTCTTTGACTACTGGCAATAAAATGGCAATGGCAGATATCATGTATGAGCTCTAGCAGACAAGGACTATTGTCGTCACTTCCTAATCCCTTCTAAGTGGGCCCAAATTTTCAAGAGCTACACAATCAGGAGTTTATTATCGGCAAGTCTAGTGATAATTTCAAAGGTGAGGCAAGAGCTTTCGGCCTTATCTCCTTTTGTAACAGCTCCCTGGTTAGCTACGCACTAGAGTTAGACCTAACGTTAGGCCCACTGTGTCGTATTAGTGTGCCTGTCGACGTTGAACTCTGATTACAACGTCTGGCTGTAATTCTTCTTTTCTTCTGGGCATTTTAGTCCTCCTGACAATTATCTCTTGTTTTAAATTTGGGTACTGTCCAGAAACAATATCTTGCAGCGTACTACAACCAGGGAGCTGTTATTCAGCTACAACAGTAACTTAACAGAGAGTACGTGGACGACAATACTAAGCAAGTTTTGTTTACAAACTTCGCGATTGCGCTTGCTTTTCGCGCAACTGGTAGGACCCATATCAGGGCGCCCTCTGTTGATTTTCGCTTGGCTGGGCAGCCCCATTGAGTAATGTAAGACTTGTGAAAGAGGTTATTACGGTCCTGGGTTAAGTCACGGAGGTGCTAGTCACTCGAAGGAGGATTGTTTCCAAGCAATGAATGTACACAGCAGTGGGCCATTGTGCTATACACGGGTCTGTGACCTACGGGCTCTGCCATTGGCTATTGAAGACCAACTTCTCCGATACTTGTGGTAAAGCGTTCTTTATTTCACACAACTGCCTGTACATGTCTATCATGACCCATGCCAGAAGCTCGAGTATGCCAAGGGAAGCAAATCGAACACGCTATATGTCAATTGTCCGTGTAAATAGACGTGATTACAGAATAGCACAGCATTTTAAGAATGTGCAGCAAGGTAATTCTTTTCACCTTCTATTCCTAAAAAGACATATTTTTGAAAATTTACACATTATGGGGGGGGGGGGGTGATAGTGTCTCTTACTCTCTGTGCAGATTCTGCGTGCAACTAGTTTGTTACAGAAATTATTTTAGTGCAAAATTTGCTGTGCTATTCTGTAATCACGTCTTTTCACACAGACAATTGGTTTCGCGCACATTGTGTATATACTCTGAATCTTGTGGCCACGATTCGGGCAATAACACGTCAGGACATAGGCTATTCTGGGGGGACATAGGCTATTCTGGGGGGGGGGGCATAAAATGAAGGCAGACAAAATAGAAAAATTGAGAAAGAAAGAAAAACAAAGAATAAGAAAAAAGGAAAGAGAAGGGAAAGGAAACTGAAAGCTTGTATACTTTTCGCGTACCTCCGCCTCCGGTAAATTGTTAATTCGTGACTGCAAGTGCACTTAAATTGAGCGGTATGATGCGGTCATGTTCTTTTGTTGCAAGAATGACACCGCCAGCTGGGCCTTGAATAAGAGTTTGCTGAGATCCCCAGGGGATGATCAGGAAGACAGGAAGTCCCGGGCTCTGGCCGTCTGGGGGAGCACTTCGAGTCAGTTGACCCCCTGCAAACAACCCTTGTGACGTCACTGATTCTGGCCAAGACAAATTTTCAAATCTCTAAACACTGCAGGGAACGCGCATCAGTGGGGATCATAATGCAGACTATTATCATGAGCAGCCTACGGAAAACTAAGAAAGGATTAATTAAGCAAAGAATTTCCACTTGAGGGAACATTCGTCACCATGTTAGATAAGAAAGTTGTGGCGACAATGGGGACTGGAGCCGGAAAAGCCCCTCCCACTCTAGATCCGCTCCTGATCTGTGGAGAAAGGTCTGTTCGTATGTCCAATGTGCACACAGATATACTGGGAAATTAAATATGTAACCTAGAGTCATGCTTAAAGGCATTTTCCAGTGGCTTTTCACATGGGTCCCATGTGAAAGAGAAAAAAAAAATTCAGTTCATACCCCCTAAAACCCCTAGCAATATTCTTTTCCTAACTCGAGATGTCTAATATTAAAGACTACTTATTTTTGTCAAAAAATACCTCCAGTTTTCATTGGGGTCACAGAATGTTGTGTAAAGTGGGCACATTGCCTCAGATTTCTTTTGTTTTCCTTTATTATTGAATGTCCTGTTGTCCTTGAAATTTGATACTGTCGGAATGTTTGAATATCTTTCCATACAGGTTTAGCATAAATCTACAACATATTTACTGCATAACAAACAAACTTGCTAAATATTCCCTACAACAGTGTCAGTATCATAAAGAAATTCAATGCTTTGTCAAATTAATGTGCCGCAATGACATCACAGATTTCCCATAATGCACTTTATCTTGAGAAAAAAATGCATTTCTTTGAAAATTAGTATCTTCCAAACGCTACAAGCTGTTGAGATGCGGTTTTCACCTTCTAGAAGAGAAAACAAATTCTGCAATTTTCGGAGTCATTGATTTTTGTCACTGGCAAATCCCTTTAAGCACATGTTAGCCGAAATGTATTGCTTCTGAAAACAGAAAGTAAAGCATGGATCGATCAAGTTTCGTTTAGTTCATCGATCAATAAGAAACCTTTCAGCAGATAAAATTATTATGGAGAAAAGGGGGAAAAAGAGTGGACAAACGATTGACAGGCATGACTCTGTAAAAGTAGGACGTGTTCCATGCAGATTAGTCACAGCGACTATAACACTACTCACGAGGGGGTGCCAGTTGCGGAACACTAAACATACTTCGAACGTTGCAATAAAACTTTGAATGAGGAAAGAGGTCTATCTGCTACTTGTATGTTAGGAATAAGAACTGAGGTCGACGATATAAAAAGAAACAAACAAACTTGAGGACAATTTATATGTTTATTTACTACGATTCCTTCCTCAATAAAAGTGTGTAAAGGTTCGACATTGAAGACCAACTTCGGAACTGTCTATTCTTAACGTATAAACAAACCGTTTTATGTAAAATTTATTCTATTTACATGAAAACTTCCCCGAGTTTAGTGTTTACCATATTACAAATTAAAGTTAATGACATAAAAATATTTCTAACTCCTTGAGAAGTTTGCATAAAGTGTTTTCAAAAGAGCTGTTGGAGCCAATTGAGAAGAATGTATTTTATGTAGCCTATTCTTAAGCAAATATCGAGCAATGGGGACACATGCAGTATTTACGAATCAATCGGTTCCTTTAGGACATTTGACTTTCTAAACGACAGGTAGCTTGACACCCAATCATCAGTGGACGATCACCTGCCTGTATCGTGACAAATAGATTGATGGCGGCCCGTCCTGATGTTCGTTATATAAATAAGATTGTGTGGTTTCTGCAAAACTGCTACAAATTCTGCAAATAAAAACGTTCTTATTTAGTAGTTCTAAAAGTCTTCCTTGTGGCAAAACAAAAGGATGCACATTCCACAGAGCTATACATGGGCGGGGGGGGGGCAGCCAGCGTTTTCTTGGTTGGGTGGGGGGTGGGTGTAACATAACGAATGTATTTCAGGGGAGGATCCAAGGGACACGCACGTGTCCCCCTTTTTTCGCCGGCCAAAATGGTGCAATGTAAGCGTATCACTCTGTGCCATACAAAAGTAAAATTACACTTTGTATTTTGGTCAGGAATTCCCTATTACTATAACTTGTAGTTTCAGCCTATAGGCCTACAACTTGAGAGTATGAAACTACTTTGCCAACACTTTAGGGTAAGAAAAAGCCATTTTTCGGCGCTCTTCGCGAGCACATTTTTACTGCATTCGTGGTAACCATCCTTTATCTTCTTCTTTTGAATACGGTGAGACATCCAGTTAAGGACATTATTACACCATACACGCGCCGTGAGGTCGGTCAGACCCTCAGAGAATTGATAATAAACTCTACGGGCTTAGGGTGACTAACAGCCCCCTCGATAAGACTGCCAGGAAATCATTCCAATCCCGAATTGTGTTTGGATAAAACTGTATTTAAAGCAATAAGTCCTAGTAGAGAGAGGGCGATAGTGCAAAGCATGCACGTTACGAGTAATACGACCGTGGATAACCTTTGACGAGGATTTGAAGCCTACAACGCCTACGGCGATCAGATAAAGTGCCAAGACCAAGATCTTTCAAAAGGGAAGTCATCGAATCAACTTCACGGGAGTACTCGTTGGCAATAAACCGAACACATCTTCTTTTGTACTCCCTCTTGAAGTGACGCCTGATATGGATCCCAAACGGAACAAGCATACTCCAACAACGGCCTAAGAAAACCTTATATATATATATACACATATATATATATATATTTATATATATATATATTTATATATATATATACATATATATATATATACATATATATACCTGTACTTCAGTCAATGTTGTTTACGTTCTCGTATGTAAACGCTGTAATATACTGTTTATGGGAGAAACAAACCGTCGTCTTGCTGACCGAGTCACTGAGCGCCTGAGGTCAATGAAACAGAACCTCCCAGGGTTCCCTGTAGCCACCCACTTCAATCCCCCCTCAACATGCTCGAACCGTGACTTGATGGTTTCGGCGGCCATCTCGTGTCGAGGTTCCGATCATGACCGACTAGCTGCCGAAAACCGTCTAATCATGAAACTTGGAACCCTGTCCCCACATGGTCTGAACGTTAAACTTGAACTGCTGTAACTTAGCAATACCTGCATTGTTTTTACCTGTGGTAACCACTTAACACTGTCTGTTTTCCTAGCCGGTTTTAACGTGTCTAATTTTATTGTGTACTTATTAAATTGTACGTTTGGCCGTGTAAACGATCAGTTGCATTTTTGCCACCTGATGAAGGGTAGAAACCCGACGAAACGTCGTGGAATTTTTCACAAACTTTTAGCACTATTTACTACTTCTTTTTTACCTATGTATATGTATATATATATATATATATATATATATATATATATATATGTGTGTGTGTGTGTGTCATCCACATGCTAATTACTTTAGCATGTGGATGCCAAGTATCGGATCCCTCAGCGTTAGCTTTTTTGAGATAACATGTTTACATGCAGTTTACATGGTTTGTTAAAACTTTACCTCGTGTGTCGCCAGATGAACTTTGAACCCAAAACGAAACCGCACTCATTCTGTATGGACAAATGTATATACTACGCATTACAAATATCCGTCATTCGTATCTTGAAATATCTTGTTCACTATGTTTTGATCTTTTGCCTTCATTGACCTCAAATGACTTTTGACCTCCACCAAGAATGACAAGAAGTTTTCTCTTTATATCACAAATCTACCTATCTATCTGTCTGTCTGTCTGTCTACATATATATTATATATATATATATATATATATATATATATATATATATATATATATATATATAATATATATATATATATTATATATATATATATATATATATATATATATATATATATATATATATATATATATATATATATATATATATATATATATATATATGGGTAAATGAGAAGCTTGGATAACAACGATGTTCCGGTGTATGTCCAGGATCCAGAGGATTCACAGCATTCTAGTTAAAAGTTAGGTAAAACTTTAAAATGATAATACTAGAACAGCAACTGAACACACAAAGATAAAAAGACACCCTGCATCGAGAAGCTTTCGGCTGTTTTATTCAGCCTTCATCAGCTCGAATGAAGCAGATAAAATGGGTTCAAAAGTCTACCTATAAAATTCTAAAAGACTTGCAAATACATACAAAGAATAAAAGCAGCCAGCACAAACTTAGGACAGTAAGAAATAAAGCTTAAAATCACTGGGTGGATAAATAGCAAAAGAAAGAAAAAAAAACCGATTCTTAAAACCAGCTGTAAACATGCTGCACTAAAGTTAAGATAATCCTCAAACATATGGTTAAAACCAACGTATTGTATTGTATTGTACTGTTTGTATTGTATTGTTGAAGCAGTCGATATTTGTTTAAAGCACAACTCTAGTTTCAAAGGTAATAACTTCGTGCAAATCCACGGCACTGCTATGGGACCCAAAAATGCATGCAGTTATGCTGACATAGCTATGAGTTACATATACAAAATAGCTACAACCGAAGGTCCTTTTAAACCCCAAAATTGGTGGCGTTTTAGGGACGATATTTTTGAGCTTTGGCCTCATGGACTCGATGCACTCCATGAATTTACCAAGTTTATTAACTCTTTCTATCCAACTATCAATTTTGTACTGAGGTTTTCTGAGTCAAGGCTTGAATTTCTGGATGTTATGGTAATTTTGAATAATGGAATCATTTCAACTGATGTGTTCTCTAAGCCAACTGATGGTCATTTATATTTGTTACCTTCTAGTTCTCACCCTAAGCATCAAGTAAAAAGCATCCCTTACAGTATAGCCTTAAGGCTGAAACGTATTTGTTCTACCCCTGAGCTTTTGGCCAAGAGAGTTATTGAGTTTAAGTGTTATTTAATAGCCAGAGGATATGACCCCCAACTTGTAGAAGAGCAATTTGAAAAAGTAAACAAATTACCTAGATCTGCCCTGCTCAATCCTGCTAAAAAGAGCAATTCCAATTGTAAATACCCTCTAGTCCTGGATTTCAATCCAGCGTTACCCAATGCCAATTCTATCATTCGTAAACACATGCACATCCTTCATAGCTCGCCTCGTATGACCAATCTTTTCCCAGAGAATTCATTCTTCACTGCTTACAGAAAATGTAAGTCCCTTAAGGATTTACTAAGGAAGTCGAAATCTCCTTATCGTACCCGTACAGGGGACACTGTAGGTTGTTTCAAATGTGAGCGAAGAAGGTGTGACCTCTGTACTAATTTTTTATTGCAGAGTTCCAACTTTTCTAGCTGTGCCACTAAGAAAACGTATCCTATTCAAAGTTATGTTTCCTGTACTAGTGCTTGTATTATTTACGTAGCAACTTGTTTTAAGTGTAATTTGCAGTATGTTGGGTCTACTTCCACAGAATTTAAAGTAAGATTTAGAAATCACAAATCCGACCTCTTGAATAATCGTGGGAGATGCGAATTAGCAGTCCATTATAATTCTTCTCCTCATCAACTGTCAGACATTAAGTTTATCATTAAAGAGCAGACTTACAGCAAGTCTAATACTGACACAGCCCTTACAAAAAGAGAAGGTTTTTGGCTTGCCCAATTGAATACCCTATTCCCCCTAGGCCAAAACAAACGGAAGGAATTTAACTCTTCTAAAAGAATCAGCAACCTATGGTAAATTTTAGGGTAACTTCCTTTTACTCATTCTGGTGGTTTCCTATGCGTAATGTTCTTCTCCTATGCACCTTCCAGCCCCCCTTCAGCTACCGTTGGTTTTAACCATATTTTTGAGGATTATCTTAACTTTAGTGCAGCATGTTTACAGCTGGTTTTAAGAATCGTTTTTTTTTCTTTCTTTTGCTATTTATACACCCAGTGATTTTAAGCTTTATTTCTTACTGTCCTAAGTTTGTGCTGGCTGCTTTTATTCTTTGTATGTATTTGCAAGTCTTTTAGAATTTTATAGGTAGACTTTTGAACCCATTTTATCTGCTTCATTCGAGCTGATGAAGGCTGAATAAAACAGCCGAAAGCTTCTCGATGCAGGGTGTCTTTTTATCTTTGTGTGTTCAGTTGCTGTTCTAGTTTTATCATTTTAAAGTTATATATATATATATATATATATATATGCTAAATATCTGTTGTTTTCTTGAGATATTGTGTTTACAAGCTTAGCGTAACAGATACAACATATACATGCACTCGCCCGCGAAATCGCATATACACTATTTACCCCGGCAAGAAATCAAAAACGGTGAAATTATGCTCATTATGACCTTTCTAGTTCCCTTATGTCATGTAAAGATATAACAATGCTTCCTACGAACGTCGATCTTTTTGAAAATATATGCTAGACTTCGGGAGTTGCGCTCAAAGCCCATACGAAGTCTTGCCCTGATTGCCACGTTATCGCAAGGAAGGGTATTTGAAGGGTGTGGGCGAGCAGCGCTCCTTTTAATTGGAAAACCATAAAATTGGGAGGTTATCTTAGTTTTTGCCCCTAACCGCACGGCTAAATGGCTATGTGCGTGGAGACGACTGAGACGAGTGCTTGAAAAGTGCTTCGGAAAATAAAATTTGAATGTGATGTTCCATGTCACATTTTACAATGCCTTCAGCGATAATTAACCATTTGATTTGACCTGCTGATGAGATTTGTCGGGAGTTGATGTAGTTTATAATTTTTCAGTCGAATTTTCACGGGAGGTATTATTTTCCTTCAAGGATCGTAGCCAGGGTTGGCATTCTCCCGGGAAAAACCTGTTTTTCCCGCTAAGCGATAAAAACCAGGTAAAAACCGGGAAAAACTGGTAAATACCGGTAAAAACCGCTTCCGTCTTAAAAACTGTTATTACATGTCTGTTATATGCAGGGTCGACAGTAGGCATAATACTGATCATGACAGGCATATGTAATTGAATATGAAGATAGTCTCTTAGCTTCATTTTAAGCTATTTTATCACAACTTAATTCTGCTTTTTGTGAGCTAAGAGTATTTTTCATTTAGCACTTATTTTGTCACTATCTCTTTCCCTACAGCTGGTATTGCTTGTTGCCCCAAACTGGTATAGGGCTACTCCACCCCTCCTAAATTCTTTAGGTCTACTGTATGCTCATACACTTTTTTTCACAAATAGCCTATTGAGATAAACTTAAATGCACGTGGCTCAATGGAAACTGCTTCAAACTGCAAGGCACATGGGCCCAATTAAATGTCCACTGTGTTGAGCCACACACACATTACAGCCCAATTTTTCACCTTGATGCACACACAGTCCAATTATTATAACCTCATGCATAATTGATTAAACACGTTGAGGTGCACAAGTCAGGTGCTCTTTCAAAGTTTTACGATGTGTTGCATTATATAGGCCGATGAACCGTCCATGTACACGTAACAAAACCTAAAGATGTGACATATATAAGATGACAAGACAAAGCCTACTACAAAGGCAGCAACAGTTTAAAGGCAGGCAGTCATCACCCCAAAGTATATTTTTAGTGTGGGGGTATCAAAATTCTCAGTTGGTGACTGCTCTTTGATTGACATCAAAGTTTGAAAATTTGAAAGATGCAGAGTAGCTCACATTCCACACAAGGCAGAGAGAGAGTGCTTTTATTACACTTTATAGCCTTGTATGCTCACCAGGGCATGGCCTAAAGCAATAAAACAGGTTTATTCCTGCACAAGGAAGAGCTTCATACAGTTATGGGAGGAGCTAGAAGTTGCATAGTTGGGAGAATTGGAACTGTCTGGGATCATGAAAAATCCACTTTAATACTTGTCAATTCTCTAGATTCTAGAATTATTCATAAGTGGAATACAAAATAAGGTTGGCTGATGTGAGCATCCAATTTATGTTTGATTTACAAAACTCTAATTAGCAAACCCACAAAGTTATAAATCATGGCTGCACTTTGGATTAACCCTACAACTACCCTAAGAAGTCGTTTTCTTGTAGTTTTTATGTTTTTACACAAGTACCAAATGATTTTTTAAGAATTCTACATAATTTCAGGTTTTTCCCACTTATAGGTGGGGAAAACGTTCCGTTGAAAACCTGTTTTTACCAGGTGGTAAAAACCGGCCAACCCTGATTCATGTGTATTGTCTATTTTTTTTTTACTATTAGGATACTTAACCTATTGTTGATGATCTTTCGTAAGCTGTCGGTAGCAGTCCTTCTTCCAGACATATCTTGATTGCTACCAGCCCAGAAGCACCGGCTCCAACGATGCCAACAGTTTTCGACATTGGATTTCTCAGATAAGCTGCAGTTCACTTAATAATATCTTGCGATAGACTGTCGATAAATATCTTGATCTCACTTAAGTGCCGCCAAAATTTGGTGGGACACTACCTGTAAAAAAGGGAGAGAGGGTTAATAAATAAACAGAATCTTGAAAATGGATCATTTAATACCCTTTAAGGTTGTTCAGTGGACATCCATTTATAAGTTTTTTTCTGGTGGGAAGGTAGATGAGGCCACAAGCGACACTAACTTTTTCCTTTTTTGCTTTTGACTTAAAGGGTGGATAACATCTTATAAGCACGTTACTTATACTGGAACCTTAGCTTGGCCTTTCAAATGCCTTTGTATAAACCTCAACAGTATCTCCATAATGTTTTACAAAATGAAAACTGCATATCACAGTTGAACCACCTGAACAAAGAGATATCTTTATAAATTAAGCCATTCGTTAACAAACATCCCAACGTAACCGTGAATAATTTCCACTGTGTTAATCTATCGGTGGAGAGTCTAAGCATATTTGATAGGCCATACCATGAGTCACCTTGCAAGAAACCCCAATCGACACCGATAATCCCAGATAATAAGTTAAAAATCTTGGTTTAGGGGTCTATAATGTTGGCTTGTCCCTCTACAAACATTCGACTTTGAAAAACTTGACTATGTGCGCATTCGATCAATGGAATCTTCAGAGTTATGCGTGGGCGACAGTTTGTCTCTTATCAGTCAGCAGTGGAGGGTGCACTGAGGTGTGCAGGTTAGACGGAAGTTCAGATTCCAGGCTGGAAAAATCACTGGCGTCAAATAAGCAAATGATGAGAGCATTCGTGTAGCTTGATCAGTTAATGAAAGGCTCTAGAAAGAAATCGCAAAATAGCAAAATATTTTAAAGGAGAAGCAAACCCAAGGATTTTGCAGTGAACCACTAGTAGAGACTAATATTCTAACGCATTTTTAAAAAAGCTAGTCGAAACAGCATTGATTCAAATTTTCATTAATTTCCCAATTATTGTTTTACACACATGATGCTAAAAGCCGTTTTCTTGTTTTAAAAAAAAAGAGAGCTTCAAATATGACGTAAAAGAGCCAAATCGTAAGCAACAGAATGTCTCAGTCATTACAGATGGAATGCACACTAACATATACTAAAGGATTAGTACAGAATCAGGTTATGAGTCTTCTCCAGTGCCGTTAAAAAAGCGTTAATATTCTACCTTGACCTACAAGGACTAGAATCCATTGCCAACAGCTTTGACAATTTCAAACGATTTTTGAGGGTTTCACATAACTGATTAGTCAATGTCACTAATGTAAGCCTATACTGCCTCAGTAAGTGTAATCTACGTACCTTGTCGTTAGGTGCACTCAGTTTTCTTTTCTTTGCCCCAATAACTGATCAAAACGGGAATTAAAAAAAAAAATCCTCGAATATATTCCCATACATTTGTCAAAAATCACCTCACTCCCCACTTGAATAGAAAACAGACAAAATCACTCAGTTTCCCGATCAGTTGCATAACTGGTACTAGTAAAAGTGCTAACCATAGGAAAACACCTTCACAACAGATCCTGCTCTTGCTCTCTTTGTGCCGATATTTAAACTATCCTCTGTATATTCAGGCTCCAAAGGATACATTAAGATTTAAGTCTGTTTGCTTCCATATTTTGTTTTACCAACAACAAGGTATACTGTTTAAAGTTTGACTGTGTATGGTAAAGAGTACCACTACGTCCTGCTGAGTGCTGCCGTGAGTTCTGACGTTACACTGTATACAATGGCCTACAATTCTACACAGTGTACTATAGTCTGGGTACTTTGTGTGTGAATCAGTGTTGTAGTGTATAATAAAAGACAGGGGTTATTGCCAAGCCACGCAAACTATTTCTTCTACTCTTGTGAATTTTTTTTAATTTGACTTAAATATATAATTATATTTAATTCAATACTTCGAATTTTATTTTAGTGGCAAACGGAGTTTCCTCAAGAATTATATAGTTATTATCCGCAGCATGTGGTGGTAAATTCTCTGCTGTATGGTCTTATGAGGCTCATCAATTTCGTTGTTGTACATCCGGGAACTGGTAAAATTCAAACAACAATGGCGCGAACCATTAGCAACATAAAAATTAGTTTTTAAGGTTGAAATGAACGTATTCAAATCCTTATTATGTCCTTTTTCAGAAAAAAGCACACATAAAAAAACGTTAGTCTTGATGCAGGAAGAACTAGAATTTATTTCTCCTTTAAGATGTTTAACAAAACGAAGAATTTGTTAATTGTCACAAAGTCACAATCTCAGCTACCAAGACAAACATGTTACGAGTTTGCTAGGATTGAAGTCCAGTTCCTTATCTCCCGCTTCTTACGCCAATGTACGCGGCTACAAACATAAATAGGGCTAGTACATAACTACACTTATACACCGAAGAAAGATTCATTTGCATATTCGAGAAGTAAACATTTACCCCAAATCACTTTCAAATTTAGCAAACCTTTTATGTTTTATACAAAGTTAAATCCAACAAGAGTTCCAATGTATCGGTGGATACAGCGTAAAGTCCTTCCTAACTCGAACATACTGACATAATTGTTTGTGAGTATAGTCTAACATTAAAATATAGCCAAAGTTCTTTCCACCGTTTAAGCTGCATCTTTGATTATTCTATTTTGGTTCAACGGATAGTGAATGTAAGACTAGTATCGATAGTTTATTGATATGAGATAGCAAACACAACTGTAAATCTATAACAGTTATACAAAATGTCACTATGAAATATACACACAAACCTTAAATGTAAACGATGTAAGCATTAACCCTTATGTAATGTCCTCACCAAAGAATGTACCCCACATTTAAAACTGAATATGACTTAGCAGCTCATGTCTATTATGGTTGACTGTACACCGATGATTTTGAACACAAACATTGTAGTAACAAGGCTATTCGAATATCTTGCATAATAATACACGTCACTGGCAGGACTTAACAATTACTTATGGTTTGGTAAAGTGGTCCTTTGGAATACAAGTACCTTAGGTTATGGATCTGGTTCTAAAAAAGTATGTTTTTGAAAGGAAGAAAGTCCCTTGTACAGTTGTACATATTTTCCTAACGGCTTTTGGAGAAGATCATGTATGTATCTAGAATATAGCGCATTGTGCAAGGGTCTTGGGGTCGGCGGCAGTCATGTAAAAGATATTCTCAATGATCAGAGCAAAAAGGTACTTTTTCAGGCAAATTGAAGATGTATTTTTTCTCAAATGTGGAAAACACCAACACCCCCTTTGGTCCTGACGAATAGTTAGAGCTGTTGATAGGAAATTCTCCCCATAATGCATTTAAGGTGTATGTCGCGTTGGGGTATAAATAATTGTTCTGCACCCTCAAAGGTCTGACCTTACTGAGCCTAAGGTTAGGACTTTCACTTACATATTGGGGGGATCCCCTTCTTCTCTTGCTCTTACGAGCCGTCCCTGAATCTCAGCAAAGGCCACACTCAATATAAAAAGATTCATTGCTGAATTTATACTATGCGGTTGTTTGTTGTTTGGACGAGATTACTTCATTTAATATATATTTAAACAAAAAATCAGCTTCTCGCGGATGGTAAAATAACCTTCAATGGCCCAAAGTGAACGATAAAACGTGTGTCACTGTACATTACCAAATTATATATCATATTAACTTTCGAAAATCCATCATCTCAAAAGTTTTGATGTACATTGAATAGACGTAGTATGTTATCGCGCTGATGGTGTAGTGTAGTCTAACTTTTAAAGTACCTGGTTGTCTTGAAAGGCCAGATTGTGAGTTTTCATATGAGAGGTAGCTTGTATGGTTTTAAAAAGTTTTCAAGAGAGCATGGGAATAAGACTAAAAGAAATTTTACTTTTCAACATTACTTTCAGTAAAAGAGATGCAGTTAAAGGCGGGAACTACCTTTGTATTGCATAATTGAAATAGGTACTTCAACTAACACTAACAGTGTTATCGTTTACATTTTTCCATTAGATTTTTCCTACTTGAGTTATGGACATTGTAAGACGTTCCACAGATGGGACAGCAAATGGACATGCAATGTTTGGAGTAATGTTTAATCTCTCTTAGCATACTTGCCATTTAAAGTACCTGGTAAGTTTAGAGTAGTCGTCAAAATGTTAAGTTCAAGTAGCAACTTTCGTCAGGTCAAAGGTCATTTGAGTCCACCAGAGGTAAAAAACCGCTAAAACCTTGTAAACCCTATGTCTCAAGGTATAAAGCACGGATAGTTTTCACACTTACAGTAAATGAATCCTATTGTTTTGTTAGGAGCTAAATGTCTGAGTTCACTGGAAATGAAACTATGAAAACCGAGAGAGTTTGTCGTATGCCTGACGGGCTCGTAAGTAAGCTATGGAAATTTTAAGCCCGGGTCAAATTGATAATTTAAATCGAATTCGTCATGTACCGATTTAAGAAGTTGTCTGATTCAGTAAGTCTTCCACTCCAGGTCTTTGCTCTGTTAAACTGTGGAACATTGAAGCGGTAAAATGGCAAATTATTACAGGGATCAAACCTGCTCCTGAGCGATGACTATGTTGTGCCAATATTGATGTTGGATAGTGTGGTTTGTTTTATGGAGATCTGGACTCGGAGGGGAGGATGAAGATCAATATTGAATTGAGAAAAATTTTCATTTTTCAGTTAAGATGATTTTTCTAGTGATGAATTTTGTGTAAAAAATAAATCCATTATTTGCAGAGCACACTTTGACATGACAGCCTAGCAGCTGATCTTGATTGGTCCTGGACTGCGTTTGCAATAGCCACAATTTCCATCCAGTATTGAACGTTTTACAAGACAATATCTCTGTTAATGTGCACTATTAACAAGCAGTACCTTAATGTGCAAACCTCCAGCATGAAGGGAGTGACTAACAGGATATCCGCAGTTGTCCTATAGGGCCCAATTAGTTGGAAATAGATGTTACCAATGGATAATTCAACTGAAATTTCCAGTTATCTTGTCATCCATTACAAATATTGACTCCAGTTCGAGGGGCGCCTACTCACTCCCCTCCCCACAAAAAGAAAGTTTTTTGTAGGTTTGTGCAATTTTAGCTCCATTGACAGTTTGACAATGCAGTATTCGGTCCTCATAGCCAAATCTACACAATAAATGTGTTTGTCCATATATTATTTTCTTATAGCCTGCCGAAAATTTCATTCAGCTTGATTCGTCGGGTACAAGACAGAATTTCAGGGGACATGCAACCACCAGGCTCTCTTCGCCGAACTACCATCATATAAATATAAGAAAACAACAGACTAGAAAATAAAACAAAGAATTAGACCTGAAAAAAAAAAAAACATGCGAAAAGGAAAGATTGTATTATGTACCCAGACGAAATCGAACCCGGGTCGTAAACGTAGCAGTCAGAGGCCGAGCTACTAGACTATCGACTCTCTATGTATAATTTCACGTTTTAATTTGTTATACCTGTTACAGCTTTAACGGTTCATGACACTAAGTAATTGAAATTGCTACTGTTAATTTATGTACCCGAGTCACCGTACATGTGTGAAAAGAAAGAAAAGAAAATTGAGCCCAGCCTTATTGGTGGCCACGGAATGACACAGTTTTTAGGGATGGTCCACTGTGTACTTGGCTTCCTAGCAACGTGGTCCGTAAGCTAAACTGTGTACTATACTGGGCTCTAATTTAGAATCAGTGACCGGAACTTGAATCACGAATACTTCTCAGACCCCATCAGAATTCCTAAAATGAAAGAAGGAACTACCCTCAATAGAGGAAACATAACAAGGTGAGGAGTTACAACTTACATTTGTCTTACAACTGTACTCAGCCTATGTTTAATCTGTGCAGCCAGAAGACATGCTTAGTGCCAGTGGATACCGTGTGCATTATCGATATCCAGCATTCTGCTGATGTATACGCCCTTAAGAAAACGACTGATTACGAGACTACGTTGCTAATATATTTTCGAAGTTTGATAATATATATTTTTGTTGCACATATAATTTTCTTGCAAACACAATTTTGTTACAAATATAACTTTTCTTGCAAATATATTTTTGTTGCAATTATAATTTTCCTTGCAAATATCTTTAGTTGTAAATATAATATTTTGCAAACTTATTCTTTACATAATATTTGTTTTTGTTGCAGATGTACATTTTTCTTGCAAATATAATGTTTGTTGCTAATATATATTTTTGCTGCGACTATATTATGTGAGTTGCAAATATTTAATAAAGATATCTTCAGCAAATAACATAATTTAGGAGATAAATATTTCCAAATAATGAAAAAGACAACAAATTTTTGGTGTTATTTCATATAAATGGTGACCGAGTCATACCATATTATTTCCACTAGATGATGTAAAATTGCTTCATAATATATTCCCTTTTCTCCCGCCATAATTTAGTGCATACATATTATACATGTAAACACTAAGTAACCTTAGAACTACCTGTGGCTCTAGCTATTCCCAACGGTATTGTTCAGTAAACTAAGCAGGTAGAAGAAACAAGTTAGTGAAATGGATGGAAAATTGAACTATGATAGCAATTTTAACGTGCGCTATCTTCACCTCTCAAATGTTAAGGCTTTATAAAATGCATGCCCATTCACGTTAACCATAAAATGTTCTTACCTTGAATAACTAAGAAGTCTAAGATCTGCATATGTCCAGATATATCAGATATTAAGGCTTTATCAAATGCATGCCCATTCACGTTAACCATTAAATGTTCTTACCTTGAATAACTAAGACCTGCATACGTCCACTGACACGTGCCACACCGTAAACTGGGCACATGTTACGCACGCGCCTGCATGATTATCGACTAGCTATGTGCACTACCCTTAGGGTCGAAGTCCATGCTACCAAATGACTGTAGTCATGCACTGAGCTTTAATCGATGAACAGATTGCATTCGGAAAATTAAAAAAAGAAAAGTCCTTTGTAACTCATATAAATACAAAATATGATGTAAAATGTGGGAATATGTGGAAATCTCTTACAACTGTAGTTTTAACTGAAAGAAAAACACTGCGCAAACTTATACATGCCAAAAGCAATAAATCTTTGCTTGGACAGTATATGGCAAAATTAAATTTTACATGGTTACTGTGGTTCATTATCTGAACAACTTGTAAGAAATGATACTAATCAACCTACGTATGCGTCAAAGAGTAAACACATTCATAATTCTATATGATAAAGAAATAAAGCCAGAACCAATAACTAAGAACACCAAGTTAATAATAGTTAGTATAATAATATTCCTACCAAAGCTGAATTCTGAGAAATCTTTTGTATAATAATATAATTGTAGAAATGGTCAATTTGTTGTGGATGAACTTTAGTATATATAAATAATGTAAACAGGACAGTTTTAATAAATGTAAAATTGAATACAATATACAGAGTTCATATCAAGCCTAACAGATAGAAACTAGGAATGGTAAGTCTGAGGCTGTGAGTTAGCACAAATACACAGCAATATTCAATACAAAATTAGCAGATCCAAATAAAACAAGGCTTAGTTTGCAATTGCATGTGACAGAAAAGAGAATTAAACTAAGTTTTTAAAAAACTCTAGAATGAAATAAAGAACGAAACTTTAATCGAGCTGCGTGGTTAAAACTTCTTAGAAAAAGCTAAAGTAAAATGCTGTAAAAAATAGAAATCTCACATAACAGACTTAAAGATTGCTTTGCTAGAAGACATGAAAGCAATAATACTACTTACAGTATAAACTTTATCATGTTGCTATTGCATAAACCAATAAAACAACCTGGGTACAAAAGCACAGAAGTCTCAATACGACAGGAAAGCAATATTCCATGAAAAGTAGAATACTGGATTAATGATTGGTACTGTATACGACAGGAATCAAAATATTGTGTGACACTTTGATATCAACAAGAAACTTCTGTTTTCATACTGTACATATGATGGCAGCTAATTACAGTACAGTAAATGGTAAGTTAAGATGTCTGTTCATTTCTTGCTAGATCATAAGTTATTCTTTGATTTATCATTTACATTAGTAATCGAATTTCAACCGTACAGTCAACTAACAATGATTACACTGGACTGAAAAGAGCAGTACAAATTGAGATTCTTTGGAACTTATATGAAAAGTCAATACAGCAAACAAGGAGGAAGCTTTTAAAACTGTCTCCTGTTTTTCAAAGTACTACATGGCCAAATGCTAAATCAAGGTGTGAATTATGAGCATATAATAATTAGGAAATTAATTGGGACATCAAAGCCCAAGTTTCAGAAAAAGAAAAACTTAAATTTGTCATATTTGATCTCCACATAATACCTGTACATAGTATATCAACCACATAAACATGTAAGGAATCATTTATAACTCTTCCAAGGGAAGACTGATTGACAAAATGTGGCAAGTTTTACAGCAACCTACAGAATTTAACAGTTCCACCACCCACACACGTATATGCATTATTAAACCAAACTCAATAGAAGCCATACCATGCAGCTTTTCTCATATGTGGGTCATTTGATCCGTATGGGATTGGCTAGACGATCTCGCGTATGCTGAAGAATCTGATATATACTTACATGATGTTTCGATTTACTGTAAGCAGATTATTGGTGGTTCAAAAATACTTGAAAGGAGGCAATTTATGTCAAGGTTGAACAACCTTCAGTTATCAAAGGGGGCAGATTTCGACACAATATCTCAATTCCCTATTAGAAAACAAGGTTTAGCTTTTGTCCAAGGTAAAAAGTCATATACTGCATGCATCATTCATTTCACATAAAAGGAAAGGCTTGTCCACAACGTAAAAAATTAATTTCACACTTTTCCAAATAAAAATCAAAGTTTGGCCATTGTTAAAAAGTATTTTACTAAATATATAAGTACAAGTCATTTTCCATTTTCCAATTCAAAACAAAATTTTTCCATGGTAAAGAAAATATTTCATGAAAAATTACGTGCATCAGTCTTCTCACATTTTCCAAATCAAGCACAACATTTTGTCCAGGATAAAATAGTAGTCCTACAATAAGCTTTGTCTATGATGCAAGAACTGCCACAGCAATTTTCCAGTTTCTACAGATTAGACAATGTATGAAAGTTTAACTGTAGAAAGAAATATTTTGTTCGGTCGTCGTATATTTCTTCTGTCCTGCATTGTCTTCCAAGGAAAGAGTATTATTAAAATGGAATGGCAGTTCGACTCTTCTCAACCCCATCCTGGTGCCTTGTGTTTAAGAAACAATGCTGAACTCCAGCTCGGCTGTTCATTTACTTTAAAAGACCTACTGTACAGTACTTTCGCAAGGCAGCCAACATTTCTTTTGTAAATTGATATGGTCCATACTCCATTGCCTTTTGTAGGGAACTTCTTAAAATGCGGTGCATTTAACATGTTCTACAGTAAATTCTTTCTCCTCTATCTGCTTCACATCACAGTACATCATCTACAGTATTTCAGTACTGTAGCTTTTCTAATCTTTGTAGACATTCACTCCACAGCAATGAAATCGAAAAGTACAGGGTATGCGGACTTGCTAATGACTTGGATTCGGAATTTCACACATGCATTCAATAGTCAACCAGGCAAAACGTTAATTGAATGGCACCATAAAACACAAGGAGACTCCATTTGTATATAGTACGAGCAATTTGCTGTCTCAAAAATATTTTGTAAGCAATTTAGAGACAACAACAGCACAACAGCAAAAATCAGTGAAAAGCTTCCATTTACAGTATAGTGTCTCTGCATTTTCCAAAACTACTACAAAAATCAATCTGTTGGTACTGGTTATCACTAACTCCTTGACCACTTACAGTACAGTCACAGTGCATACTTAATTCTGCTAAATCGCAGTCTGGAATTAAATATCATAAATATGAATAATCCACGGAACTCAACCAAAGCTGTGCAGATAGAGCTTTACCATCATATCATCCTGTAATTAAAAATGAAAAAATAATATTGAAAGCATATAGCCTACTACTTGAAATACTGTACTCTGCATCTGAGTTGGTAGGAGTTATTAGTAAGAGCGGAGGTGATAATCAAAAATTAGTGAAATATTGGGTACATGAGAGTGCAATCCCTGGAAGGGGTTTACCCTCCACTTTGAGAAATTTTTGTTAATTTTAGGGGGCCTATATGCAAAATGGTGGTCATTCTAAAGTGATTGTATGTTTGAAGAATGTCCACAATTTAGTGAATTCTAACTTTTGTTCGGGTGAAAAAGGGGAGTAACAGACGGGTCATATATTGTCTTCAAACCTCTTTAAGTCCAAGGAAAAATTATGGGCGTGGATCCATCTCCAAAAGTGTGAGAGGAGGGGGGGGGGACTTTTTCACATTAGTGAATCGCCGTCCTGGTTGAAGAAGCAGTGGTGGTAACAAGAATTTGCGTCACGGTGACGCAATAAGCTTTGTCTGGGGGAGAGGCCGAAGGGAAATTTTTCTTGAACTGAATGCCCTCAGATGCGATTTGGTGCAAAAAAAGTGTAGGAATTTTCGGGTTATTTTTCTTCTAAAAATGTCGTTTTCCTAGACATAATTGCAGTCTGTTCCATCCTTTTTGAAAAAGTGAGGGGGACTTTTTGACGACGTCCCCCTTCCAAAAAAGTGAGGGGACGCGTCCCCCCGTCCCCCCATGATCCACGCCAATGGGAAAATTGTACACGCAATTATACCTGCGTGAGTCCACAGAAACATTCTTGGACTTTAATAAAAAATTTTCCTTTACATTTTAAAAGGATATCCATGGTTGACAGAGAACAGTATAGAGCCTCCCGGGAGCTCTGAATTAGCTACAGTATACAAAAGAGGGACCAACGGGATCCTCACTACCCGACATCCATATGGGAGGAGATATGATATATCACGTTCTTTTTAGGTATAGCAAGAGGGATGGTGGACGGGCAAAATTCGTTTCAGAAAAGATTTTCGTCGTTATTAAACGTCGCGGTAAAATGTTTGGAAAATAAGCAACAGTAATAACGTACTTTTAATCTTTCAAATCATGTGCTAGACTAGATTAGTAAAAGATCCCATAATGACAAGAGCCCTACAGAGAAGGAGATATACTTTTTAGAAAAATGTTTGCATTTCAATAATTTCTTGTCAATGGTATATGAAATCGGGTTTAAATCCTGTCGTATGCGCGCGAAGCGCGCCGAAATTTTGAGTAAAATATTAGTCCATGACAAAACCTGCATTCAGGACCTGTATCAGACACTGTCACTTTGCCACCAACCTAGGCTATTCAGAAACGAATCTTCTGACTGAGAATTCTTAAAAAACATTTTTGCTCCTTTGTTCCCCCGTGAGTATTTACCGAAAGCTATTGATAATGAGGACAACTCTGACACAAGGCCTGACGCTAGCGGAGAGGGTGAAAATTTGGAATTTGTCAAGAATTCCCAAAACTTATGATAGTTTGAGAACAGTTTGTGAAAGAGAATGGTTAGAACAAATAAACCAGTCATCAAAAATACATCTCACCCTACACCCTCTACAGAAAACTGTAGTTTAAACGACTTTTGGGACCATTTTAAAGAATTGATGGGGGGGGGAGGGAGACACACGTCACTCATTGCCCACTGTGCCGACGCCACTGGCTGTAGCTTAAAATCCTTTTGAGTTCATTTTAAAACTTTTCGGACAGTTTTGAAATCGAATAGGATAAGCACGCCGCTACTTTGCCTTTCCACAGCTGGTGCCACTGTGCACAATAGCACGTCACCTGACAGCTTATCTTCTGTATTCATTCTGCAAGGTATGTATGGCGAAAACTCTGCCTCTCAATCCCTCTAGATTACAAAAAAATTCACTCTTTAACACAAAATTGTTACTAAATTTCACTGCAGCTAGCCGGACTCATACTGCATATGTCACAATGTTTACTTATTTAGATCTCAAGTCAAGGATCATTACTCAGCTATTCACCTGTTTTCGAACACTGTAGCTCTCCCTCGTCGCCAGCCACTTTGAAAGATATCTAAAGAGATAATCCAGCTATAGCTCCACACAACCCCTAAAGAAATATATACTTTTAACAGGTTCTTAGACACTTTTATTCATTTTTTGCTCTTAGTTTTTCTTTCTCCTTTTCTTTTTTCTTTTTCTTCCTTTTTTCTCCTTTCGTTTTTTTTTTCGTGGCAAGGGGGGGGGGGCGCAGGCCCCCTGGATCCGCGCCTGTATCGATGCACATGGACGTCATTAGGCCCAAGCAGAAAGTTATAATTATACTAACCTGTAATTCCATTTCGACAAACATTTTTATGCACGAATCGGAATGTCGCTGTTGAAAATGCCGTTTGTATCGGACTCGACTGTAACGGGTTAACCGTGCGTGAACTGCCTGTTCCTATTGTATTGAAACAGCGAAAGTAGTTACGCGAAGCGCTGGACCGTGGGCACGGTGAGCACGGTGAGTGAGCAAGGCCGCATAAATAACATGTATTGCGCAATGAATGTAAATATGACCCTAGGTGATCCCTCTTCAAAAATGAATATGCAGCATCGTGAACGTTGGTGGGCCAGGCCTATCATTTGACAATAAGTAATTTCATTTAGAAAACTGTTGGCACTTTTTGACCCAAATTCCACGCTGTTGATTACGATCTTGCTTGATTCATGTTTGAAAAGTGTTAAAAACACCCTTTAAGCACATTGCGGTCACTTAGTGATATTTTTGACTCGCAATATTTCCCTTTAATATCGAGTTGATAAGTTTGAATAGTGTGAAATAAAGTATACCATAACTTTAACCAGGCCCGAAGCTGCCAGGCGGGGGCACGTGCCCGACCGTGCCCCTCCTACACTACTGTGCTCCTTGATGGAAAATCGATCGAAAAAATTTTACTACCAATTGACGATGGCCCCGGTATGATTCCAGGCAATTTTTACCAAAACTGATCCCAAAAGGGGTTTAATAATGAATGTATTTTGTTTTCTGTAACATTTTTTTTAAATTACACAATTTTCGCGCCCTACGCGCCCTTTCTTCTTAAGTTACATTTGCTTTTACACCCTTTTCAGATGATGTGCTGGCTTTGTAAAGGTAAAGGTTACACAATTATGCTATTGTTCTTCCGTGCAGACGTGATCCTGGGCAAACACAAAATTTAATTGATGTAAAGTTCTATCCTCGTTTTTTCACCATTTGGAAGATTCTTAATTAAACTCGCAAATATAGTGTCGTCGCTTCTGTGGGCCTTTTAGTTGCAGGACCCCTTGAAGCGTATCCCTTTTATCACCCCTTGCTGAGTCTGCATGCAGGTTTTACCATGGTAAATCATTTTCCTGCAAAATTTTGGCTCTTCGAGTTCAGTTCTCACAATCAAACTTGTATCACCAATGAATATTACTAGCATAAAATTTCTAGGAAAATTTTTCTACCCAAAGCGAGGTGAAGGCTCATAGTTAGATGCGGGCATCAAGGGGTTCTCATATGGAAATCTTATACCTTGAGGAACATTCTTAACGTGATAACTATATGATTAGAGCTACATTTACTAGTACCACAAGCTTACTCACAAAAATTCTCTTCATGCGAAGTTTTGTTCGAAGTAAAAATACCATAATGACAATCTCAATTGTGAACTGTGAATAGCTTGGTGTGCTCTGTCATTCAAATTCCTGCTGAAAGTCCATGCTAGTGTTCCCAATTTGTTATTTCCTAGGACATTTGGGGAATTTTACTATGAATCCTACCAAAATCATACTAGACCACATCGAGCCGGCCATACGCCAGTCCCTGGTCCCCTCTTCGTTCGCAAAATACTCAACTCTTCACCTGCGCTTGGGGAGCTGAAGAAGCATCATCGCGATCATGCCTTGTTCCCTTCACTTGTGGCGACTTTTAACGTCTCGGTATTGTAAGAGAAGGGGAAATTTCTACCAGAAGAGCGAAATTTGAGGGGAGGGGGGAGGGGAGGGCTTCGAGGATCTATGTGCACACTTAATCTATCTGTGTTAGGGTTGAGGTATCATTCCCTTTGGTTTACCCAAACTGTTATCATATAGTGGCACTACTAACTACATTCTGTTACGGCTGGATGTAAAAAGGCAAACCGGTAACAGCAAAAGATCACAGAAAAACGAGATTAAAAATTTGTTCATTTATAATTTAACCCTGTTTTTCTTAATTTTGCACAATTACTAAATCTTAGCTTAGGCCTATTTACAGTTATTTACTTAATATACTTATCTCTACTCCTGGCTGGTGATGCGTAGACTTCTGTAACATCTTTACAGTAGTAGTGGATTTGGTTCCTGCGATAGGCGGATAGGATACACTCGATGGTACGACGATGAAAAGAGTTGTATTCGTTGGCGATTATTTGTTTCTTTCGAACAATTCAAGACCAGCGTGTGCAGTTTTATTCTTGAGCGAACAAACAGTTCACCAAAGAAGACGAAGGATACAGCGACAACGATGATTGACCAGGATTTAAGATTATAGTTACATAGTTACAACGAGTGTGGCCTCCGTAGTAATAACGTTTTGCTGGCAGTATGTCTAAGTCTATCACTCAAACTCATTGTCGCAAGAGATTTCCTTTTATACTCAACAGTCATTGTTTGAGAACTCTCTCAAATATATCGATTCCTGGAACATTCTGGCCGATACTTTCATTTCGACGAAAGGAAGGTTTCAGAGACGATAGATGCTAGATGTAGAGCTTCGAGTTGAACAATTCTTTCCAGAAGGAGGTCGAATCTTCTCCAATTGGAAACATGTAGTAATTTCAAGAAATGTCTGGATCAAAGACCATTTGTCTCGAACATTAACGAATATTCTCACCAAATTGAAGTTTCCTGGAGCTCAGCGAAGAATTTCGACCGCGATTCCTGCGATGCTGTTGTGCCACGTAACAAAACATATAATCTTCTTCAGTGCCCTAACCCCTATGCGGTGTCGGTGCTCCCTATATCAGAATTCCTGGCTACGGGCCTGACTTTAACTTAAATGACTCAAAAATGCTGTTTTTGTTATCCAACTAGTCCATCTTGCATTATTGTATTATTAATACATGTCATCTTCTGCAAGATTATGTTTTTCAACACCCAATTATTGGTAAGTGACTCCGACCAAACCATACAACCACAAGCGGTATCGCATCTACCGGGGAAAGTCAGTGACAGTTTTCACTGGAAAGGATAGCTAAAATAACCAACTGCTGAAAGGGCAAAAAGAATGGAAGAAGAAGCGGGAAGAAGGGATGGCATTTTAATGTAACATGGATAACTTTTTTTTACTTGCAAGATAGAGTACAACATTTTTCAATGTCTTTAAACTGCTAGCCAAGGGCGGATCCTCGGGGCGCAGTTGCCCCCATGACCAATCTAGCTCCCCCAAATAAAAGAAAAATGCACCCCTTCTGCGTCCTAGGAAATTAAGTAAAACTACCACCTGCTGGCGCCCCTCTTCAAACTGCCCCCCATGGTCTAGAGGCTGGATCCGCCCTTGCTGCTAGCTTTCTGGGCCCTTTGCTCCAACCATGGCAGATAGTTGAACTATTGCTAATTCCTTTTAAAAAACTTGATAACTATTTTTGTTTCAATCGATCCCCTGTAACAACATCCTCCTTCCGCACCAAAAATTCCCTTGCATCATCCAGTTCACGGGCCATTGGTACAAATACAGTTACAAAAAAGTTGTCAAGTTTCATATCAATTTCGAGTTCTGTTTAGGGCAAATTCAATACCATTTTCAGATAGCGAAATGATTCATTGTCCCAAGAGAGCTCACCGATTTCCCGCAGCGCCTTCTAAACCGTTTGGCCACTTCATCCTGAAATCGTCCATACCATACAAAGATAAATTACGTACGTCTTCTCTGAATGTCACGTCTGTGAACCTGGTCGGTATAGTGTTCATAGGAAAGCAAAAACCGTTTGTCCCCTGACACATAACCTTATATGTACCACTGCCCACAAGTCCCATTAATCATCATCATGAGGTGTTTCTGCCGAAGGGGACTGAGTTTGCCACTTATGTTTGTCTCCACACTTCTGCTTAATCAAGTATGAACTAACTGTCAGTTAATCCTGTCTGGTCAGCAACCTGTTTACTCAGCCATGAAATGGACTTGCAGCAGATGTTTGCCTAGCCATTGTATTTCCACAGAGAAGTCTATTTACGCTTGAGTGTGTTTGTTTACACAAGAGCAACAGCAAGGAATCTTATCTAGTATTGTGGTTTTCAAACACCGCCGATCGGCGGTAATTTCGGTATAGTAATTTCAGTGGATTTGAGCTTCGGAAGAAACACGGCATGATATTGACTGGCTGTATGTACGACTTAGGCCAGTACAGAGTTACTGTAAAATCATAATTTTTGTAGTCCATTTAGTTTGATGTCCATATAGTCCATGTAGTTTGATTTGGAAATAGTTAAATTTTTCATTCTAGTGCTCAGAATTTTGTTAATGTTTCAGAGCTTCCTGGGGCTTCCCCGGGCTTCCCCGGGCTTCCCCGGGCTTCCCCGGGCTTCCCCGGGCTTCCCCGGGCTTCCCCGGGCCCGTACTAAAGAGTTTCCCCTCGACTCTACGAACGTAAAGAAATGATCGAATGATTATTTTTGTGGTCTTTTAGTGCGTATCCAGTACCTTAAAAAAAGGGTAAATGATTCTATCCATGCTCACAATTTTGATAATAACCCAGAGCTTCCTGGAGCTTTACGCCCTGGACCCCCACAGGGGCGTTGTCCCTGGACCCCACCTTTTGCCCTTAGGCGGTCCCTGGACCCTACGCCTTCAGAGGAACGCTTCTCTCCCGTGACGTCCTCGGCGCCGATGGCTCATTCTATCCTCCAGATTTCAGGATAAGTTTCCGCCAATGTTCACAAGCTCGAATACTTTACCTAGTGGGATCTTACCTATTAAGTGGAGTCAAGTCGGAGTCAAGTCAAAGTTATTACAGACAAAAAACAAACTGAAAAAAGAAGATGTAAGTACATGGATGGCATTGAATTTGATTTACATGGTAACTAATAGTTCAGTGTCTTGTCTTGTTAAATTCAATAAAAAGAAGCTTATCGTTGGTTTTGAAGTCCTGCCCTGTTTTTGATTCCCTGCCGGAGGCAGGCAAGGAATCTATGCGATGATGATGTGTGTCTGTGTGTATGTGACGCTTGTTGTAATCACGATATCTCAAGTTGGGAATGACGGACACTTTTCATATTTGGTACATGAACATATCATGTTAAGGAAAAGAATCCTACCGATTTTGGCTGAAGTCAAAGGTCACTTGAGGTTACCAAAGGTCGAAGAGTGAAAACCTTGTACTCACGGTATCCTAAGATAGGAATGAAGGACAATTTGGTATATGCATTAGTCATTTTGAGAGAAAAAAACATTTTGCTTTTGGTGGAGGTCAAAAGTCATTTGAGGTCACAGAGGTCAAAAACCTAAAACCTTTTAATCACGATATCTCAAGACAGGAATAAAGGACACTTTTGATATTTGAAATATAAATTTGTCATGTTTAGAAAAACTGTACTATTTTGGTGGAGGTCAAAGGTCATTTGAATTCACCAGAGGTCAAAAACCGAAAACCTTGTAATCACGATATCTCAAAATAGGAATGAAGGACAATTTTCATTTTTGGTATATAGATATGTCATTCTTAGAGAAAAACGCCTATTATTTTTGGTGGAGGTCAAAGGTTATTTAAGGTCACTAGAGGTCAAAACCTAAAACCTTGTTATCACGATACCACAAAATGGAATAAAGGACACTTTTCATATTTGATACATAGATTTGTCAAGTTGAGAAAAACCGTGTTGTTTTGGTCGAGGTTAAAGGCCATGTGAGATCACCAGGGGTCAAAAACCGAAAACCTTGTAAACAAGATATCTCAAGATAGCAATCACGGACACTTTTCATATTGTAAAGCGCGCCGTCGTCCTCGACACAGCCAGTCCTGTCAAGGGGTGGCGATGTTGAAGCAGAACTACACACAGAGATGAGGACAGGGTACGGGTACTGTCTTAATCAATTTTATTGAAAATTTGTACAAGTTGATTCAGTGTGATGAGTAAAGAACAAGCTACTTCGGTGTATGGAAATACTTGTAAGTGTAATTCATTACATAAAATCATTACTAATCCAAGCATTCCTAAACTACCTTACAGTCCTGATTAAACACCGTGAAGGACAGCAACATAAGCTACTCAGGAACCCTACTCATGAGACAGTAGCTATTCATTGAACATAACTCCTCGTGACACACGGGCTCGTGACACTCCTGAGCCCTGCTTGCTTGTGAGCTCTACTTAGTCGTGAAAACTACTTACTCGTGAGAACTACTACTTGTGAGCACCACTTACTCGTAAGCACTACTACTTGTGAGCACTACTTACTTGCGAGAACTACTTACTCGTGAGCACTTTGACTCATTTTAAGAATCTTAACAGTATTAACGATGCCCATGATTTTCCTTCTCTGAAAAAGTTCTCCTTATCTGCAGTGAGTTATCCCCGGAATGATTCTATCACTGAAAGTGAAGTTACGGCCGAAATCAGAAGGCTTAAAAACGATAAGTCTCCAATGAATTCTTAAAAAATAGTCCCCTTCCCCTTATTAGTGTAAATACTAAATTGTTAAATATGGTTTTATCCACGGTCATTGTGCCCAAGGATTGGACGTTAGGTTTAATTCACCCAGTTTATAAAGGTAAAGGGTCTCCTGAAGACGCTGATAATTATAGAGGTATCACGCTATTAAGCTCAATAGGTAAACTGTACATCTCGATCTTAAACAATCGCTTTTAAGACTTTTTGGATAATTCTGGGTTGCTAGGAGACGAACAGGCTGCCTTTAGGAGAGACCATTCCACAATTTAACTTTAAAAATGGAACCTACTGCCTTTGTGCTTGGTGCTCAGCATAAGCAATGGAGTAGGGAAAACAAGCCAGTGAGCCACAACTGGAAAAAGGCCGTGGTCGTCTCGACTTGAACCAATGATTGGTTGGAAACCGGGACGTTAAACCTCATCTAACTCACTAACTCGACAATTGATCACAGTTTTATGCTCCATGCTATAATCTACTATTATTTAAGTAAACGTAAACGTGTATATTGTGCTTATATTGACTATAAAAAGGCCTCGACCTGGTTGACAGAACCTCCCTCTGGACTAAACTGGCTGCGAACAATATAAATGGTAATGTATTGGACGTAATTTACTCTATGTACAAAAATACGAAATCATATGTTGTTAATATGGGAGAAAAATCATCCTTTTTTGACTGTAATATAGGTGTCAAATAAGGGGAAAACTTGTCCCCAGTCCTCTTTGCTATTTATTTAAATGACTTCGGTAAATTTATTAGTAATTATCACGATGGTTTAAGTCATTTGGCTGACACAATGAGAGTTCATTTAAGCAATGATGATGTTGAAGTCTACCTTAAATTATTCACTTTGTTGTATACCGATGACACTTTTGTCTTAGCGGATAACGAGACAGATTTACAAAGGGCTTTAAATGGTGTGAAAGATTATTGCAACACTTGGCACATGACTGTCAATACAAGTAAAACGAAAATTATTATCTTTTCTCTGCGCAAGGTCAGACGTATACCCTCATTCTATTTTGGTGATGATACCATCGACGTGGTTGATGATTATGTATATCTTGGTATTACGTTTAATTTTAACAAGGCAAAATGTAAACAAGTGAGTCAGGCAAAGAAAGCTCTTTTCAGTTTGCTTACTAAGTCATAATACCTTAAGCTCCCCGTTGATTTATTGCCCCAACTCTTTGGTCAGCTTGTAATTCCAGTTTTTCTTTATGGGAGCGAGGTTTGGGGTTTCGAAGATCGTAGGCAAGTCGAGGCTTTCCATCTTATTTTCTGTAAACAAATTCTGAAAGTGAAGAAATCTACGCCAAATTGTATGGTTTATGGGGAGCTTGGGAGATACAACATGAATAGAATTATTGAGTGAAGAATTGTTGCATACTGGGGTAGACTGATTTATATTAAGGATAATAAATTGACAGGTATGATGTATAAATGTCTAAGGATTTTGCAAGAAAAACATTTACAAATCACCTTAGATTTGTCGGATTAAAAGTATTTTTGAAACAACTGGTATGCCCTTTATTTGGAATTATAATTATAATTCAATTGAAACAAACTGGCTCGGCAAAGCAATTGGGTTAAGATTAAATGATATTCATACTCGAGAATGGATTTCTGATGTCAACAATAATTCTCAGTGCAAAAATTGCATGATTTTTAAGCAGGACCTAAAGCTTGAAAAGTACCTTACCACTCTTCCTCTAAAATATAGGTTAGATCTTTGTAGGCTCCTTTGCAGTAATAGTAAAATTCCCACTGTAAGTGGTAGATACCATGATATAGATCTCTGTGATCGAATATGCACGTTATGTAATCAAAGTAAACTAGGAGATGAATACCACCACTTGTTTGAATGCCCCTCATTTTCCAGAGAAAGGTCTAAGTTCTTAAGGCCATACTATTATAGAAACCATAACACCCTTAAACTGTCAAATTTGTTTAATACAGGTAACAAGAATGTTTTACTTAAAATTAAGTTATTTAAGTACAAAAATCATAAGTAAATTTTGATTAATAACGTACTTAAGGTGTGTTTTACTGCCTAATGGGCAGGTTGTTGCCATTTACAAGTAATATTCGTTCCTTTCTGCTTTTCCTTTTTCTCTTTCCTTTTTCTTATCTATCTTTTCTCATTATCTTGATTCATTTCTATGTCTGTATATCCGATTTCCTAAGGTAATTCATGTTTATGTATAATCTATGTATTTTTGAGTCTCTTTAACCTCCTCGGAGGTGACATGGAGAATGACAATAAACAAACAAACAAACAAACAAACTACAATTTGTAAGCACCACTTACTCGTGAGCACTACTTCCTGTGAGAACTACTTCCTCGTGAGCACTACTACTTGTGAGCACTACTAACTCGTGAGTGCTACTTACTCGTGAGCACAAGTAGCTGTGAACACTACTTACTCGTGCGAGAATGATTGGATGGCCTAACCAGGTGATAAATTTGTTAAACTTGTCTAGAACATAGAGATAGTTGGGCCATATCGCCTTCAAACCACTCGAATGAACCAATTATTGGCCACTGCCAAGTACATAGGTGGTAAGTTTTATCTTCTTATAACAGCAGACTGACTTACACACGCTCCTTAATAACAGGTACCAAACTACTACTAAATTTCTCAAAGCTTAAGGTTCAATACTGCCGTACTTTCCAAAGTCACAGGTCACAGACATATGCTTATAATTCGCTAATATGCTACCGTGAATGTAATGCTTTTAATACATGTAAAGATACTGTACGCTAACCCGTACAAAATATTTAAGTCCTAACTTTACTATACCACAGAGTGTGTCTATGAGGTGTCGTAGCGATTACCGAGTCTAGGCTTCGGGCCTACACAGCAACAATGACGGCAAGTTAATAAACACTGTAAATACACGTTTACTCTGAACAGAACTTAATTTTCTGTACTGAAAGATTATTTCACTCTTCTTCGCTTGAAAGGAATAACTTGCCACTCTCTTAATTTTCTCTTAAATATTACGGCTTAAATCATGTTATTTATTATAGACCGTGTTGGTGCAACGTCTTTCCTTGGCCACCGCTTGCTCTTCACTCCCAGTTAAAACACGAGGCTTAGCGACAGCAAGCTGGCGGGAATTCTGGCACGTGACATCCGGACCCAGCAGAGGAACAATAAAACAACTTCACTAGAGCGTGATAACTCCCACGACAGCTACTAATTAGAAGTACGCGAGTGTCAAGGGTCATTTTACCTACCGAGACAGATTTAAAGTACCACGCAATCTAGAGGGCGCTTAACTAGTGTTTTCGCTACAATATTTGGTATATGGATTTTTCATGTTGAGAGGAAAAACCGTATTATTGTTTTGGTGGACGTCAAACGTCATGTGAGGTCACCAGCGGTCAAAAAGCGAAAACCTTGTAAACACAATATCTCAAGATAGCAATGACGGACACTTTTCGTATTTAGTATATAGATTTGTCATTATGAAGGAAGAACCCTATTTTCTTTAGTGGTGGTCAAAGTCATCTGGAGTCACCAGAGGTTAAACTGCGAAAACCTTGTAAAAGGCTTGTAAACACGGTATCTCAAGACAGCAATAACAGGCATGTTTCATATTTGGTACATAGATTTGTCATGTTAAGAGGAAGAACCCTTTTTTGTTTTTGGTGGAGGTCAAAGGTCATTTGAGGTCACCAGAGGTGAAAAACTGAAAACCTTGTTGACATGATATATGAAGATGGAAATGACAGACGCTTTTCATACTTTGTATATGGACTTGTCATGTAAAAAGGAGGAACTCTCTGGCTTTTGGTGGACTTTGTAAGTCATCTGAGTTCACCAGAGGTCAAAAACTGAAACTTTGCAAACATGAAATTTCAAGGGAGGAAGCACAGACACTTGTCTGTTTTGTTATTCAAGTTTTGTTGGGGTTCAAATGTCAGTGAGGTCAGCAGAGGTCAAATTGTGAAAACATCTTAATATTGGTACAGTCAAGAAGTATAAATATGAGGGATGAACCTCAGTTTTACAAAGCACTCCCTTTCGACAAGGAATCACTAAACCTTTGGGCCTTCTGGTATGAGGTAAACTGTCTCTTATGTACTTGACAGAGGCAAAGAGACTTTACATCGGCTATTATGTTGAGTTCAGGTGTGAATGTGTTGCTATTTCAAAATCTTGAAAGCTAAACTTACTACAAACGCTAAAGGGTTATTTCAAAAGAAGACTATCACCTTCCTTTGCCTCATTAAGTTTTCAGGAATGCACCAAGGAAAGCAATCCGGCCACAAATGATAAATACCTAAGGACGGGAAAGCAATAAAAAATAAGCATATATTTCATCAGTTGATAACTCAGTAGAAACTTCAGCCAACTTAGGCAATATTGATATGAACATGATTGTTCAAATGTTTCACTTTATGAACAAAATATTTTTGTACAGTGTCTAGAATTATTGTTGTTTATCACTCTCGAACGTTTATCGGTTTCAATATATAAATATTCATATTGTAATACGACGCTTAAACTGCAACGTTGTTCAACGCCCTTCTCACTTTTGCACAGTAAGTCAAAGGGACTTCTTTGAGTAAGTTTTAAGCGAAAGAAATCACACATTAATACCCTTTAACTTTGGTCGTGTGAAATGCATGGTAATCAGACTTGTTTTAATCGACTTTTCGTTGAATATTAATGATTTGTGTTTGTTGTGCTCGTAAATAAGAATTGCTTAATAGTGCAAAGTTCTTACGCAGATCGAATGAGAATTCTTGTGAAAGTTCGCGGACGTTGATATTACGAGAGCAGCCAATATAGGTGAGGAGTAACACACGTTCTTTGGTAAGCTATAGGTTCTACCAACTACAGGATGGTACTGAAAGTGAAATGTCTGTAAAAGGAGCAAGGAACTGTTATTTAACCTTGTTATCCTTTATGCTCTTGCTCACTAGCACAAAAAACCTTAAAGGCATTGTCTGGTCATTTTGTAGGGCTTATATGATAGAGAAAATTGTTTCATTACATGTCTTTAACAGGCGTAACAAAACTCCATTCCTCATTCAAGATACCCCTTCTTGAAGAATGGTTACCTTTGTCAAGAAACACCTCCAGGTCACACAATGTGATGGCAAGTCGGCAAATTGCTGAAAATACCTTCTGTTATTCTTCATAATCGAAAATCTTGTTTGTACTTGAAATTGGTACTGTTAGAATGTTTAGATATTTTCCGTGTAGACATAGAGTAAAACTGTTCCATAATTATGATACACAGCCAACAACACACCCCTCCTGCTGCGACTGCCTTGCCACATGATGTTTAATTCACACGGAGAAGCAAATTATGATACCAGGCTAATAATTTCAGTCTTAACAGGTACATCTGCCAAGGAAAATGTTTAATTTCCCAGAAAATTTTTGTAATAATCTATGCCATATTCATGAAACCTAAACCTAGTCGGTTACTACATAGATCCAGGGGTTGCACCAGGTGAGGGAAAATTGTCCAGTTTCCTCGGGGAACCGGTGCGATAAAATATTGAGTGCACGACAACGGTCAGTAGCCCCGACGGTTCACTTGATTTTGCTCTAGAAGAAAAGCGGATTCTTTAACAAAAACCAACATTTTTTCAATTTTCTCTGCGAAAACCCAAACTTTTTAAATTTCCTATAAAAAAAGCCCCACCTTTTAATATTTACTCCGATAACTAGCCGCAATTTCGGCCCTCTTCTTGCGCCAAAAATTTTATCTTCCCTATCCTGTCGGCAAACATCGCCTCTGTCGGTGCTGGTGGTTCTCCCCCCCCCCCACCCCACATCGCATCCCGATTACCAAGACTCCCACGTCTTGATGAGAGCTAAAGTTTCCCTTTTTACCTTCTTAAAAAGTACAATTTATCAATCACAGAGTTAGGTTGTAGCATACTCATGTCATATCGAGGCTAGTTGGCTGCTAAGTAAAATTTCATGGACATGTCCCTAGATCTGGTTATTTAGAGAGATAAATTTCGTCCGGAAACCAACAAACGTCGGACTGAGTGGAAAGCATCTCATCCAATGTGTTCTTCGGATCCAGTTCATACCAAAAGGAAGATCGTAACATCTCAGTTTCTTGTCTTCCTCGTCTTTGTCATCAACATCATCATCGACGAGTCCTGCCATCTCTTTCCTCCAATTAAGCCCTTTTTCGTCTGCTGTGCCTGAGGAAATCACATTTTTGAGACAGTTTGGTTAAAGCGCGGCAAAATTCGTTTCACTCACTACTTAAGCTAAGATGCTTAATATAGCCTATGCATAGCATTTAAAATGATGATTTAACAATTTGTAATACATGTAATAAGATCATTAGACCGGCTGTGATACGTTACGGTATAGGCGTGCGAGCCAACCTCTTTAGTTCAGACAAACATTCCTCTGGAAGATTTTGGCAAAACTCGAATAATTTTCTCGAGTTACTAATCCTAAGAGGACTTATGTCCTCTCATGGTGACCCCATGCTGGAAGCTTCTTTTTTATCCTATGATACCTAACACTACAATGACCCATTAGTGCCATGAAAAGGAAAATTTGTAGCAAGGAAACAATAAATTGAGGGACTTTGGCGACGAAGAAAAACAAACTGCTTGTTTGGAAACAATCAATGTATACTAAAGCAAATTTAAAAGTCAAACACAATTCTCAGTGTAGCTTAGGAATGAGGGTGCTACATGAAGAATTACCCGCCTATAATATCTGCACGATTGCAAGCTCTCTTTTCGCGTCACGTCTACGAAGAGGGTGGGGTATCCCAAGATATGCTACTAATAATCGTCTTATTTTGTGCTATTTGATGGTTTTATTTAGCCTGTCATTCTGTTTCCCCGTAATTTTTAATCAACATTAATGAATAAATTGAACGAACAAGAGAAAGGACGTGTAGCAGAAGATACCAGCTGTGGGCCTATTGACAAAGGTGAAAAGGTAGCACTTCCAGACGCACATAAGCATTGGCGAAGGAAGATATTGGCTTTTAGGGCGGCCGTAGATTTTTCGCCAATTAGGCTATGCTTCGGTTGGCTTAGGCACTAATTTTGGTCCGTTGCGTGGCCTTTAGACCCTTATAGAAGTTTTCAACGGTCACAAGCTACCCTCATATGAAAGCTCAGGAGTAAGCTTTTCACAGTGGCTTTAAATTTGTGCACCATGACCATCAGCAGAGATTTTGAGCTAGGAGAGGTAGTATAATAGGGTGGTGGCTCCTTTTTTCACTTCATTCAAATAACATGTCGCAATGCGGAAGGATATATTGCAAAAAAGTGCCTGAAATACCTTCAGTTTTCTATATTTTGCATGATGAATACTTCACCACAGATAATGTCGTAATGTCACCTCAGTTAACCACCCTCAAGTCTGCGTAATTTGCACCTTTTTATGCGTCCCTGCGTTTGTATACAGCAGTTTGGATTATTTCTTTGTAACTACATGAAAGTGCCCTCCGTTCTTCCTCCCCTTTGAGGAATTTTTGTTCATTAAAGATTGTTTAGATGGAAAATGGTGCTATCTTTGTGATATGTTTGGAACTGATCATATATAGCTGGAAAATGTCCATAATTTTGTGAATTCTAATTTTTGGTTAGGTGAAAGAGGAGAGGCGTTGTCTAGAGAAGATACGTTGTCAACAAATCTTCTGAAGCCCCCATTTTGGCTACCTACCTCCTGAAGCCCCCTTTTGGTTACTTTACTGGCTTCTATTCGGGGAAAGGTTTTACACAAAAACACGTGCTTGGAGTCCACAGAAACATTCTTGGACTATAACGAAAATTTTCCTTTCCTTTATTTTGCATTAGAAAAGGGCATCTAAGGGTGGCAGATACCTGTGTAGAGCCTCTTCAAAGCTGGATTAATTATATAAAATGGAGCATGACATTATGCTTATTACCTGACATCCAAATGATAATATTGAGTATGAGCCTGAGCACTTTACAGCTATCGTATTTTTACTAATTTTATACGAAAATCCAGACGAACAGCTTCCAGCAATGGGAAATGGGAGGGAGAGTATAGGTGCAGGAAGGTAATATTATACCTCCCTGATAGGTATAGCAAAAGTAGTAAAGGACTAACAAGCGCGTTTCAGAATGCTTTTTCGTCGTAAGTGTATTAGCAGTTACCTTCTATACCGATAATGGCTGGGCGCAAAGCGCTGGGTAAACATTTTTGAAAAATGTGTAACTGCAAATACGTACTTTCAACCTTCCACATCATGCTACAAATTAACTCGAAAGATCCCTTTTTGATGCGAGGCCCCTACATATGTTTGGGGATGTATCTCTGTTTTTCGGAAAGTGTTGTGATCAGAAAACTTCCATGCATTATTACCTTAATAATGGTGATGAGATGGAGTGCAAACCGTGACAAATGGGCACGAAGCGCGCCGAAATGTTTCGTTAATAAGATTTCCATGACAAAACCTTCATTCAGGCTCTGCGTCGAGACACTTTCATTTACCCCAAAAAACTTTCATGCCACTCAAAAAGCCAGTCTTTTACCTGGTAATTAGGAAACAGCTTTCAACTTTTGCTGCTGTGCTTCTCCGAAAGTTGTTATCGGAAGATGCTGATAATTACGAACAACATTGAGGTAAGGTTTGAAGCGCGCAGAGCGCAAAAAAGTTTGACAGCGTAGGATTTGCGAAAATTCTGATAGTTTTAGAAACATTTATGATAGAAAATGATTACAATACTCTCTAAATTCAAAAGAGTGAAATTAGGGATGACTCCAAAATTAAGATTGAATATTCACTCTAAAAGAGTGAGAATGACTCTTTTTCGATTGAAAATTTTCACTCCAAATTTAGAGTGATCCCTAATTTCACTCTAAAAGAGTGATTTTTCACTCCAAAGATTTTAGAGAGTATATCCATCACTCGGTCGAAAACACACCTTACCCTACCCCCTACAGAAATCTATAGCTTAAACGCCTTTGGGGGATCATTTTAAAATTTTCAGAATTTTTTATGAAATCGATTGGGGCACGCGCCCCCGATGCCCCCCCCCCCCGTGCCGGCGCCTCTGAATTGTACACAGAATTCTTGTGTATAGCACACAAAGTTTCACAACTTAAACTGACAACAAACAAGTTTTTATTTAACAAACCTGGTACTATGTTATCCAATATACAGGCACCAACGCCTCCGATGAACATACCACTTCCTAAAATTACGTTTAAAACCTGATCCACCACTGTAGAACCTGTAACAATTAAAACAGCAAATTGCAGCTAAAACATCATTTTGACCGTAGAGTGTCCAAATCAGACTCTTCAACTTATACATAAACTTCAAGTTCCTGCGAGGTGGATATTTCAGTCAATTACCAATATAGGGCCCTCAGCCATGTAGAGGGGGTTTCAGGCCTCATATTATGGTCTTCCTTAAATAGTTGCAAGCAAGAAGTTCTTTCATTGTGAATGTGTATGAGGGGTCATGAGTTTTATCCCTCATAGTATGGGCTTGCATTAACAAAAAATGATTTCATGGAAACAAACTGTAATCTTTCAGTCTCCAACTATGAGGGGCCTTGGATTTCGTCCGTCATACTAAAAGAAATACATCCATTTTAAATGAATAGCAATCATATTTGCAAGCCATTGGGTGGAAGTACTAAATTTCATTTGAATTCCAGTTACACAAGAAGCCACTTTCATCATGGAAACGTTAACTGAATTTTCGTTGTTGTAAATTATTATGAATTTTGCCAAAATAAGGAAACGTAGAATAAATCATGGAAAACACTCCATATGTGTTTTTTGTCATGAGATTTGTAATACTGTAATTTTCAAGTGTTCTTTATTCTTGTGCAACATTTTAGCTCATGCCTAGTTTGTTGTAGGTTTTTTATTTTTTCTCAGAAATTTGTGTCAATGAAGGCGAATTATCAAGTTTAAGCTTTATTTTTAAGTAATGGGATCTTAATGCTACCTTTTTCATCAGAACAAAGAAAAGGAGACATTGGTAACCCCCTGTTGGTTCGAGAAAGGGATATTTTTGGAAAATCCGTGCAATCGTGTTAGGGGTTTTCTTTCAGACTCTCAAAGGCCCCAAAGTAAAAAAAAAGCCTCAAATCCTCAACTCTTTCTACAGGTAGTCTTTCGTTCGAAGGCCGTAGACACAGAACCAACAGTTCCTTTTGGTTAATTTGGACCTGTCCAAACTTTTTTAAGTTCTATAACCCTAATTTTACCAGTTTTCATTGGCGCACGAGATACTTTTCCTAGGTCGGCTGAGCCGTGTTCACTCCCGCAAACGACGGAAGAAATTGCTCCATGTCTTCCCAAACTTTACCTAAGAGATCGGTTTTGCCCGACCGAGAGGTGGTGGAGGGCGAGCTGCAGCAGGAGCCCCTGGCTTGAACGCCTATGTACAGTTTTCACAGACAATGATTTCCGCCGGGTCCATGTAAGTTCGCCGTATCCCTCCACTGGCCCCCTTAAAATCATAAAGTTTCTGGTCCTATTGCCGGGCTAAAGTCTCTCGGTAACAACAATAATATAAAACCATATCCTACCTATACTTTGACAAATGCTTATAGGCTTATTCCTTGATTGATACAGCGTTACTGTAAACCTTTGGTTAAAAAAATGTTGTGGCCCTGAAGTTTCCATATGTTTAATCCTTAAGTCAGCAGGCCCCAAACCTGTTTGTTTAATGGGCGATGTTGGCTTTTTCATTCGAATGAAACTCGAAGTGAAATTTATTTCACTTGAATAATTGTATGACTACGAAGATAGTGGTATTGTTGCCCATGGAGAGGGTACACTGAAATTTTGATTTTTGAATAATCAAGGATTTTCGTTTTCTAACAGTGTAGATTTACGAATTGTTAAAGTAATCTGTTCTTCAAGGGTTGTCCTGAACGGAACGCCCTATTCAGGGGTAGAGGGCGTGGTCTTCCCACCCTTCTGACTACGAGCATGACCAGACTGTGTTTCTACACTTGTGTTTCGAATCCATTTTTGATCTACAAAATTAGCATTCGTATTTTGTCTTACATTTCGTTAAAGTAGGTATGCATCATTGTGAAGAGACGCACAATTCGGTAGGTTTACCTGTATTTATTGCTCCGGGGTTCTTTACGAGGAAGTCAGGGATTCCGATTCCCAGAAACAGCGCAATGCCAAGAATAAACAGATTCCTAGAGGAGTCCACTTTAATAAACGCCAAATTGGCAAAACCGATAGAGGCAACCATTCCTGGAGGAAATAAAGGAATGTTATATTTAAATGAAATACAGAAGTGTTAACTCAAGGTAAAAAGCTAATAATTCTGTTGAAACTTTATTGTGGAAGCCCATTTCAAGATCAAATATTTCAATCAGTGTATGAGATCTGTGACGTTTTCAAAGTCAACATATAAAGCTAAAAAATACCTCCTTGTATTATTAAATACTTACCTGCTATACGTGGCTAAGGCAAACTAAGTAGGTAGGGCGTTATGAAATAAGTAGGCCAGTCATTTGAACTTCCTCTTCTTTGGTACTGAATCTTTTAATATCATGTTTACAATTGATTAAATGAAAAATTGAACGATTTGTGACATTAGTTATACAAATTAGTACCCACGGGAAAATAATCATGGAATTATTTTTCGATTTTTCCAACTTTAAACCCACCCCAACCGACCACCTATTCACTCCTCTGGGTAGCTTAATTTAGAGTTAGGAATAAGATGCTCCCTTAAGGTTTCATTGGATAGCGTACTCATACATCTGAAAACTTCATCGATTAAATAAAATGTTCACTTTACCAAACGTTGTCGCCATAATGCCTCCAATAATTGGTTCCGGCATCCCACTATAGAAAGCATTGAACTTGAATATCATTCCACTGATAACAAATAAACCGGTAGCGCAGTACACTGTCACACGACTTGCTACCTAGAAATAAGGGTGAAACATCGATATATACACTTGAATGAAATGAAATCAGACCTCTCGTGCCATAACTTCTTACTGAAAGAAGTTAGTACGTGTTAATTTCTTTTTAATTTTGCTGAGGGTGTCGGGCGGAGGCTGACGATAACAAAGTGAAAAACTTAGACAACTACTACGAGTAGTACCGTACATGAGATACATAACAATTTCACATTTTGACCTTTTAGACGCATAATGACCTTTGACCTCCACCTTAATCAATCGAGTTCTGCTATTCACTATAGGCGTTAGCACCTTGCTGCCGAGTATAAAGATTATCAAAGAATTTAATCCTGTATCAAATGTGGAAAATCTACAAGAATAGTATGAGATCCTAAGGTTAACCTTCTTTGAAATAATATTTTTAGGAGTTTTTCAGAATTTGACTTTCGGGTGACTTCAAATGACCTTTGACTTCCACGAAAACAACAGGCTTGTTACATTCTATGTGGAGCATTGTCATGCTACCTATGGGATCCATCAAGCTTACCTCTTATGAAATATCGTGTTCACGAAATATTTCATCGTCCATGACGCGTCTGGCCACCACAAGTAATTGGTTTTTGTACATCCACATGCTAAGTAAGAGATCCCTCAGCGTCATCCTTCTGGAGATAGCGAGTTTACAAGCAGTTCATAAGGTTTTGCCTGAAGCTTAACGCTCTATTCTTAACCTTAGTATACACTTGAGGGTTATTGCCATATCATGCCTAAATAAGAACCTGTAGGGACTGCTGATTGCATAATCTTTAACGATATTTCTTTGAAGTCGAGAAAGACTTGAGGTGTAGACTAATCAGCATGAGATAAAATGTAACCACAAATATATGTAATTTCATTCAGTTTAGTTCATTAGACAAAATGTCTCTTTTTGATGCAACATAAAAGGGGTGTCAGGAGTTTTTGAAAGGGGGCATCTGCCAAAAAGAGTTTTGTTGTACGGAAAGAATATGTAGCCGATATTACTGACACAGATATTGTGATTTCCAAACAATCGGCCGTTACCGAAATACCGAAAATCGGTCCAACACTGTTAAAAGCTCCTACTCACCTTTGTGATACTCATGATGGAGATATTGTTACTGTAGGATGTAAATCCGGATGGTGCACCCCAAAGTCCAGCTGCTATACATCCCAAGCCTTCCATCGCGACACCGCGGTTTATGGCGTGGACAGGTGGAGGCGGTGTATTGCTAATAAATGCACAGGCGTGGTAATCTCCTAAGGATTCGACAACACTTGCCATGACACCACCTAAGATACCAACGAATCCAGCAATGCTCACTTTTGGCACACCAAATTGACCTAAGGAAAAATGAATAATTTGAACTCACTCTTTCTGTTGGTACCAACACTTCATAAGGGATGGGTGGATTTGATTACAACAAAAAAATTAATGGTTCAAATTTCATTGTCCTTCACTGTCATAAATTGTTGAGGAACAAGGGAAAGGGTACAGTTAGTAAATTTTGTAAGTGACGATAGTACCCACACTAAATTTTTTTTATTTAAACAATATTGTGACAGCTCATCTTTGTAGGTAGAACAGATGATCAATGTACTTGCAGGGCTGGATTGAGGACACCTGATGACTTAAGCACAACCCGCTTGTCTGACAAGACTTTAAGAATCAATGAGTCCCCCTTGTGGAGAAAATGGGCGCAAGTTTCTGTGGGTGAAACCGCCACATAAAAGAATCGAAGGCGTGTTTGCACCGAAGGACTGGGCATCCCAGAGTCCTTAACTAGAGTTCTACTGGGTTTTCGGGAAAACATGTCCTGTGAGTATGAAAATATCCTGGTTTTGGAAGCCTTAGCAATCGAACTTAAGGCAAATACCAAAAACAATGACTTTTGAACGAGATGGCAGAATATTGAAAAAAGGAAATTATTGTTTTAAAGTGAGTATGGCAATGAGCGAGTGGAGGGCATAATTGCTAGACTAAAATGGAAAATTATACTGTACCCTCCTTGGTATGGTGCCCAAAGCACTTGCTTAGCTTGTTTTATAAATAATCCAAAATAGTCCAGGGATGTATGCATGTACCTGGGTATGGGAATCGAAACCAAGCCGATTCTCGTAGTGCGTCACTGTATACATCAGTTCTAGCCTTGTAGCCATATTCTGACGGATCGTCAGGAAACGCCCCTGCAGCTGTCAGAATCAGACACAGGATCCATGTGATCACAACTGAGAGGAGAACCTGAAAGGGACAATAATTTCTTATGATCACCATTCTCTAAAGGGTAGGGTGGGTAGGGTGGAGTGGGGGACGATAACTTCCATAGAACTGGGAATCAGCGACTGAATATTTGCAAAATACTTTAAGGACAATAATGTGTTTTCAAAAATTTCCATTCTCACTGTCTTTTTCTGCATATCTTAATATTTTGCTGACAAAGTAGTTCAAAAGTAAGGCTTCAATAGTCTAGCTGTCGTCAGAAGCATATAGTTTTATTTGCATCAGTTGAGGTTGACCTGGGCTTCGGGAACCCCAAGAGGGTCTTTGCCTGGATATGTAACAAATCCATTTGGGTTGTTTCAATATTAAGTATTTGAGTGTCACCGTACACAAGGAAAAGGAAAAAATTAAACCTATAGACCATATCACCTTCTCAACCTACTTCCGACGTAATAAAGCAATCCCGTTAAATGAGCATTGGCAAAAATGATTAAATTAATCAAGCTCTTAGTTTTTAAACTTTGGTTTGCGATCATGGAACTGACAACGGATCTCTGATGGTTCAGAACCATTGATTTACATCAAGTTCTGCTACTAGGCTATTTAATTGACCTAAAATTAAAGGTACAGCTTACTTCGATGAAACTGACAGGAACATTTTTGTAGGCCTAACATAAGTTTCCCACTAAAAATATATCTCTCTACCATTTTCTAAAAGTTACAAAATTTGATTTTATGAAAGATTATCCCTATAAAGTCTGAAGCTTTAAAGGGAAAATGCAGTCCTCCCAATTTAAATTAGTGTACCCTGTCATCCTAATTCAGGAATGGCTCTTATCAATCATGCGACAATATTTTTGTTACCAATTTGTTAAATTCGTGCAGAATAACGCCTTGGTTTACCTTCAATATTCAATGTTTTTATATAGAAACATAATGAAAGATACTTGTGTGTAAAATAAGAGGAGATTTGCAAGATTATGCAGATTTTTGAAAATAAAATTGGGGCAACTGCTTTCGCCCTTTAAATGCATCCTACACAAATCTAACATAGTGTACCCCAAAATCCTTATACCAGAATTTCTGTCAATTTAGCACTCGATGTAATCCGAGAGCTATAATTAAGAAATAATAATCAATGAATAAACCCTACTTAAGTAAAAGAAATTGGATTTTCAAGGATGACCGTTGGAGAACTATAATAAACGAAGTTGATTCCTTTGGAAATAAAAGCTTTACGTTAAAAACGTAGCAACGCTTGGAGATGGCTCTCCACAAACTTCAACCTTTTGACAATATATATATATATATATATATATATATATATATATATATATATATATATATATATATATATATATATATATATATATATATATCACGAAAGACGATACTACTAAAAGCGATGAAAAGCTGAGTTCCGGAGCTGATTTTGAACCGCCGTCCTTGTCGCTCAACGTGCAGCACGCTCTTCCAACTGAGCTATGAGAAATTTAACTTAAATACCAGACCTGATCGTCCTCCCTCAGTACGTCACTTGAATGCTCCGCCCAGCTAGGACATATATATATATATATATATATATATATATATATATATATATATATATATATATATATATATATATATATATATATATATATATATATATATATATATACCAATGCGGTCGTCACCATTTCGTGTCAGCTCTCCGAAGGAGAAACAAAACTTCTCTCGAAGGGACTTAATTTCTGCCCTAAACCAAGGCAGACTGACACGCAAAAATTGTCTTTAGATATGGAAGCCTTCTTCCGACGCTTACGTCGTCTGGAGTATTTTGCCGACGAAGACGGTTCGAATACACCACCACCGGACAACGATATATCGTCTCAATTCAAAGCAAAAAGCACCTGGAACCCACCAAAGGGTCGTTGTCCACAACTCGAATCATTCATTTCGGCCATCGAAGAGGAAGTGAAAAACCACACCTCTGCCCCTGATTTTCGTGACTATCTCACAAAATGTGAACGTCAAGCCATGCGAAGTCTACGGCGTCGTGATGATATCGTTATCAAGCCGGCAGACAAAGGCTCTGCGATTGTTGCCATGGGGACTCAATTCTACAGGGAGGAAGCCTACAGACTACTTGGCAATCCCGAACATTACAAACGTCTTGACTCAGATCCCACTTTGTCAATTGCAAAGAAAGTGGAGGCGTCCATCCAAAAGATGGTTCGCAACGGCTCTATCGACCCTGAAACTGGTCCGAATCTCCTCCAGGTAGATCCCAAACCGGGCCGTTTCTATTTCCTGCCCAAAATTGACAAAACGGGCAATCCAGGCAGACCTATTATCTCCGGCAACGGGACTGCCACGGAGAAAATTTCCAAATTTGTTGACCTGCTCATTCAACCCCTGGTTCCGTCCCTTCCTTCCTATGGTCAGGACACCACGGACTTCATCCGCAAAATTGGTGAGATAAAAAATCTCCCACAGGACACTATTCTGGCCACTCTTGACGTGTCCTCGTTGTACACCAATATCCCAAATGAAGAAGGCATCTCCGCTTGTACAGCCGCCTTCAATCCCATTCGGGGCAAAACCCCCACCAAGAAAGACCTGGGTGAACTGATGCACCTCATTCTGACCAACAACAATCTCATCTTTGGCGATCACCACTATCTCCAAATTCATGGTACCGCCATGGGAACCAAGATGGCTCCCTCCTTTGCAAATTTGTTCATGGGCAACTTCGAGCAAAAATTTCTGTCTCGACAAAATTTGAAACCACAAATTTGGTTACGTTTTATCGACGACATCTTCATGATCTGGCCCCACGGTGAAGATTGTCTAAAAATTTTCATTGAGAACATCAATTCGTTCCATCCCACCATCAAATTTATGGCCGACTATTCTAAAGTCAGTGTCCACTTCCTGGACACCACGGTAACCATAGAAAATGGTTCACTAAAAACAGACTTGTTCAACAAACCCACGGACAAGCACAACTACCTTCTACCGAGCAGTTGCCATCCCCCGCACTGCTCCAGAAACATTCCGTACAGTCAAGCACTTCGGATCAAACGCATCTGTTCCTCTGAAACAGATTTCTCAATTCGCACAAACGAACTGTCTGGCTACCTCCGCAACCGACAGTATTTCCGGGGTTCTGTTGAAAATGCCATCAAAAAGGCAAAAGATACCCCTCGTTCCCAGACTCTGACGTACAAAACTCGTCAGCGCAATTCCGACAGAGTGCCACTGGTTACTGAGTACCATCCCGGTCTACCACCACTTGCCAAATTCATCAAAAAACATCTGCCCACCCTTCAGAGTACGGTTCGCCTAAGGTCTATCTTTCCTCATCCCCCCGTTGTTGCCTTTTCGCGTCCTTCCAATTTAAGGGACATTTTGGTTCGGGCAAAATTTCAAGACAAAGCCTCAGTCGAGGAAAACAACGAGAATTTTGGTTGTTCACCTTGCCCTTCCAACTGCAAGACGTGCGCTCTGGTTGACTCTACTAAGAGTTTCCAGAGCAATCAAAATGCACGCACCTTCAAAATTAGACAAGCAATTAATTGTCTTTCCAAAAATGTCATTTATCTCATATACTGCAATTTATGTGGAGTGCAGTATGTTGGGGAATCAAAAAATTCCCTGAGAATGAGAATGACACAGCACAGGTCAGCAATTAAAACCAAAAAGGTTGAACAGCCTGTGGCAAACCATTTCAATTTACCTCATCATTCGATCACTAATTTACGTGTCATTGCCATCGACCAAAACGATGCATGGACCGACAAAACTAGGAAAACCAAAGAAAATTTTTGGGAACTTAATCTCAAAACCACAGTGCCCTTCGGCCTGAATATCAGAAGCGACTTACCAGCTCACTGATGTGTCACACCCTAGTAATCCGATTAGACCTCTTCGGTCTCTCAATTTGCCTTATTGAATTGTAAGGGATTATCTTGTTCTTGGGGACCACACCCAAGTAATCCGATTAGACCCTCCCGGTCAACACAATTGATTAATTGCTTTAAAAAGCAATGAGTGGGACCATTGTTGCCACCTATTAAAAGCTTCCAAAATTTCAAACTCCTTGTCAGTCTCTGACCTTGCACTGAAGAAGAGCTAGTATTGCTCGAAAGCTCTGCAAAAAACAATTTCTGGCTGTTTTATTTACCGAATTTCAAGCCTTCCGCTAACTTGTATCTCTTCCGAGATCCAGCCATTCAATTTTGTAGCACTGTTGTTTTACAGTTTCTTCTTTACCGATTACATATATATATATATATATATATATATATATATATATATAATATATATATATATATATATATATATATATATATATATATATATATATATATATATATATATACCTTATAAAACTGATTTTACCATTCTGATATCAAACCACATGCAGTAAAGTTGAAGACTTCTCGCATTGGCAATTCTTACTTAAAGAGCAGTGCTTGTCGATACACGCATATCGGCCAATCCATTGAGCACTTCCACGAATAACATGATGTAGTCTCGAACTAATACCCGAAAATCCCAGTTTTGTTGAACATAACAATCTCGTTTCATTAATGAGAACAGTTCCAACGGTGCCGTGAATTCAGTACAAGAGTATAGTAAGTCGCACATACTATTCCCATCCAAGTATACCGTGTCGCATTGTTGTATGTTTCTTACTTTTGGGATATATTTTGGGAATTGGGATATTCTTCAAAAACACTATTGCGGTCACACTTATCGATTCTGGAGAACGATTGTCCTTTGAATTTGCACGTTATGCAATTAAAATTGGTACATTCATGGTCGATATTATCGCTTTATATAGGCCCCCATACTCGGCACAGCACCCAGTATCAATTTATACATTTGTATCCGAATTTGCAGATTTTGCAAACGAACTTTTCTTAACAGCAAATAGGTGCTTATTTATGGGTGATTTTAATATTCAAATTAATCGTGACTTAGAACCAAGCACAATTGCGTTCGTTGATGTGTTGAATACATTATCCTTGAATCAGCTTGTTATCGGACCAACCCATGTATCTGGTAACACCCTTGACTTGATTTTGATCCGGGAAAGCAGTGATTTTTCGATCACAAACGTCAGGAATGATTTCTTTCTCTCTGATCATAGGTTCATATTAGCGACTCTATCAACGTGTCGTCCAGTTCTCGTGCGGAAACGAGTCCAGTTTCGCAGATTAAACTCAATAGATCATGAGAGTTTTAGAGCAAGCCTAAGTGATGATATGGAAAAAATTTTGAAACTTGAATCTCTTGATGATATGGTTACTGCTTACAATTATCATACCAAGAAGGTGTTAGATGATCATGCACCTGTTGTAACTAAACTAATAACTGCCCGCCAAGGTGTTCCATGGTTCGATAGTGTTGCATCACAATTAAAAACTATGACTAGGAATGCCGAGCGACATTGGCTGAAACATCCGACCCCGGAAAATCATGGTATATTCCGTTCACTCCGAAATAAGTATAAAAACCACGTTGAGTCGTCAAAAAGGGCTTTCATTCGTCAGGAGTTTGAGTCATGTGGCAATGATACCCGGCAACTTTTTGATACTGTTGCCAAGATCACTGGAACTAAAAATTCAAACCCTCTACCAGAGGGTGTGTCAGATGAACAACTAGCCGAAGACTTCTCTAAGTATTTCTATAACAAGGTAGATGTTCTACGCAAAGACCTTGATCACTATCCTTTGTTTATACCACCTGAGGTGGAAGTCCCGGCTTTTGGTTCATTCTCTAATGTGGATGTGTCAACAGTATCAAGTCTTATCCAAAATGCCAAGCCAACTACTTGCACTCTTGATCCTTTGCCGTCGTCTCTAGTTAAAACTCACTGCGATATATTCCCACCGGTTTTCTGCAAAATCATTAACACATCTCTGTCTACTGGTGAATTTCACTCTGACTGGAAACAGGCTATTGTCAAACCTCTTCTCAAGAAAAGTAACCTAGATCACGTAAAAAAGAATTATCGCCCGGTTAGCAATCTCTCTTTCCTTTCCAAACTGGTGGAAAAAGCCTCTCTAATTAGTTTTTCCAAACACATGGATAACCATGGTCTCCTTCCATCGTACCAAAGTGCCTATAGAGCATACCACAGCACGGAAACACTGCTGGTGAAATTACATAACGACATTATGTGCAATATGGAACGAAAATCTTTAACCCCATTAGTTGCCATGGATCTAAGTTCAGCATTTGACACAGTAAATCATCAGTTGTTGCTGGATATTCTTGAAAGATGTTTCGGTGCTTGTGATGTTGCTAAAGAATGGATGTCGTCATACTTGAATGGCAGACAATTCAATGTTTGTATAAACAAATCACTTTCTGTGCCACTTAAACTTGACTTTTCAGTACCTCAAGGTAGTATTAATGGTCCAGTGTATTTCACTTGTTACTCCAGTACAATGATTTCTTGTGTCAGGGATGACCAGCCCCTCATCGGTTATGCCGATGACCACAGTATTTACTCTAGTTTCAGAGCAGGTGATGTTTCTTCTGAAGAAGAGGTTATTGGCAATCTCTCTTCAACGTTAGGAAAGGTTAAAGACTGGATGCAATGTAACCGTCTTAAAATGAATGACGAAAAATCTGAATTTATTATTTTTGGTAGCAAGAACCAATTACCAAAATGTATTACTAACGTTATTACTATTGGTGATATTCCCGTGCATAGGTCTGACAAAATTAAACTACTTGGTGTGTTTCTGGACGAGTCACTTAATCTAAAGTATCACATAAATATGAAAGCACGGGCGGCTGCCCTTGCTATGTCTAACTTAAAGAAGATCCGTCATTATCTGGACAGATCAAGTTGTCTCAAACTTGCTAATGCTACGATTTTTTGGCATATGGATTACTGTAATGGTCTGTTCTTTAATCTCCCAGAGTCTACGTTGCATCCTCTCCAAAGAATTCAGAACCTTACTGCTAAATTAATTCTCGGTCGTTCCAAATTTGACAGTGCCTCTGAGGCTTTGAAAGAACTACATATCCTGCCTATCAAAGCTCGTATTGAGTATAAGATTCTCCTTCTTGTGTTTAAATGTCTTCACAGTTTAGCTCCAGCTTATTTATCCGTGTTGCTTGAATTAAAATCCTCCTATTATTCTACTAGATCCTCGGAGGGCTTACTTCTCAAAGTTCCCTTTACTAGTCGCAAATCCTTTGCGGATCGTGCTTTTAGCGTCGCTGGCCCTAAGCTTTGGAATGCCCTACCGATATATTAGACAGTCTTCGACCATTGTTTCTTTTAAAGGTGCTTTAAAAACTTATCTTTTCAATAGATCGTTTTCTTGACTCTTGTTTTTGTACAGCGCCATTGAGTGTGGTTACACAGGAATGTGCGCTATATTAAGTTTTTCAACCTTAACCTTAACCTTTACTTTGTTAGCACGTAATGACAATTGACGAGATGAGAACTCACCGGAAAAAAGGTGAATACTGCCAGTTTATTACCTCTCGGTAGGGGGATATCGTACTTATTCAGGAACTGAGAAAACAGTGTCACTAGAAAAATGCATCTGGAATTGAAAACAGAAGAACCTGTTTAAAGTTCTCGTAGCGATTAATGTGGAGACCTTTTGCCCTCAAAGGCAGTAACTTGCATGTGTTTATAAGTACAAACCTATTGCCTATATGTATATGCACATCAATTCCATTGAAACAATATTAATAAATAATAAAAAATAATAAGTAATAAATTTCCACACTTTAATTGTATGGCGCCCAGCCGTTGAAACAAACTTGTATCATTTAGCTAGGAGACAGTGAATAGTGAACACTCCGGGAACATGCACGAAAGGAGTGCTGTGAAGGAGGAATGATTGGTGTCATAATTGTAGACAGTCAGCAAATCGTCCGCTTTTATGGACCGCTTTATACTCCGTGCTGTTAATTCTCATTCACGCTCTCGATTAGTCTCCGTACAGTTAATTTTTGTTTACGTGGGATGTAACGAGCAGAATGGGTTGAAAATTTGCTCTTTTCAGTTGTTTTAGAGTTCAATTTATCGCAACCTGAGGAGTGAATGTAGAGTTGGCGAATATTGCTTTGTGTGATTTTTACTTGTGTAAATATGTATGTCAAAGGTATCAAAAACAAGAGGGCTGATTTTGGAAGTTTTTATTTTACTCTTAACCCCAAACTTAATAGAGTTTAACGTATCTACTGCGCAATTACAGGCTAAGATAATAATTTAAACAAAACTTGGGTCATTTAACAGTCTTCACACAATAAATTTTCAAACCAGAAAGCCCAAAGGCTTAGTGATTCCTTGCCGAATGGGGATGCTTTGTTGTACTGAGGTTTATCCCTCAATTTTTTCTTTCTTGACTAAATCATTTTAGGATATTTGAACAATTTGACCTCTGCTGACCTCACATGACCTTTGAACCCCACCAAATATAACAAACAAGGAAAAAAGGAAGGATATTGAAAGGGATTCGAAGCCGGGCCGTCTGTATGAGAAACTGAACACTTTCCACTATGCCATGAACAAACTTGTTATATTAATGGAACTTCCAATCATGCAATAGTCACATCATTCTTTATGCATGTTCATAATTAGGGACCTAAATTAGAAGTATTACTGTAATATTATGCTTGCGAAAAAGCAAATGTTTTACTCTGTAATACATCTTTAGAAATAATCTTCGTTGGTAACGAAACGCCGGACACAATTTAAAGGGACCTCCCATTGTCTATTTAGTTTACGAGGTTTTTCAGAGTTCCTCTGCTGATGACAACAGATAACCTTCGACTGCTAGCAAACCCATAGGGTTCTCTCTCTCTCTTAAAGCAAAAAATATTCCAAGTATTAGAAGTATCCAACACCTCTGTCTTGATATATCGTGTTTTTCAATGCTTTTGGTCTTTGACCTCTGATGATCTCAAATAACCTCTGGCCTCCAATGGATCTTGGATCTTGAAAATTCTTGGGAAATTTTCCTTTTTGACCTCTGGTGACCCCAGATGACGATCTTGGGAATTCTTGCTTTTTAACCTTCGGTGACCTCGTATGACAATCTTGGGAATTCTTGAGAAATTTTGCTTTTTTTTACCTCTGTTGACCCCTGATAACAATCTTGGGGGTTCTTAGGAAATTTTGCTTTTTGACCTCTGGTGACCTCATGTGACAATCTTGAAAATTCTTGGGAAAATTTGCTTTTTGACCTGTGGTGACCCCATATGACAATCTTGGGAATTCTTGGGAAAATTTGTTTTTTGACAGCTGGTGACCCCAGATGATGATCTTGGGAATTCTCGGGAAATTTTGCTTTTTGAAATCTGCTGACCCCATATGACGATCTTGGGAATTTATAGAAAAATTTCCGGTGACCTCATATGACGATATTGGTAATTCTTGGAAAATTTTGCTTTTTGACCTCCGGTGACCTCAGATGACCTTTGACCTCTACCAAAAACAATGGGGTTCTTTTTCTAAACATAACATATCAGTATACCAAGTATGAAACGTGTATGTCATTGCTATCTTGAGATATTATGTTTACAAGCCATTTACAAGGTTTTAGGAGTTTTAACTCGGGTAACCTCAGATAACCTTTGATCTCTACCAAAACAGTAGGGTTCTTCCTCTCAAAATGACAAATCTATATACCGAATATGAAAAGTGTCTTTCATCTCTTTGTTGAGATATCGTGATTACAAGCTTTTCAGTCTTTGTCCTCTGGTGACTGCAAATGACCTTTGACCTCCACCAAAAACAATAGGTTCTTTTGCTTAACATGGCAAATCTATGTACAAAATATGAAAAATGTCCTTACTCCTACCTTGAGATATCGTGATTACAAGGTTTTCAGTCTTTGTCCTCCGGTGACCTCAAAGACCTTTGACCTTTACCAAAAACAATAGGTTTTTTGTCTTAACATGAAAAATCTATACACTAAATTTGAAAAGTGTCGGTCATTGCTATCTCGAGATATCGTGTTTACAAGGTTTTCGGTTTTTGACCTCTGTTAACCCCAAATGACAATTGACCTCCACCAGAAACGATAGGCCTCTTTCTTCTAACATGGCAGATCTATATATCAAAATTGAAAAGTCTTGGTCATTTCTATCTTGAAATATAGTGTTCACAAGCTAAGCGTCACATACACACACACCCATACGCACACTCAATGCCTTACGGGGTACTGGGGAAGGACCCTGTAGGGAATGCAAGGGAATTTCCCAGCAGCGAAGCTGCCCGCGAAGGAACTCAGTAGACGGACATGTTTCAGGGCGGGCTGCGCTCCAAGGCAGACACGTGCAGCCGCGCGTGACTTCTGTTTGGCCGAATTTTCGGGCAGCTACGCCAGTTTCGAGCTCCGCGTGAGCTAGGAAAGACGTGCGAGAGCGGAGCTCTCACTGGCTGCCCGCTAAAGCCGCGTTGGTGAGTACAATTTGCTTGCAAGCATCAATGGTAACATATTTTCTGATGCTTGCTATCCGACGATAATTTGCCAGAGCAGATCTACATTTACTTTGTATGAGTGATTTCATCGTAAGGTTCTTATCCAGGTGAATGCCCAAGTACTTTATAACATTAACTTTTGATATTTCACAGTTATTAAGAGACAATGGTTGAGCAACGCATTTACATAATTGCTTAGCAAATTCAAACTGAATAAACTCAGTCTTGGAGTCATATTTAGTATAAAAGCCAGTTCGAAGATAACATATGCGCTTGCGTTAGTTACCTTTCTGTTGAGGTCAACTAACAACGGAAGTATGAACACTTACGCATACGTCCCTGTAACATCCGTGTTAAACTTTACGGACTGGGCTCAGCCTGAGTAGAAATAGGGAAATAGGAATCACCCAATGGACAAAATTGACTCTCGAAGAATATCATTGTATGTGTTCAATATTATGCTACGATGTATCTATCTTTCACCCAAAAAATTTCACGATTGATATAAACGCATTTTTATCCAAATTCTAGCCTACGCTACAGTAACTTTAGAAGCGCTACAGTGTTTGTGCCTATAGCGTAGTGCGGGTTGAGGTAAAGTCCGTAAACAACCAACATATGGTAGTATCTACGGAAAGGATCGGTGGTCAGTATAGTAACATACACAATGCATAACACAGGCTAGGCCGAGTCAAGTCGCCCCTCACAATGTCACTCCATAAGACTCACGTGCAAGTTGCGGTAATGGATACTGTGTAGATAATGAATGGGGACGACTTTGCCTGTATTAATACAGATTACCAGTGAACATGGAGATCACATTTCCGCATTTGTGACAACTCGAATCTCATGTTGGTTTTTATAAGGAGGACGGATCTCTTTCACCTAAGTTTTCCCAAATGATCAATACATTTCGAGTGAATACACGTCGCTTATCGTTAAATATGCACGCAGTTTACCAGTCTCGTAGTAAGGCACATAGGCGTTGCATTAAGGTAAACCAGTTTGCCCAAATTTCTAGCAGCTTTAGAAACCTTTGTGAAAGGAATATTTCAATTGAGAAACATTTCAGAGTCGAATGTCATCGATTCGAAACAACCTTTCATATTTAACAAGTTCTGAGGTAACTGTGAAGACAGATAACCTAGAATTACCATGGGTAAAACTATCGGCTCTCGTATTGCTACCGCCACGGTAATTTATGTAGCCTAACACTCTACAGTATACGCAAAACCATATAGTTCAGGCCTATGCCATGGGCGATCGTTGAATACAGTAAAGTGATACTGTTTGACCTTTTGACCTATTGCACAATTCTGGTCCTTGATGTATCTTCGAACTCCCACATTGTGTTCCATTCAGGTTTTGACTTGATTTAATGACTTTTCGAGAAGACTTGTGGTGGACAATTTAGAGTCACTGCATCCTCCTATTAAACTTATCTTTAGTGCATGATCATCGGCATACCAGTGAAGTTTAACAATGTTAGGATTACATTTCCGCATTGTAAATGCATAGGCGAAATATAAGATTGGGCCGGCTACACTTCCTTGAGGAACTGAAAAATCAAGATTCTCAGGAGATGAATAGTCATTTTCAAGTTTCACCTTGAACTCTGGTGGTGCCAGGTAACTCTTGAACCATCCAAGGCAATGGCCTGATACATCAAAATTTGTGGCAAGGGCATTCAACAACACCGAGTGATCAACAGTATCGACAGCTGCACTGAGATCCATGGACGCAAGAGATGTTACTTTTCGATTTTTTATGTTCCACAGTATGTCATGAGTTAATTTGAGGAGTGCCGTTTCACATATGAAGAATTTACCATAGGCGGACTGGGTAACTGGGAAAGCGATTGTGTTCTTCACAGTATGCCATGAACTGTTCCAACTTTTTCAAGAAGTTTTGACAGAATGCTCAAGTTACTTACTGGTCGATAGTTAGACAAAGCAAGTTGGAGGCCGGAATTTTTTTAGTAGTTGGTCTTACCACGGCAATCTTCCATTTTTCCACAAATACGCCTTGCCATAGGGAGATGTTTATGATCTTAGTAATAACTGGGACATCTTTATCAAGGATTTTTTTCAACGTTTTGGTTGGAAGTATGTCTAGTTCAGATGACTTAGTTGGCATTGACAGAGTGATTGTAGCTAGTCTTCACTCACTGATAAAAACTTTGATAGGGTGAGATCAGAGAGTTGCTATTTGACAACTCCCTGGTGAGGTTCACTTGGTCATAAGATTTGTACAAACTTTTATCACGTAGCGCCTCCTTGATTTTGAGGATCTTTTCTAAAAAGAAATTTGCAAATTGATCGGCGAGATGCTTATCACTTTTATGCACTGGCAAAGCATTTTCCTTCCTAACTCTCGTGATGTTGTTGATCAGAGAATACCACCCTTTAGAGCCCTTTCCACACTTTATGATCATTTCAGGAATTGTTTCTTTTTCTCAGCAAGCAACATTTGTTATTACGTTTCATTTTAAGTACCGGATGATGGGATTCATTTTTGTGGTGTACCCAAATTCTTTCCCCTTGTCTCACAATAACGCTTTGTTTTATGTCATCATTAAACCAGATTCCGTTCCTTCTTTCTGTAATTCTCATAGTAGTCACCGGTATAAGTTAGTCTAAAGCCTTAATTGTTTTTAAGACAGCCTCTACCAAACAGTCAAGATCATGTACATCGGAAAGGTCATCGAAATTAAGTATTTCACAAACTTTACTGAGTCTAATTTCTTAAAATATTTCGGTCGTTTTGATTTTTTAAACATTACGTCATCTTTCCTCAAACTAAGGTCTGTCACAACGAAGCAATGGTCAGATATGTATGATCCTGGATAGCAGTTTGTGACTTAATATCGGAAATTTCTGGTACATACATTTTAGCAAGGATATGACTTCTGTCGTTGGTTTCGAAGTAGACAAGTTGGTCAAAACCAAGAGCTTCCATTGGCTCGGTTAAAGTCAGACCATAAGAATCATCTTTAACGTCAACGTGGATGTTAAAGTCACCCATGATAAAAGAGTTTTCAGTTAACGAAATTTTCAGTTGATAAAACCTCAAAAAAATTCATCAATGAACTGAAGGAATTGTCCGTTGATGCTTGTGGGAATAAGAGATCTGAACACCCCTAAAACATTTAGTGCAGTCTGCTGAAATTTCACTTCCCAATGAGCATATTCAAATGTTCCTTTTTTGGCACTCATGATAAGGCGAACGGGTGCCATTTTAATAACCTGTTGTCAGCCATGAACAGAGAATTTTACAAAATATTAAATGATATAAAATCTTAACACAGTGACTGCAGCCAACTCTGTGCTTTATCAATATGCACTACTGAGAGAGTTTCCGGGGGTTTCACCTGGACTCCGCCAGGGGCCCTTATGAAGCACTGCATGCCCTTTTTGTCTTGTCAGAATTTAAGGACAGACTAACATAATAATTGAAAATTTACAATAAACACTCGATTTTAATTTGAATGACCCGAAAGGAGGACCCTATGGAAGTCAGTGACCTAATCACATACCCACACTTACAAGGGCCCGCGAACTCCACGCTTGTGCGCGTGGTGCAAATTTGGTGAAGGTGCACTAGGCATTACCCATCGTACGCCTGTCAAAAATTTCTAGATCCGCTCCTGCTTACAGCTTTAGATAGACCCCTCTTCTTAAAATCCCCCGTCCGCCCTTAATACAGTACTTACAGACTGGATATACCCCAATGGGTACCACAGGAATCTGATGCCCATGGAAGAATCTCTATGCTGATCAACAGAAGAGTGGTAGTGATTGTGATTGGACGAATAAATCGCAGTAACAACCCAACGAGGCCTGTAAAACCAAGGAGAACCTGGGCTAAAGATGCAACACATATGGATCCTTGAATCTGGAAAGGAAAGAAAAATGTATTTCATGTTAGGAAGTTTATGGAAATTTCTAGCTTGAAAATGTCATCTTAGTAAGTGGTAGTCACCTGGTATCAAAGCCACAGAAACTATCAGTTAACAAACCTGCTGCATCCTCCCGTAGGCCACTTCTTTAACGAATTGCCTCTCTTCTATTGTCGAGTTACCTTGAAAAGAAGGTGGAATTTTACAAAATTGAATATCTTCCTCCAATGTAATCATGTCATAATATTCTGCTTCTCGGATAACCGCCACCCCCTCCTTATCAGTTCCGAGTCCCACCTGACACTCCCCCAGACAGCTCCCACCGGAGAATTCTCACCAATTCTCAATCCGGACAAACTTCAACCGGAAATATCCCCGGGGAAGTTCCTTTTTAGGGCTACTCGAATTTTCTGGCCGGTAAATTGTGTCTGAGGGGTGAATGTCTCAAGTAGGAATTGTCCGAGTGGGACTCACCCGAATTTGAAATTGTTCCGGTAAAAAGTGTACGGCGGCAATTTTCATTTGGGGAGTTGGGAAATATAACCCCTGGGAAGTGTCGGGGTGAGGAGTTGTCAGGTCACGGATATTTTAAAAGCTTAAAAGCTAGCAAGGACATATTTAAAGGGAAGAGGTCCTCCCTTAAATGGTATCTCCTTAAATATGAGCTTTTGGTTACAGCTTTAATTAAATGGAAATACATGAAATGTGATTGGTGAATCAGAATTAGGGCCCTTTAAAGGGGAAATGCAGTCACCCCAACTTGAAGTAGTGTAGTAGACTGTCCTGTTTCATGATTGGCTCTTTAGAGTCATGTGACAATATTTTTTCTCCTCAAATGTGAAATTTACTAGAAGTAACTGATTGGTTTACCTCGAATATGAAATATTGAAGTCCTAAAATATTATGAAAGATACTTTGAAGAGAAATAAGAAGAAAATTGTGAGATTTAGCTGTTGCTTCAAAATAAGTTTGGGGCGACTGCTCTTGACCTTTAAGTGAGGTTACGACTGTACGTTTATACCTGTTTTCTTCACGCTTTTCACAGACAATAAAGTGCAAACATGTTGAGAAATGGCTAAATAGCTGATCTATATTTTTATCCCGCAAAGTGCCTTAGTATACATACTGGTTTGATATGTAGTTAACCATCGAAAAGGAGCGTTAAAATCAGATGGCGGTTAGTCAGTTAGTGTATTATTGTTTCGCAAAACTGTCTTCCAGATTGCCGGATATTACACTTCCGTGTAAATTGCAATGATGAATTTTCATATTGAGCTTTTATGGTGTATAAATTCCAACTTTTCAAAACGATAAGCTGACCTCAACAAATTGGTGTGGCCTTTGTTTTGCTTACTTGATCGGAAGCAGCCCTCAAACCACTGTATAGAAGCTCGGCTACCAATTCTGGACTCGTAGTTCAAAGTTCGAGAACCCCTGACAAGAATCAGAAGCTCACAACCCCCACTCTAGCGATAAACTCCAAAAATCACAAATTAAACTGCATTTACCGTCTGCCTACCAGTGCATTTAGAAAGGACCTTGATTAATGTTAATTAGAGATCAGGGAATAATTCACAAGCTTAAACAATTTTCTCAAATTTCTGTTTTTCATTTGTTCTTAGTCCTAACTTACTATTTATCGGTGGCGGGCATGGCCCTTGGAGGCCAAAAAGAACGAACACCGGTATAATGAATGATGCGCTGCAACCTTGAATAATTGGTAACCTGTAAGGATAGAATGTTTCGTTCAAACATGCATACATTCATATTACCGACCATAACGGACACATCGCTCTGATATACCTTTTATTAACCACATAAAGTCAGGATTATAAAAGCCTTGCCTCTGCCAAGTAAGATATCTACTTGGTCTATATCTATGTTGAAATTGTAACATGTTTGAAGTGAAATGAGTAGAAAAAACGGGGAAAGGTCTACATGACGGTTGGTGCCAGTTTGACCGTAGTAAGAGTAAATTCTTCAGTTATGCTATTCAAAACAGAGTAAACAAAATTGCTCTAAAATCAAAGTTTAAGATTTTGACGGTGAAACAATCACAACCAATTATCCTTTCTTTTATTTTCAATTTTCGAAGTATTGCTTGACATTTCTACATTTGAATGCTATAAGAATTTCTTTTGAGGGAAGGAAGTTGACTATTTCATTCTTCTTTCACTGTCTTCGTTAGTAAAAATATAATAGTTGAACTGATGTGACCTATGTGATTGCCTGTACCAAAAGCAATTGTTAGTTTCGGGAATAAAGCAACATTTTCCTGTGGTATACTTTAGTTCTCTAAACATTTGCAGAATATATAGGTGTTCAAGTCAACACTTGATATGATCTACATAAAACAGGCCTTGAGAAGGTTGACAGAGTTCTTCTCTAATCTAAACCTCAAAGAGTCTATACTTGAAGGAATACCTGGTCCCTAAAAATGACTGAAGGAAGGTTGTGATCCCAGCGACAAAGAACGAAGTCCCTAGTAGTTGATTCAGGAGTTCCCGATCAACGTCGAAGCAAAGGGGTTTCGCTATAACAAGAGGAACAGCAAAACATCCACTGAAGGAAATCGAAAAGTGCTGCAAGGAGAAAATGAACAAAGATTCAAAAAGAGAAATGAAACGAAAGAAGATTGTGCATTTTATGATTGGTCGTCAATATTATTTTATTGTTATTGACATCTTACAACATATTTTATGAAGCTTTTCCCGTGTACAACTTGTACACCAATTAAGCTAGGTTTGGAGTGCATAAAACGCACACCTGTGTAGAATATTCAGACAAACCGTCAGGGCCGAAACTAGACGGGAGCTGTAGGGGCTGCAGCCCCAGGCCCAATCAAGAAAAGACCCTCGAAAGCATTGAGAAAGTTATTATTACAGGCTACCTCTTTTTATTTTCTACGTTTACAGGCTTTTTGTTTGGAGTGAGGGGGTGTGCAAGGGGTCCTTCAATGCGGTGTGTTCTCCAAATTCGGGTAATGTATACTCTTCGCAGCAGGTGATGAATATGTATCTCTTTAATTTTACACGTGCATAGTAGTATTGCAAATGCATCCATCATAGCTGCAGGCGCTTAAAGCACGTTTACCGGGAGAGGATGGTAATATATTGATACAATATTAACGGCTCTGCATAAACTCAACTGCAAAGAGGAAATGCATTAGTTGCGTGAAAATCCTCGTGCCAGATGAACAGACTAACGTTGCAAGCGTGCCATACTAATGTGACGACGATATGTGCACATAGGCTCTTGTCCGAAATTTTTAGTAGTGTCACTGAAAATACTCAGGGCCACCATCAAAATTCCTCCCGAAAATGCCTCTCAGACTGTCAGAAATGACATGTTTTGCCTTCAAAGATGCATCAAGTTATTTGTTACGTGGTGCCATGTCCTAGAGACCTACACTCCTAAAGGAATATTAACTTGCAAAACCCCAATTCCACAAGACAACATTGAAAGAGGAAATACGACTGATATGGTTTGCTAGCTCTTTTCATTCGTCGCTTTACACAGGTAAGTAGAGGTAGCTGAAATGAAAGGAAGTTATATTTTGATGAGCTGGGAAAATCCAGGACTTGAAGAGAGGGAAAGGAGCCATCCCTGGGGAGTGAAATCATTACACAAGAGCACCGAAAGCGTCCTCATGGCGGGGCTCCTCCGAGAAAGTGATTTTAACGTGTACCTAAAGTTAAGAATAACAAGAATATCATTTTAGAGGTTGAAAATGATTCTCATTCGTTCAACTTGGATTTTCCCAAGCTTACTCCCTTGCTACTATATAGCATGTGGAAATTTATTCACTTAATTTGAAATACCCGCCTGCACAATAAGATGTCCTTCTTGTACAAATTACATTATCTGCTTTTGTTTCCTTTTGAATTAAAATGTTAATAGACCTTGAAACATTTACTGTTTTCTTGCATAGCATGTTGTACCGAGAGGGCTTGAATAGTCAAGTCACCCTATTGTTGTAAGACAGTAATCACATTTTGGCATAAGGTGCTGTGGCTTTCGAAAGTACAAAAATAAAAAAAAACACACACGCACACACAGGCACCCACGCACATACATACAAAGACGGTAATTTGAGTTGCACAAGATTGTCATCAAAAGCTACTGCGCAACCTACCATTTTAAAACAATTAGCTACTATTACACTTCCTCCTTCAGAGCCTGTGTAAATATTCCCTGGGAACACGGCCCTCTGACGTCCCACCGTACATAAACCACCGCTGCTCTTATAGTTTCGCTCAAGAGAGCGTCCCTTCCCAGGCCCTGCATGGTGGGCACTTGATTTTGGTTACTTTTTGTGAAATCATTACAGCCCCCTCCAAAATGAAAATAGGGTCTTATCTACCCATAAATGTGAAACAGTTTATCCATCGGCTCCATACACAGTGGCAGAGGTTTTGAAACGGCAGTGATGATGGAAGGCTGTTGTTTGATTGTGGTTTAAGAGTGATTTTCATACGTCTCTGATAAGAGCTCAGCCTAGCTCAGGCCAATTAAGTTTTTCCGGCTCTGGCAGTGCGTGGAACTTTGAATCAAAATGGGCACACCCACCGGTATTTCAATAGGGACGGCGCCTGAAATGGGTACCCATCAAGGGGAGATTCTTATCCGACATCAGCCCCACGATGGCTGAGGTTAAGGTAAAAGAATATATCATTCCAAACTCTGTAATCGGAGGAAATCGCAATCTGAACACTGTTCAAATTCGTTACTAAATTTGTAACCATGCATGGATGGCCATTTTTGGGAATGTTGGACTTACCTACCATTGGGTATTTAAAGAAAATTGCATCCTTGATGACAAGTAATAGTTACTGCAGTTCTTCCAGGTGAAAAGCAAAGACAACTCTCTCAGAAGAGTTTTTTACATCTACCATGCATGGGTACGAGTAGACTAGCTAGAGCACCACTCTGGGTAAGTGGGACGCCAATGTGGTGTTTTCAGGGAAGTCCCACCGCCAACCTTGTATCACCACTAGTCAAATAGTATTTGGACTTACTCGAGATAATGAACACTATGGAAATTGTTGCCGATATCTGTTTTGTTCATTCATTTAAATGCTTGCTCATTCAATGGAACTAGAAATCCAAAAGCGCATCTTAAAACTTACACACAAACAAGTCATTAAAACAGTAGAGCCTTTTTGTTCGCTACAATAATATTTATATCCCAGACAATTTAATTGCTGCCATGTTAGATAACAGCTTACATTAAATGATTAATTTTTAGTATTGTGAACCAAAATGCGGGTACTGTTTTTTTCCGTTAGTCACGGTGGGTAATTACCACATACTAGCAAAGCATGTATTTTTTGTGCATGAGTTTTCAAACTTTGGGTGTATCGTGTCCTTGAGGTAACCTTTTTTCGCTGCTAAAACTGTGTGAAATTAAAAAACATATATTCAGTACTACTTTGGAATCTGCTACATTTTATTCACCCTATGTAGGCTACACAGAATGTATACCGGTTTATTATTATTTGCAGTTTTACTAACTTAATTTATTGTCAAATGCTAAATGTTATGTTGTGATTTATAACTTGAATTCTTTTCATACGTGTCTTCAGGATATGATTATTTAATATATTACAGTATTTTCGGTGTACACAGCTTTTAACATTTGAAATATATAAACTAAAGAAGGGACTTGCACATGCATTGTATTCTTGTATTCCTTGCACTGCCGTCAATATTTCCCCAAGAAGGAACACTTTTATAGCGGCATACCTGAAAAGTTCTTTGTACTTGTCTAAGCTCTGGTCCATTAAATTATACTTCTTTATTAATTTGTTGTCTATTTACTCATTTGGGGCAACGATGAAAATAGTGAAGGACCAAATCTTCTTAAAAGCCCGAATATATTTTACAGATTCCACCCGAATTTTAAGGTTGTCCAAAAATGGGGGCAAATGACCTCACCTTATACCCCTCTCTAAAGTTGTCAGTTCACAGTCCATGCTTCCTGTGGGATGTAGATTGGCTGTACAGAATTCTTGGAACATATCTTATTATTTTACAAGTACTGAAATAATGAAAAATGGGAATACGGTAAACATGTAAATCATTTCAAGTTGTATTGCGCTGGTACAGCTCCCATTTACCGCAATATTCGGGGAGCACATCAGACTAACAACCCCAATCATACAATTAGCTTGTCCTTCTACTGGCATTTCTCAGACTGAACTGAATATAATTAAAACTGTTTCTGTCTTCAAATCACGAGTTCTTTAGTTGTTCTCCAATTAGAGGCCTATTTCTGTGCTTTCTTCTGTCTGGATAATCTTTTAAAACCTTTTCTATCAAAGACTCATGAATTTCTTATAGAGGGATAAATTTTTGACACCTTGTCAGTTTCGGTTCAATAAAAATTATTCTACTTACATGGCTGCTGCAAACCTCTGTGGTCAGATATCCCGAGGAAAGCTGTCTACACTATAAATCACCACATTCTTCTACGAATGTTGTATGCGTATGGAGTAAGAGGAGGATGGGCGCATGTATGGTTTACGTCTTACCAGCGGAATAGGTCTCATTACATTACTCGAAAAGGTGAAGACCCTTCTCTTCTCCTACGCAACGTGGGTGCACCTCAGGGCTCAATACTCGTTCCTCTCCTCTTTCTCGTTTATATTAATGACATTTCTAAATTCTTTATTAGCTGCTAAATTTGATTTTTTGAAGACTATACCAGCTTACTTTTCAAAACAAACAAAAAAATAAATAAATAAATTAATTAAAAAAAAAACTTACCACTGTGCTTAAACTGGCTCTGTAGGAATTCTCACACACTGTTGGATGGCTGAATTCAGACAAGGTTTCCCTTAATATATATAAAATCAAGCTTCTCATTTTCGACAATAAAGTCACAACTACTGAAAATATAATTCTTATTTTGGACAATGCCAGATAATGCCGCAAATCGCCATGTAAAGTTTCTTGGCACTACTATTGATTGTAAACTGAGTTTGAAAGAAAATGTTTCGTCTATTTGTAGTAAAACTTCTCCGATCAATGGTGTGTTCAATAATTTGAAACATTTTCTTCCCCAAACTACTCCCCTTCTTCTATATGTACCATGCACTCGCACTTCCACATTGTAATTTATAACTGGTTTAAGGAAATGAGAAGAAAGATACATACAGTCCTACACAAAAGCGTGATGTACGAAACATTTGTAATGTATCTTTCAATTATCATGCAGGCCTGCTCTTCAAATCACCTAATGTTCTTTTAATCTTTGACCTTAACAAATATTGTCTTCGTTGTTTCCTATTTTCAACTGGTTAACAGACAAGAGGAGTTTTTTCTCTTTTTTCAGTGTGTTTGTCATAATGCAGCTTGTTGAAAAATGTAAGGTACCTTTGTTTGTAGATTTACTCAAAAAGCAGCCTTAACTAAACCTGGAAAAGTATTTCATAGTTTATTTGATTTGATACGAAAGCATCTGGTCAGAATACCGTATTTATTTCCTACCAAAGCTTAATACCTTGTCTGATCAATAACTTCTTTTTTACTTACCTGAATGCCCATTAAGAAAATAGTTGGCCAGGGAGGTCTGTCTTCCACACCATAAATGAGCTTTTCTCTAACAGGCCGGGGTCCGCTAGTGTTGTTATTGCCATGCACCTTCTTGTCTTCGGTAGATATTCCTTCTTCAGCCATTAGAAAATGATTGTTCGCAGTAGTTTCTGTTTCTGCCATGCTTTACACTGTGGCTCAAAGTTTCACTTCAAAGAAAAGATATCTTCTTGGCTCAAATATGAATATTTCCCCAAATCCTTGTCCTTTTGGAAAGAAAAATATACGACCGTCTCTGGGGAAAACGGAAGAAGGTAAACCAATCAGAAAGTATCTGAAGTTTCATGATGTTATTGTTTATCAAGGATGCCAAATGTTCTAGACTGAACCTCTTCTCATATGAAAATATGTTAAATTATCTAGATCTTATTCTTACAAAGTTGTATGAAGTCGAGTTGTAAAAATAGAGCCAAATGCTCAATGTCATGGGGAAGAAAAGAAAATTTTTCCTTCTAGAAAGATTTCGAATTTGACTTCTACAGATGATTTATTGATTACTTTTTGCATGTGCACGTTCTGCAAATATTTCTGATTAACAAATTCTCGCGCTGTGTTCTTAGTAGGTTCGCTCTCGCCCCTCATCCCTGACTGTAAGGACTTTTGAAAATAAAAATAGTTTCAGGTTAGCGACTCTCGACTCTTTAAAAGATCCTTGCATTATGGAGATTACAAATAGACCGTATATATATATATATATATATATATATATATATATATATATATATATATATATATATATATATATATATATATATATATATATATGAGGCCACAGAAGAGAAACTACGTGCTCGGCTGAGGTACCGTCATCGCATAGCATTACAACTTACACCAACACAATGCAGGCAGCTAATTTTGCAACGGTGGGGTACGCGCTAAAGTCTACGTGCACGTGCGAAGGCTACTTCGCTTGTACAGTATGTGAAACAAAGTCATGTACTTCATCTGGCCAGCTTCATTGTTTGTCCTCTAACATGACGTCACGTGACGTCATACACAGGGTCTATAGCTCGAATCAGTCGTGAACGCTGAGAAAGGGCCAGCAGTAAATGTTGGAAGGTCATACAAATTTTCCACTGTTCTGTGAAGAGCTACTTTGACTAATCATTGACTCCTATTTACTGATTTAAAGCTGGAACATTCCGGGTCGTCTTTATAAAGCTCAACTGGCAAGGCGTTTAA